>CM076583.1:93117054-93523743 GCA_034641835.2 Pinus albicaulis
TGTATTAAAATTTCTACAATTTGCTGGTTCACTAGGCCTCATGTTGGAAATATCTTTCACAAATTATAATACTAAAATCAACAAGCACCTCTAATTCTCATAGTCATTTCTCCTATCTATGTCTACTTGGAATCTTTATTCCAAGATGATCGGTTATAATAGTTTAAATTATATTAGTCAATTTTGGTGCAATATTTTTCGCCAAAACTGACACATTTACTAAAGTACACATGCAATTTAATGTAGTTAGATTACTATGATTACATTTGAGCAATGGTTTTTATTTGCAATTTCTTTAGTCATGTGTGATGAGAATGTTATTTGTTATTTATGACATAGTAGATAATTCTTTAAATGGCTAGAAAACAATATGATACAAAGCCACATTAGCCACCTTTGGTCGTTATTATTTGCATAGAATAGATAATAATAAAATAATTTTTCAACTAGCATTGAATGCAATGTTACTTTGTCTTTGTACACAAGCCCTATGAACCTTGCACAAATTGATGGTTACAGTTCTATAAATTCTACTATTAATAATGTAAATAATGATACTTTTGAAAGCACTATGGTTCTCATGTGCTCTCTGTTAGCCACCTATAAAATTTGTCATATCAAAAGGTGGCTAAATCATTTTTTAAAGCCTTTAAGAAACAAGTTTTATTGCAAAAATTGTTATCTCTTAAATTATTATGAAGACATCATACCCTTTGATTAATCTTCACTGCTGTTTCCCATTAAAACTCTGAAATTCTATTGTTTTCCTGAAGAAAAGACTGCTGCAAAAACTCCCTTTTTCATCATTTTTCACTCCTCCTTCCCTTCATCATTAACCTCCATTTTATCCCCTTTTATCTCATAAAATTCCTCTATTTTTCATTTTTTCCCTTCTTCCCTTTATAAAATGCCTTTTATAAGGTTTAAAACTCATTTTTAGACCTTACCGAAACCCCCAAATCCATCAAAAAACCTTGAAAAAATCATAAAAAATAAGCTTTTTTAACTATAGGCTTAAGCCCCTTTGGGCTAAGTCCTAAACCAATTCCCCACTACATGCCCATGTGCTAAAACCAAGCGCTAACCCATATAGCGCTTATCGCATCGGAACAAATTAGAGAGCGCAAGTCTTATTGTTTTATGAAACCTCCGATGTGATTGGCCCTTTTTATATAAGCCCTGATCCTTTGATTTATTTGCATAACCTTGAGTTTTTTATTGGGCGCTTAAAACATTGTATAAACCTTCCCTGATCATGTTTTCCCTTTGTAAATTCTTAAAACCCACTTTTTCCTATGTTTGTATTAAACCCGCCAGTGCAATGGTTTTTTAATGAAAAGGACCGTCAATCTAAAAGTCTAATCAACGGTCGACAGGAGTTCACATCGGAAGATTTTATAATGGGTATATTGAAAAGGCCCCTCCATCCTCCTGATTCCGATGAGCCCCGTTGCATATAAGCCCTGGTCCCTTCATTGTTTCATATATCCAAAGGCCCCACAATTGGGTGCCAAGCCGCTTATAAATAACCTGCCATGACACAATAAAACCTTTGTATTACATAATACATACGTTTTTTATGTTTTACACTAAGCCCGTTGTTCATTGGTCAGAATGAACCTCCGCTGTTGATTTTTAACCAATCAGACGGTCTACGCAATCTCGCCTCGGAAGTTTTCATTGGGTGCACTTAATATTTTATTCACAACCTCCGATTGGCGATCTCCCGATTCATTTCCCACTGTCGATCTGATCTGCAGATCAAAAGTCCATGTCTAATCGCATCGAAACTCCTCTGTCTATGCCCCCGTTGATCACAATCCTCCAATTGCATCTGGGTCGTCCATGTGTCAAGATCCGACGGTCCAGATCTTTCCTCCCAACCTTGGTTAAAAACATGAAAATCCTTGTATAATTTTCTATGGAAAAATCTCAGTCGTTGATATCTGCAGATCAACAGCCCATATTAACCCATTCTATGCTTTGTACATTATTTTATTAACCCCGAAGATTGATCTCAACCGTCCATATTAAAGATCCAACGGCCCAGATTCATCCTGGTAGGATCGACTCTCTTGGGTCCTACCCATCCTAGTTTTGATCTCTGCCATCCATCCTCTAATCGGACGGTCCTAAATAAAATTTCCCCACCTATTTCTGTCCTTGCTTCTTATAGATATCGCGCTCACTCCCCACCGTCCGATCTGAGGTCCCAAATATATCGGTTGACGCACTTTTTCGCGTAAATTTAAGCGTGAAGGTTAATTCCCCAAGAGATACATGATATAGGTGGTATTGAAATGCTACATGTTACCCTATGATGCATATCGCGTTCAGAAAGGAAAAAACGCCTTCCTCCCCTTTTGCTGCGTGATATTGCTGGTTTCTCAAGCCGAAACCACCTTCCCATTTTATGTCGTGTTTCATCGCGTTCGCTCCCCGCCGTCAATCTCTGTAGATCAACAACTCAGATTTGATCTGAGCATTACACTATCGTCCTCCACCATACACCAAGCGATTTCACGATCAATCACAACCGTTGATCTTTGAGGCCTATCTGATCTAACGGTTCAGGATCATCCGCGAAACCCAAATTTTCCTCCATTCCTTTTTCACTGCTGATTAAGGTTTTAACCCCATTTCTTCGCATTTTTCGCCATTTCGTAATATATGTGACCCATTCACATTGTATTGCCCCGATTGATCTTGATCGTCGATCAAAACAGATCTACTGCCCGGACTTAATCCTCTGCACCATTCTTCCAAACCACCTCTCATCTGACTCCGCGAGCAATCTCCACCGTTGGATGCTTTCATCCAATAGCCACGCTCTAAAACCTAAGCCTCCTAAGCAGTCTTGCCCAAATATGTAGGATTTTATTAATATTTCTTGCTTTTTGTAGGTTTCAATGGATTTCCAACTATTTTAAAGGAAAGTTGAGGGCCAAGGATGACGATCCCTCGGACCTCTATTCATAAATGAGTATCCATCTACAGGGTTCCATATCACGTTTCATCAGTGCATCATGAGCACTGATGCCATAAGAACCCTCTGCGCACCTACACATCAACAAGACACAGCAAAATTAAAACAAATAAAGAGTATTAGTGTCGAAGACCCAAACACAGCAAAGATGAAGAAATTAAACGTTGATTATACAGTTTGGGGTGGATTATGGCTAAGATCGACAATCAAAAGCCTAATCCACTAAAATAAACCCATTTTAAAGAACATAAGACAAGATTCAAGCCTAATTATGCCCAATACACTGATCATAAGCTGATTAGCCCTGTTTAGGTCAAAATAAAATATCTGTCAGTCTGAGACAACCTCCACTGCCACATCAGAGGCTAATTGATTCCTCACCAGCTACCAAAGGCCACCTGTAGCCTCAAAGCATTCAAAAGAGGGTCGAGTAATGACCAGAACATAGCACATCTACCCTAATATAGCTGAATAGTTATCACGAATCAAAGAAACTAATATAAACTATCAGAAAAGTTATTACAAAGATGACACAGAGCCTTAAAGTCAACAAAATCTTCCGCGCAAGCTTAACATTTAATGTAAATCAATTAATACAGAAAAATATCTGTAAACTTCTCCATTGAGCCCCTTAAAGGCCGAGAAGCATTAACTGTATTAGTTGAACTAAGTAGATCTTTTCTCTCTTCGACCTCCTCATTTTCCTATAAAATCATATTGAGGAGCTCATTGTAAAGGGTTGGTTGCAGAACTTTGACATATTCTTGTGCTCAAAACTTCTACATGTAAATAGTGTTCAAAGGCTCTTGAAGCTCTGTTTGTAGTCAAAAAAGATAGGCTGAGAAGTGAATATGATTGTTGAACTAAAACATTGGACTTGAAGAATGTAACTGGATTGACATCAATATACAAGCTGGTTCTTGGGATCCTGGTCTATATCACTGGTGAAGTGCTTCTTTCTGTGTTATTGTTTTCCTTTCATGTATGCCATTTTTTCCATTATTCTATGATAAATAACAACAATTATAGAGTTAGGATTTACTGTTTACAGTACCCTTCTCTGACTGATAAGCTTTATCTCAATGTTTTCCCCCAAGTTGTTTATTTAGGAATGATTCAATACAGTTCAAGTAGTTAGGAATATTGGCATTCCCTTGTCCTACTGTTTACTTTAAACATTGTTCTTGAATTTTATTTTCATTATTTTCTTAGTAAAGTTAGACTAGAAAAGTGATGGTGTGCCATGTTTTCTAGTTTCTTTCTCCAAAGGTAAATTCTGAAATTTTCCCTAAGTGTATGCTGAAAGCAGGCTAGATTTAAAAGTATCTTATCTGATCTTAACTTGCACTTTGTTTTATCTTATTTGTTTTCATCCTTTCTGAAAGTAATTATGTGGATTACTGGATTTTTTTCTATTGAGTTAGCTTCAATATGAGCTTGTCCAAAGAGGTTTATGGTGAGCCCTTCCCTTTGGTTGGTTTTAAATAGTTACTTAAAAGGCTTTTCTTGTTTGGACAGACTGTTAAATCCTAGTTGAAATTAGTGTCTGTTTCCACCCCTTCAACAATTTTATTGTTTCCATTCCATCATTTTATCTCAAAGATCTTGTGATATAGATGAATTTCCCCTTGGACCACTCTTGAAATTGTTGCACAATTAAAGTCCTATTATGACTCCATAGCCCAATGGACTAAAAACCAACGTTATATCTATCTTATCAGCTAAAGCTTGTTCTGATTGCTTGCAAATTAATACCTTTGAAACTCTTTTCATTTAGGACTTTCCACTCAACTAATAATCATGCTCAGCCATCCAAAACCAAAACAAAACCCTTGTTCTTAATAACTAGCCTAATATCACACATAAAACCCTTAAAAGATAAATCAATCTTTTCACTTTATAGAGAGATCCCTCTCTGGATTCAGGAGGGCTAGATTCTAGAATCCCAAAGTGGTTCAAGTGTCCTCTCCACATTTTGGTCTCACCAATCTACTGAAATTATGGGGAGCTAACATTTTTGGCAACTCTGATGGGGAATTCTGAGTTATTTTCATGATACATACTCTTAGATATCATAAACCCCTTTGTTTCAATAATATTTGGTGTATTAGCTAGTTGAGCCACTAGAACTAACATTTCTGGTGACTCCACTGGGGTTTCCGAGTTAATAATAGTTTAAATACACCTTAAAACTCCAGAAAGCCCTTGACTCATGAAAATTTGGAATATTAGCCAGTCGAGCCACCAGCAAGTAACATTTCTAGCGACTCCGCTAGGGACTGGGTCATATTTCATCTTAGGTAACCTTAAGATCTTATAAAGACCCCTTGAGTACAAGTAGCCCTCTTCAAGCACTACCAAACTAATGGTAATCATGATAAAACTTGTTTGAATCAGTGACAAAATAAGGAAACCTTAGGATTATTATAAGAGCTTATCAAAACTTGAAGGATCAGCTAGCTTAGCCATAAGAGTAGACTGTCTTTGTCTCATCACCATAGTTAAGTGTTGAAACAGATTTCGGATACTTTTAGAACCCATAGGACTGAAAATAACTCAGAAAAAACCCAAAAATATTTCAGATTGGTATTCAATAAACATGGTGGTGGACCATAAAACCTTTTACCTCCAAAAGAGCTGAAAAATTCCACTTGGCGACTCCAAAATCCTAAATATACCTTAAGACTCCACTGGGAAGACCCATTATCATTATAACATCATTTAAAATCAGTTAGAGGACTTTAGGATTAAAGTTTTCTTGTTTTAAAGATCAGTTAGCCTCTTAAATATTGTCATATCTAGTTAAACTATTCTTGCTTAGTTGGGTATTAAAAACACAGCATAGTGGCTCCTAGAAAGATTCATACTAGAGCGTACCCTGACCCTAGCCCTCCTGAGATAGTTGATAACCCAGAAAAAATTCTTAGGAAGTCTCCTGAGATTAAATTTTCAACTATTTTTAGATCACCTTTGAGAGCTAATTCAGTTCCTGAAAATCTTGCATCTCTACAACGATCACAAGTTGACTTAAGAAGTCCATTTAGGACTAGGTTGCTTGATGATTTAGATCAGCTAGATTCACAATCTTCACATTTATCCCCAGAAACAAGTGAACATCCTGGTAGTAGAGAAACAACACCACTTGATTTACATTTCCTTTACAATTTAGGTGTCTCTCATCCAATATCATCTCGGCAATCTATTCCTGGTCTATCCACATCTATTCTTCATACATCCACTGTCCAAACCACTCCACTCCAGCCCACTTTCCCTCTTGTTAATCCACCTCTTGTAAATCCACCCCCACCTCCTATCATGGCAGCATGGTATGCTCACTTAGTCCTTCCTTTTCCTTTAGTCAATCTTCCACAGGACTATCAGTCCAAAATACCATTGTATGAAGCTAGTAATGCTACTACTGCATCACAACATGTGGATAAGATGAATGACTACTTTGATAGAAATGAAATTGATGATGAATCTATCAAAATCAGACTATTTGCTCAGATTTTAGGGGGAGAAGTAAGAAAATGGTTCAAAGTCTTAGTCCCCCGTAGTATAAATTATCTTCAAGGCTTAAACAAATGGGAAGTAAGGAAAAACCCTCTTCAAATACTTTCTGATTAAAAAAATCTCCAAAGAAACACAGGGGAAAGTGTACAAGCTTACTGCACTAGATTTAATAGTGTTTACAATGCCCTTCCCCCAGACCTAAAACCTCCACAAGGCTCAGCTTTAAAAAAAGTTTCCTGAAGGGTTTTACCATGATATGGCTTATCAACTGAGAGAGAGAAATCCTTTAACCCTCAAAGATATGCAAAAAGGGGCTCTCGCTGTTGAAGTTAACTTAATGGAGAAAAGAGCAAGAATGAAAAATGAGAAGAGAGTGTCCTTTAGAGAGGAATCCACACCTTCCACATCCAACTCAAAGATGGAAAGAATGATGGAGGAGATGATGAAGAAAATGAGCATATTTGAGAGAGCCCAAGCTAGTCAAAACCAAACATCTCCTCAAAACAGAAATCAGAATTTTAGGAGAAACCAGCCTCAAAACAGACCAAGGGAGGATGATCAACAGATCACCCCTCCTTTTCATCAAAACTATGTAAGTGAGGCTGAAGAAAATATAGATCAAACAGAGGAGGATGATATTAATATGTTGGGAGTAGATAATGATGACTTTGAAGTTCATTACAATAGAAAACAAGGTCTGTATGCACCCTATGATGACAAGAGACCAAAAGATGAGTATTACTATCAAGAAATGGAAAATTTCATCATAGAAACCACAAAGGAATATGACCTCAGAAGTAAAAAGAATCTGGAAACTCCCAACAACAAAAATTCTGACAAATCTTCACAAAATAGCACTGTGAATAAACCCAATACTACAAAACAAAAATACAAAACAGTGACTGTAAATTCTGATAAAAAAAGAGAGAAAGGCACTCAAAATAATGAAAAATAGAGTGCAGACCTTAGTAGTGTTAGCACCTCAGCTAATACTCCTGTTAAAACAATTTTGTCAAGTGTAAATAGAGGAAATCAACAAACTGATTTTGCTGATAGAGTGGCAGTTAATAAGGCTGAAACAAGCGCTTCAAAGAATCAGATGCCTTTTAGTTTGGAGCAGGAAATTTCCAAAATCAAAATCTCTGTTCCTCTTACTGAGTTAGCTGCCCAAAATGTATATAGAACCCAAATTTTGAAGGTTTTAAATATAGAAGAGAATAATTACATTTTCAATGTTAACGATGACCAACCAGAGCTTATATTCGGTCCTAAGATTGAAGGTAGGTATCAAGAGGGACCGGTTGCTCCTTTTTATGTAAGTTTAAATGTCCATGACAATATTTTACATAACGCTATGCATGATTATGGGGCCTCTCATAATTTAATGCCCAAAGCTGTAATGGAGAGCCTAGGCCTTGAAATTACCAGACCTTATAAAGATATTTACTTCTTTGACTCAAGAAGAGTAAAATGTTTAGGATTAATCAAAGACTTCTGTGTCAACTTAGCTCAAATCCCAGCCAAATGTTTAGTCATGGATATTGTTGTGGCTGATGTACCCCCAAAGTATGGTATGTTGTTATCAAGATATTGGGGAGCTAAGTTACAAGGAACTATGCAGATGGACATGACCTATGCGACCATCCCAATTTTCATTCAGAAAAGAAGACTTTACAGGGAGTCCCATATGCAGTACATGGTGACTAGCCAAGAGAGACCACAGAACTCCCCCCTTTATCCTATAAATATAGGCCTTGACTCATTTATCCTGTTTAACGATGAAACATTCAATGAAAAAGTAACCTTAACTGATTTAATGGCCGATAGAGAGGAGGAGAAAGACAACACAGAACTGTCGGAACAGTTTCCTAAACTCAAAAATCATAGTAGACACAACACAGGTCTTGAGCTACAAGTCATGCATCCATTGCTTTTTAACCTTGAGAGTCAAGAAAACATTCCTCATTGTAATGAAAAACCGGAGGAATTAAAACAAATCCAACAAAGTGTTGATATTCAAAAACAATCCGAAAGCACACCTGTTGAAGAGGATAGTGATCAAACGAATGAACCCGAAACTAGTCCACTGTGGAGTATGAACTTCGACGGGTCCTACACTAGGAGAAATGTTGGTGCAGGCGTCTGGATACACAACACTAAAAATAATCACACAGAAGGCCATTCCTATAGACTAAAATTTCAGTGTTCGAATAACATTAGCAGAGTATGAATCCCTTCTTTTAGGCTTACATTTATTGAAAAAGTTAGGAGCCAAGAGAATTAAAGTACATGGGGATTCAGAATTAATAATTAGGCAAGTCAATGGGGAATACAACACTAATTACCCCAGACTTATAGCCTACCTAAACGATGTCATGGATTTATTAAAAACTTTCGAAGAATCCCAATTAATTTTTGTCCCAAGAAAAAGGAATATCATGGCCCACAGTTTAGCTTTTGCTGCTAGAACATGCTTAACGCCATACGAAACCAAACAGTTGTCAACTTAAATTAAATTCAGACCAGCTATCCCTGATAATGAGAAATATTGGCAAGTGTTTGATGGAGACAAATAAATAGAAGACTTCATGCAGTTCAGAAATGAATTTGAACTACCAAGTTCAGATTCAGACTATGAAACAGACTGCCCTAGTGAAGAAAATTTTCTTGATGAAGAAAAAAAGTCTCCTGAGGTTGCTAATGTTAATCTGTTGTCCAAAAAACTTGAAAACACAACAAAGATGATTGTAGAGTTAGAAATAGAGGATTTAGAAACTCTGCAGTCTGAAAATCAGAGTATGCCAAAGGGTCTGTCCCCCTTATTAGAAGAGTTGTTTGATTTCAACGATGTGGCCAAGAAGCCAAAATTGGAACCTGTAGAGACTGAAGTTGAAGAGTGTAATATAGGCAGTGAACAGAAACCTATGATGATTAAACTGTCTAAAAATTTTCCAGCTCACATTAAAATCAAATACATAGAGTTGTTTAAAGAATTTTTTGATGTTTTTGCATGGAGTTATGAGGATCTGAAATCCCATGACACTGAAATAATTCAACACAAAATCCCTCTCAAGGAAAACCAAAAGCCATTTAAACAGAAACTGCGCAGAATAAACCCTGTTCAGTTAACTTTGGTTGAGAAGGAGATTAAGAAAATGTATGAAGATGGTATTATTGTCCCTATTAGATATTCTAAGTGGGTATCTAATCTAGTGTCAGTTAGGAAGAAAACATGAGAGATTAGGCTTTGTATAAACTTTAGAGACTTAAACAAATATTCACTGAAATACAACTACCCTTTACCCAATATGGACCATATTTTACAAAGGGTAGTTGGTTCTAAAAGAATTTCTTTGCTTGATGGCTATTCAGGATACAATCAGATTTTAGTTCATCTTGATGATCAATTAAAGACTGCCTTTACTACACCTTGGGGCACTTTCATGTATGTGAAAATTCCCTTTGGTCTAATGAATGTTGGTGCTACTTTTCAGAGAGCCATGGACATTTCATTCTCGAAGGAATTAGGCTACTTCATCATTATTTACCTTGATGATGTCACTGTATTTTCCAAGACAGATGAAGAGCACTTAGAACATTTGAGAAAAGTATTCAAGAAATGTAGAAAGTTTGGGATATCTTTAAACCCTAAGAAAACACTATTCGGTCTCCAAGAAGATAAACTTCTTGGACACATTACCTTCTTGGACACATCATTTCAGAAGAGGGAATAAATATATACCCAAAGAGGATTGAGGCCATATTGCAAATCTCTCATCCTCAAAACATCAAGGAACTACAATCTTTCATTGGAAAGATTAATTTCTTGAGAAGGTTCATACCCAACTTAGCTGAGCTCCTTAGGAACATAAAAAACATGCTAAAAAAGGAGCAAGGGGTTAAATGGTCCTTGGAAGCAACGAAGTCCTTTGAACTGGTCAAACAAGCATTAACCAAAACACCAGTTCTTATAAATCCTAATTTTTCAAAGGATTTTTATATTTTTTCATTTGCGTCAAAACATACAATCGCTGCTGTTCTTTTACAGAAAAATCCACAAGGACAAGAGCAGCCTATTGCATTCTTTACCAAGGTTTTGAGGGATACCCCTATGAAGTACAAAATTATGGAAAAGCAAGATTTTTCTTTGGTCAAAGCTTTAAAAGACTTCAAATTTTACATCCTTCACTCACACATCATTTCCTTTGTCCCAAATTCAGTTGTGAAAGACATTCTAACATAGGACCTAGATGGTAAGAGAGGTAAGTGGATAGTTGTTATACTTGAATATGATTTAGAGATCAAGTCCACTAAGCTCATTAAAGGCCAAGGTCTAGCTAGATTAATGGCTGAATGAAATTTTGAAGTTCTTGATATTAATATGATTAATGCTTTAGATGAACAAGAGGAATTCTCAACTCCCATTGTTCAAGACCATTTTATGAATTCCTCTTGGTATGTTGATATTCTATATGTCTTGCTTAATTTGAATACACCTCCGGGTTTATCAAAAACAAAGGCAAGGTTTTTAAAGTTAAAATATGTAAACTATTACATTTTAGATAAATGTTTTTATTGGAAAAATGCAACTGGAATATTGCTTAAATGTTTGCCTGAGAATGATGCAGAGAAGGTTAAGCATGAATTCCATGAAGGAGAATGTGGAGGCCACCTATACTGGAATAAAACAGCCATTAAAATCCTTAGAGTTGGTTACTATTGGCCCACTCTCTTTCTAGATGTCCATAAGATGATAATTTCCTGTCATAAATGCCAACTTTTTGAAGGCAAAAGAAAGTTTCTACCCTTACCTCTGCATCCAATCACTATTGAAGCTCCTTTTCAATATTGGGGACTTGAATTCATAGGATAAATCCACCCACCCTCATCTGCCCAACATAGATGGATTCTCATTGCAACAGACTACTTTACCAAATGGATAGAAGCCATCCCTTCTAGGCAAGCCAATGACTCTGTCATCATAAAATTTATTGAGACTCATATCCTCTCTAGATTTGGTTGTCCAAGAAAGATCATCACTAATAATGCTACAACATTTGGATCTAAGAAGATGGTTGAATTATGTCACAAATATCAGATTAAATTGAGCCATTCTACTACTTATTACCCTCAAGGTAATGAGTTGGCAGAATCCTCAAACAAGATTTTGGTAAACATAATCAAGAAGTTGTTGGAGGACAACAAGAAGTCTTGGCACACAAAACTGGTGCATGTACTATGGGCTGACATATTGACATTAAAGAAATGTATTGGGATTCCACCCTACCAGCTTGTGTATGGTACAGATGCAATTTTTCCAACCAGCCTTGGTGTACCAGTTATGAAGTTGATTCAAGAGGTGCAGTATGAAGATAATGACATGATCAGAAGGATAAATCATACCATTCACCTTCAACAAACCAGAGAGGAGTTTTATAAAAAAGCATTGCAAAAGCAAGACAACATCAAGAAGATTTTTGATAGAAGAACAAAGGCCAGCAATTTTAATGTTGGGGACAAAGTGTTAAAGTGGGATTTAAGGAGAGAAGACAAGGGCAAGCATGGGAAATTTGATAACTTATGGCTTGGCCCTTATCTCATTTATTCTGTTGCTGGTAAAAATGCTTATTTCTTGCAGGAGTTGAATGGAGTTGAACTGTTTGGGGGTCCTCTCAATGGAAGGATGCTCAAACATTATTTCTCTTGATCCTATCATGTTTTGAAGCCTTTTTATATTTTTCTAATTATAAATATTTCATCCATCATTGCATTCAAAGTTAGAAAAATCAAAAATACAAAAACAACAGAAGAAAGAAAAGAGGGCAGATTGTAAAAACAAGAACGGTACAGCCCCATACCAAAAAAGAGAAACAAAATATGAAAGTGTGCAAGCTCAAATGCCACTCCTGAAAAACACACTCCTAGTTAGTCATACAGCCTAATCATGACTAATTATTTTTTAATTTATTGCTGATAGGTTAGTGAATTGGATTTTCCAAACAGCTTAATCTTGGTTTATCAGTTAGGTAGATTAGGATAGAAAATAAAGGTTCAAACAAGCTTAAAATCCGAACCTCAGTTTTCATAAAAGAATGACTCCAATCTGTTTAAAACCATGAGTCAAAGACAGAAGTAAACTGGTTCTAATGAACTCAAAACTTGAACCAGATGTCAAAGGAAAAACAGCTCGAATAAACTCAAAAATAGAGCTGAAGAAAAGAGAAGGTCGTGCTTAGAACTTTCAGATCTTAAGCCTTCCCTTTTGATTTAATTTTCTGTAAAATAATATCTATGTGTAGCTTGTTTTTCATGCCATAGAATAGAAACAAGTTAGACTATTCAATCCTGACTTGTATGCTTTTAAATTTCTGTTTTGGAAATTAGTGAATAAAAATCTATTAGATTGTTTAATCCTAACAGATAGTAGATTAGGTAGAGAAGCTTATGAACTCAACTATTTAATCTGAGTTCATGGAGAAATAAGAATTAGACTTAGATTAGTTTTTTTTCAAAATAAGAAAATGATTGTAAAAGAGTTTTCCAATCCAAGTGCACTCTGACAGAAGAAAAAATGTTAGATTAGTAGGATTGGGTAGGTAGAAAGCTTGTGTTGAAGAAATTCCATTATTTTTTCATGGCTGCTAACATTTTTCAAAACAGAAGAAGATCATCCAAGTAAAGAAGGTTATAGCCCAATGGATGAGGCATTGATCAACCCCCAAAGAATACAAGTCTGAAGTTCTTTATGCCTTCAAGAAGGCACCATCCCCATGTGGAGCCACTGTTAGCCACCTATAAAATTTGTCATATCAAAAGGTGGCTAAATCATTTTTTAAAGCCTTCAAGAAACAAGTTTTATTGCAAATTTTTTTATCTCTTGAAGTCTTATGAAGACATCATACCCTTTGATTAATCTTCATTGTTGTTTCCCTTTAAAACTCTGAAATTCTGTTGTTTTCATGAAGAAAAGACTGCTGCAAAAACTCCCTTTTTCATCATTTTTCACTCCTCCTTCCCTTCATCATTAACCTCCATTTTATCCCCTTTTCTCTCATAAAATTCCTCTATTTTCATTTGTTCACTTCTTCCATTTATAAAATCCCTTTTATAAGGTTTAAAACTCATTTTTAGACCTTACCGAAACCCCCAAATCCATAAAAAAACCTTGAAAAAATCATAAAAAATAAGATTTTTTAACTATAGGCTTAAGCCCCTTTGGGCTAAGTCCTAAACCACTTCCCCACCACATGCCCACGCGCTAGAGCCAAGCGCTAACCCATATAGCGCTTATCGCATCGGAACAAATAGGAGAGTGCAAGTATTATTGTTTTATGAAACCTTCGATGCGATTGGCCCTTTTTATATAAGCCCCGATCCTTTGCTTTATTCGCATAACCTTGAGATTTTTATCAGGCACTTAAAACATTGTATAAACCTTCCCCGATCATGTTTTCCCTTTGTAAATTCTTAAAACCCACTTTTTCCTATGTTTGTATTAAACTCGTCGGTGCAATGTTTTTTTAATGAAAAGGACCGTCGATCTAAAAGTCTGATCAATGGTCGACAGGATCTCGCATCGGAAGATTTTATAATGGGTAGATTGAAAAGGCCCCTCCATCCTCCCGATTCCTATGAGCCCCATTGCATATAAGCCCTGGTCCCTTCATTGTTTCATATATCCAAAGGCCCCGCAATTGGGCACCAAGCTGCTTATAAATAACCCGCCCTGATGCAATAAAACCTTTGTATTTCATAAAAAATACATTTTTTATGTTTTACACTAAGCCCGCCATTCATTGGTCGGACCGAACCTCCACCGTTGATTTTTAACCAATCAGATGGTCTGTGCAATCTCATGTCTGAAGTTTTCATTGGGCGCACTTAATATTTTATTCGCAACCTCCGATTGGTGATCTCTTGATTCATTACCCACCGTCGATCTAATCTGCAAATCGACGGTCCACTTCTAATCGCATCGACACTCCTCTGCTTATGCCCCTGCTGATCATAATCCTCCGATTGCATCTGGGTTGTTCACGTGTCAAGATCCGACAGTCCAGATCTTTCCTCCCAACCTTGGTTAAAATCATGAAAATCCTTGTATAATGTTCTTTGGCCAAATCTTAGTCGTTGATCTCTGCATATCAACGACCCATATTAACCCATTCTCCACTTTGTACATTATTTCATTAACCCTGAAGATTGATCTCAACCATCCATATTAAAGATCCAACGACCCAGATTCATCCCCGTAGGCCTAACTCTCTTGGGTCCTACCCATCCCAGTTTTGATCTCCGCCATCCATCCTCTGATCGGATGGTCCTGAATAAAACTGCCCCACCTATTTCCATCCTTGCTTCTTATCGATATCGTGCTCACTCCCCACTGTCTGATCTGAGGTCTCAGATCTAACAGTTGACGCACTTTTTCACATAAATTTAAGCACGAATATTAATTCCCCAAGAGCTACGTGATATAGGCAGTATTGAAATGCTACGTGTCGCCCTTTGATGCATATCGCGTTCAAAAAGGAAAAACTGCCTTCCTCCCCTTTTACTGTGTGATACTGCTAGTTTCTCAAGCCGAAACTACTTTCCCCTTTTATGTCACGTTTCATCGTGTTCGCTCCCCACCTTCGATCTCTGTAGATCAATGGCTCAGATTTGATCTGAGCATTACACTATCGCCCTCCGCCATAGACCAAGGGATTTCACGATCAACCACAACCATTGATCTTTGAGGCCTATCTGATCTAACGGTTCAAGATCATCCGCGGAACGCCAATTTTCCTCCATGCCTTTTTCACTGCTGATTAAGGTTTTAACCCTATTTCTTCACATTTTTCGCCATTTCGTAATATATGTGACCCCTTCACATTGTATTTCCCTGATTGATCTTGACCGTTTATCAAAACAGATCTACAACTCGAACTTAATCCTCTGCACCATTCTTCCAAACCACCTCTCATCTGACTCCGCGAGAAATCTCCACTGTTGGATGCTTTCATCCAATGGCCATGCTCTAAAACCTAAGCCTTCTAAGCAGTCTTTCCCAAATATGCAAGATTTTATTAATATTTATTGTTTTTTGCATGTTTCAATGGATTTCCAACTATTTTAAAGGAAAGTTGAGGGTTGGGGATGACGATCCCTTAGACCTCTATTCATAAAGGAGTCTCCATCTACAGGGTTCCATATCACGTTTCATCAGTGCATCATGAGCACTGATGGCATAAGAACCCTTCGCGCACCTGCACATCAACAAGACACAACAAAATTAAAACAAATAAAGAGTATCAGTGTCGAAGATGCAAACACAGCAAAGATGAAGAAATTAAACATTGATTATATAGTTTGCGGTGGATTACGACTAAGATCGACAATAAAAATCCTAATCCACTAAAATAAACCCAGTTTAAAGAACAGAAGACAAGATTCAGGCCTAATTATTCCCAATACACAGCTTAGAAGCTGATTAGCTCAGTTTAGGTCAAAACAAAAATATCTGTCAGTCCAAGAGAGCCTCCACCGCCACATCAGAGGCTAATTGATTCCTCACCAGCTACCAAAGGCCACCTATAGCCTCAAAGCATTCAACAGAGGGCCGAGTAATGACCAGAATAGAGCACATCTGCCCCAATATAGCTGAATAGTTTTCATGAATCAAAGAAACTAATATAAACTATCAGCAGAGTTATCACAAATATGACACAGAGCCTTAAAGTCAACAAAATCTTCCTCACAAGCTTAACATTTAATGTAAATCAATTAATACAGAAAAATATTTGTAAACTTCTCCATTGAGCCCCTCAAAGGCCGAGAAGCACTAACTATATTAATTGAACTTAGTAGATATTTTCTCTCTTCGACCTCCTCATTTTCCTATAAAATCATATTGAGGAGCTCATTGTAAAGGGTTGGTTGCAGAACTTTGACATATTCTTGTGCTCAAAAATTCTACATGTAAATAGTTTTCAAGGGCTCTTGAAGCTATGTTTGTAGTCAAATAAGTTAGGCTGAGAAGTGAAGATGATTGCTGAACTGAAACATTGGACTTGAAGAATGTAACTGGATTGACATCAATATACAAGCTGATTCTTGGGATCCTGGTCTATATCACTGGTGAAGTGCTTCTGTTTATGTTATTGTTTTCCTTTCATGTATGCCATTTTGTCCATTATTCTCTGATAAATAACAACAAGCATAGAGTTAGGATTTACTGTTTACAGTACCCTTCTCCGACTGATAAGCTTTATCTCAATGTTTTCCTCCAAGTTGTTTATTTAGGAATGATTCAATACAGTTCAAGCAGTTAGGAATGTCGGCGTTCCCTCATCCTACTGTTTACTTTAAAAATTGTTCTTGAATGTTATTTTCATTATTTTCTTAGTAAATTTAGACTAGAAAATTGATGGTGTGCCCTGTTTTCTAGTTTCTTTCTCCAAAGGTAAATTTTGAAAGTTTCCCTAAGTGTATGCTAAAAGCAGGCTAGATTTAAAAGTATCTTATCTGATCTTAAGTTGCACTTTGTTTTATCTTATTTGTTTTCATCCTTTCTGAAAGTAATTATGTGGATTACTGGATTGTTTTTCTGTTGAGTTAGCTTTAATATGAGCTTGTCCAAAGAGGTTTATGGTGAGCCCTGCCCTTTGGTTGGTTTTAAATAGTTACTTAAAATGATTTTCTTGCTTGGAAAGACTATTAAATCCTAGTTGAAATTAGTGTTTGTTTCCACCCCTTCAACACTTTTATTGTTTCCATTCCTTCATTTTATCTCAAAGATATTGTGATATAGATGACTTGCCCCTTGGACCACTCTTGAAATTGTTGCACAATTAAAGCCCTATTATGACTCCATAGCCCAATGGACTAAAAACCAGCGTTATTTCTAACTTATCAGCCAAATCTTGTTCTGATTGCTTGCAACTTCATACCTTTGAAACTCTTTTCATTTAGGACTTTCCACTCAACTGATAATCATGCTCAGCCATCCAAAACCAAAACAAAACCCTTTTTCTTAATAACTAGCATAATATCACACATAAAAGCCTTAAAAGATAAATCAATCTTTGCATTTTATAGAGAGATCCCTCTCTAGATTCAGGAGGGCTAGATCCTAGAATCCTAAAGTGGTTCAAGTGTCCTCTCTGTATTTTGGTCTCACCAATCTACTGAAATTACAAGGAGCTAACACTATCATTCTAAGTACGCCAATATCTTAATGATTGTTGGTCGATCATGAATACAACTGAACTATGTATAAGAAATGCATCAAGGAAAAGTATATATAAATAACGTGATTAATTTTATTGTATCATAAATCATAAAAATACAATTTACATAAAAGAATTCTAAAATCATATATATAGCAAAAATACTAGAATTTTTAGGACAAAAATTTCCATAGATATTTGTGCAAAAAACAACAAAGTGTCGTGTGTTTTATTAATAAAAATGAGTACAATGTTTCTTTGGTGCTTCTTGCTACATATAAATGTTAATTATTAGTTTTTGTAGTTGTCATTTTTCCATTAACTCCATCCATTGTTTTGTCTACCCATTGTGTTTAGGTTTTGTCCCCCCATATGCACACACTAGCTATGACACTCACTCCAAATGTTATGATGTGCATATCTCAAAATAGTACAACGTTCATGTGTTAACCATAGGTATGCTCAATCAATTAGAATTTCATTCATTTGCACCAAGTCTTAAAGAAAAAATACTATGTTATGCTAAGAACCTAAATACTTTCCTTTTTATTTGATACCATAATGTCTTTAAAATGCAGTAGTAGGTTATTAAATCATACATGGTGCAATTGATAGATTTATAGTAATAATCTTCTGATTATGTTTATTACTTCAATAAACTTTTAAATATGATTATTATTTTAATTATCTTTATGCGTGTTATTTTAAATTAAAGTTGTTTATTATAGAAAAATATAGTTTAATTGGTTTTTGAAACTAATGTTTGGATTTTATTTAATTTATACTTTTTGAAAAGATTTAAAAAAAAATTCAAAGCTTTTTACAAAATTTTACAAATTAAATATAGTGTTTTGAAATTTGTTAAAACGATAATATGACTTTTATTGGTATTATTTTAAACTTTTATATAAATATATTTAGTTTTAAATTATATTTCAATTGCAAAGAATGCAATATTCAAATTTCCTTATGTCCACTTCCTCTACTTCTTTGTCATAGTGCTAGGTACTCATTTTTGGAGTATTGGCAAACAAAAACCAAGAAAAAAAGATAGTCACAAAGACAACGAAGACTACATAATATATAGGAGTTCTAAAAATGTTCTAGTATGATACCCGATAATTGAACATTCAATGTGATCCATGCTCTTAATGCTATAAATCATTGTCACATTTAAACAATTTGTCATATTGTCTCAATAGACTTCATGGCAATGAAAACTAGTTTTGCATTGAATGGATCAAAATTGCAATAAATTGATCACAAGTTATCTATATTCAATTTACATAGATTAGATAATTTATTCTATTATCCTACTGGCTGTCTATTTGACTCATTTTTATTCTTCTTCAATTTCTCTATACTTCAACTGAAATACGACATGGGATTGTAAACTACTTCCGACATTGCTTATCTCATGGACATGATGTTGCTTTTCATTCATTGCATACATAATTGACTCCTAAATATCTTCAGGATCTTCATCATGTTAATGATCTTGAAATTTACTTGCAAGGATTATCTATACCTTCTTCTATTTGTGCTCCATTTACAATGAGCTTATGGGGGGATGTATTTTGTATCAAATGGTTCTCCAAATGATTGTCAGTTCCAGTCAATGTTTGGCTATTTACAAATGGCCAAGCATATCTATAGTTCAATCTAGAAATTAATGGTTATCGACATAATATTTTGCTACATATCCAAAATCCTGCATGTGGACATTTTGAACCACTCATGTTGCATATCACAATAGATAATGTATCTACAATAGATAAAGAAATTGGCTCATGCATTTTTCCATACCAATTTTCACTTGGACATTTTGACATATTTTCAATTGAGCAAATATTATTTGAGCAAGGCTTCTTGATCTATCGACAAAATTTAAATTACTACCATGATTCTTTGTATGAGTCTATTTTTACACTTGCACCATGGTTTTATATGTCTAATACGAGAAAAAAAATTTCAAAAACATTTTACAATTGTTTCATTTGCAATGACGTTAGAGCTACCAATTGCTTAAAACAACACCTGAATGCTAGAAACATTGAGCAAGAGAAATGTATCAATGATTGGCAATATTATATTATAAACATATCAATGCCATATGCATATGGACTTATATAAGGAAAAGTTTTTTCAATACAATGGATATGTGAAATACTTGATGTTAACATATATATTTAGAATACAGAAACACCATGTATTTCCTTGAGATTATATTCATCAAACACTTGCTCCAAAGTCTTTTACCTTATGCATGTACTAATATCCACATCATAAACACATTTCCATTAAATTTTGCAAATTCAGAATTTTTAAAATATTAACCCCAGTAACAAGATACCAAAAGTGCTCCAAATAATCTAGAAAAGAGAAACTTGCAAGTCAATCTAAAGTGTACCTTGTAGATATATTGTTAGCAAATAATCTAGTTTTAGTAGATCTTATACTCAACTAAACCATTTGTAAATTGAAAATACAATATCAAAAAAAAGAAAATTAGTTGAAGTATCAAAGGATTTCACATCATCAAATTAGGACAATAATCCTTTTTCAATGGAGACACAAAATAACAAAGAAGTCTCTACCTCTTTATCCAATAGATATAGTAAGTGATACACTCACTTACATCAGTTGAAATCTACAATACGAGCACAAGATTCTCTAATGCAAGAATCACAAAAGCGACATGTAAATTCAAATATAGCAATTGAGGAATATTTGCAATCAATCCAAGACATGCCTATTGGGCCTCTAATTTGTATTATTATTATCACTTCTTAACATTAATTTCATCTATTTCTAATGTTATTTTATCGCATTATTTATCATAATTTATTATATAATTCCATTTCATAATTATTTATGCTCTTTTGGATAAATAATATTTGTTCTCCTTTATTTTAATAAATTAATGATTATTATGCATGATTTTGTCAGTCATGGTTTATTAATGAATTATTTATAATATAACTCACTATTTTTGCCTCCAAGATCTCTTACAGATTTCAGATTTGATCTTCAGATGTTAATTAAATATTCCAACTTAGAAATTCGCTGGAATAACAAGAGACAATTTTGCGTTGAACGTTTTTGACAAATGGAGAAGAATCCTGAAAATAGGAAACATGGGTTTTGTGCAAAACGAACCAAATTAGTTTTCGAAAAAGCAGTTTTCCAAAATTCAGTCTTGATTGAGAAAAACGCAGGGTTCTTCAAAGGACAAATTTGCAAATTTTCTATTGTGACCGTTTTCCAAAATTTCCCCAATTGTAATTGCCAGATTCGACTTGTGCCAGCTGAATCATGATGGAAAGATCTTTCAAATCTGATATTGGTTATTGATATTTTGTAATTAGTTTATTTTCCCTTTTTTGTTTGTATATTTAAAGGGGCACAAATCAGAACACAGGGGAGAACACATAGGAGAAGGCATAGAGGGTTAAGCAAGAAGAGACACATTTGTAACAAAAGCACGTTTGATTAATTGAATGCACAACATCTTGCTGTTTCTTCTGTAATTCATGAGTTTACCGCAGCCCTGATCAGATACTTGGTCCCACTCTTCTGATTAGGTGCCGCAGTTTCCCTTTTTCTTGCAGTGTTGCGTTTTAGTGGGATTTCTTTATTGTTGTTACAGTTTATTCTTAATTGACGTGAATGCCCTTTAATTTCTGTTGTTTATTTAACTTTTGTTACAGTGGTTTGTGCATTGTGGAATTAAACTTGTGATCTACAACAGGTCATGTACTTGTATATGCATATACTTTGTTGTTAGTCTTGAAATAACTAATGCCCTTGGGTTGATAATTTATGTGGAGAAAGGTTTGAATTCTATTCATATCTGGACACCAACATTTTGGTGTCATTGTCGGGAAGGCTGACAGGTGCAAGAACAGGATTTGCAACAGATCTCAGGGTCAATCTCTCATATTGGGGAGGGGATTTATTGCCCTGCTTCAAGTCCTGAGCGTAAGTGCTTTGTGTTTTTCTTTTTTTCTTTTTATTGTTTTTTTTTGTAGAATTGATATCTCGTCTTGGGGAAGGCATTTATTACCTTGCTGCAAGTCTTGAGCATAGCATGTTGTTTTTTATTTCTTCTTTGTTATATTTCTTTTTTTATTAAAATTAATCCCTTGTCTTGAGGAGGGTATCTTGTAACCATGCCCTAAGTCTTGGGCATAGTTTCCAGTTTTTCGCTCTTATTTCTTTTTCTTTGGGCCAACTTCTTATCTTGAGGAGGGTATGTGGTTACTTTGCTTCAGGTCCTGAATTTTGATTTTGATTTTTCTTTTTATTGTCTATTTGAATCTATTCTCTCGTCTTGGGGAGGAAGCTATCTGTCTTGCTCTGGGTCCTAAGCGGTTGTTGTTACTTTGATGAACCCTCTTTACAACAAAGATTTAAACAAAAAGGCAGAGGATGGGGTCAAGAAAGAAAGCATCAACAGAATCTGGAACTCAGTTAAGGAACTTCACGATGTTACAAATATGAGAAATGAAGACTATATTGAAGGCTGGTTTCACTCTATTATTTGCTTGCAACATCACTCCACACTTCAGCAACTCTTGGCACCATCCTTAACAAGGAAGTTGATCTCTCATACCCATGTATTTATTAACATACATCTCTCAATTATGGGTATGTGCATACTTGAAACCTTATTTTGAAAATTGCTTCATTGGAGGTACTCTTATACGTAAGTATATATATATTTCTAAATTAGTGTTGTGTATTGTAGAATATAGAATGAATAAATACATAAATAAATAAATTTCTTATATGTAAAAATAGTTGTTTTTGTTGCAATACATTGTGAAAATTAACATTGGTGATCAATATTCAAATTCATTTATGTATGTAGATGAATTATATTGAAAATAAAATTTCTACAAACACTCATATTAATTTGATCACCTTCTTGGAAAAATTCATTAATTATCATATCTTATGGCTTACGGGCTTGATGAAAATTCTAGAAAAACACTCGGAACATTCATGTTTTGAGGGACCAAATGGGCATATTTTCAAGAATTGTTTCTATCCAATGTATCCATTCATGTATAATTTCTAACCCAATTTGAATCACTTGATTTCTAGTTGAAACGAAAAAGTTATGACCAAAACAATGATAGGATGTCTAGTAGGTAGCTAAGGAACGGAGCTGGGACAGTCCGTTTTTGGAGGCTTAAATAACTAGATTTTGGAAACCTATTTCTATGGTATATTACCCTATGAATCTATTTTACAATTCAATTTGAATCACTTTATTTTGATATCGTATGAGGAAGTTATGACCAAAATACTGACTGCTTATCGTAAATCAACACTCTTGAAAATTTGTTTTCGTGGCTGTTCACTAGCGTATTTGACCCATCAATTATCCTTGCCTTCAAAACCTATTTATATTTGAGATAAATAAATTAATATACTTTAATATCCAATTTGAATCAGTTTAATCCATTATCAAATGAAAAATTTATGCTTGAAATATCAACTGTTGGTCTGAGCTGGAAAATAAAAAATGATTCTATTATGCAGGTTGTTCTAAGAAAATTTAACATACCATTACATGGAATTTTTAAAACCTATTTATATTGGAGAAATCTCTCTGAATTCACTTCATTTGGCTTTGGAATCACTCAAATCGGACGAAAAACAAAGAAGTTATCATTGAAACACTGCTGGTTAGTATGGTCGACCACTGCTCTCCCGTAGGTGACAAAAAAAATTTGTTTTATTTTTCTATGGATTTGTTTTGCAGAGTAGCTAATTTTTATTTTTTTGCATATGTCTTGGATTGTGAGAGCCCGATCACCTCTCTTATTCCATTATTTAATGTTTTATTGCAAGTAGACACTCGTTTTTTGCAGGTCCTAGGAGAGTAAATGAGGTCAATTTATGAACAAGTGATTCTTGAAGACAATGATAATGAGAAGTTTCCTCACATGGAGAAAAAAACATGAATATTTTTTATCAATTAAAGGATTTATAACATGAAAAATTGAGAATTGATTTCTATTTGAAGATCCAAGTCATTTCCGAAAAATAAAAATTAAAAAATAAATAAATAAATAAATAAAAAATAAAAATTAAATAAAATTAAATAAAAATTAAAAAGAAAACATTTTTCCATTTATTCACCATTCACAAACAATATTGCTGCAACAGAAAAATCATGACCATTGTAACTTAAGATTTCTTTTATTGGTTTTCAATAAAGAGTCATTTATTTTTTGATGTTTTTATGCTTCATATATTGTTTACTTCTTTATTTTGTTCTCAAAATAAAAGTAGCAAGTTCTTAAGTTTCACGATGTTGTTACTTCTTAGATGCTGCTACTCCATGATGTTGTTACTCTGGATGCTGCTACTCGTGATGTTGTTACTCCTTGGATGTTGCCACTTGTGATGTTATTACTCTGGATGCTGCTACTCGTGATGATGTTACTCCTTGGATGCTACTACTCGTGATGATGTTACTCTGGATGCTGCTACTCCTGATGCTGTTATTCCTTGGATGTTGCTACTCGTGATGCTGTTACTCGGATGCTACTACTCGTGATGTTGTTACTCCTTGGATGCTGCTACTCTGTAACGTTGTTACTCCGGATGCTACTACTCAGGATGCTATTACTCCTCATATGATGCTACTTTGTAATGTTGTTACTCTGCGATGTTGTTACTCCAGATGTTGTTACTCGCACTGATATTACTCCAGATATTTTTACTCGCACTATTGTTACTCGTACTGCTGTTACTCTGGATGTTGTTACTCGCATTGTTGTTACTCACACTGTTGTTACTCACTACTGTTACTCCAGATGCTATTACTCACACTGTTGTTACTTTGGATAATGTTACTTGTACTATTGTTACTTGATGATGTTACTCCGGATGCTGTTACTCTAGATGTTGTTACTCGCACTGTTGTTACTCTGGACGTTGTTACTCGTTTCTTTTACTCCAGATGTTGTTACTCACACTACTGTTACTCTGGATGCTATTAATCGCACTGTGTTACTCATTGTTGTTACTCTGGATGTTGTTACTCCCACTGCTGTTACTCTGGATGTTGTTACTCGCACTGTTGTTACTTCAAATTTTGTTACTCACACTTTTGTTACTCGCATTGTTGTTACTCTAGATGCTGTTACTCCGTCAGTGTTGTGAATCCGTCACTGCTATTACTTCGTCGGTGTTGTGAATCAGTCACTACTATTACTCTGAAATTTTTTCTGAGTGTTGGATGTTGTTACTCCTTCTAAAATTTTCTAAGTGTCCGGTGTTGTTGCTCCTCTGATGTTGTTACTCCTCGGGTGATGTTACTCCATGGTGATATTTTTCTAAGTACTTGGTGTTGTTACTCCTCCAGTGTTTTTACTCTGCCAAGGTAAGTCACCAGGTATGTCCTCAACCGACTCCATGGATTTATTTGGTATTTTACTTATGACATGATCAACTATGACTGATGGAAGACATACTTATTTGGGGGGAGGTCTCGTAATTAAAGGATGACTATTATGGTAAGTCTTGTTAGGAATTATTCACTCTTAATTCCTCATTATTTTGTAAAGTGACTAATCCTCTGTAATGTTCCCAAAATTAGCATAGAGCTAATTGGAACATTAATTTTTCCTATATCAGCTACGAGGTGAATAAATGGGTAAGGAGGCCCATGAGTAGAAATAAAACCCCTCATAGTGTGAAAGGGATCATCAGAGTAGCTCTATTTTGCACCCTCAAGTGTGAAAAGGTTCAAATGCATGAGGGCAAGGTCAATTTTGACCAAGTCAACAGCGTTGCCATAGTGGAAGTGGAACACCTTGAAAGACAGCGCAGTGTGAAAATGGAGGAGATCATTTGGTGGAGGAAACCCTAATGTGTGGGGGCCAAGGCAAGGAGGCTTTCATTTGTATAAAGGGAGGACAAGGCAGCCATAGGAGGATATGTTATGGAATATAGAATTTGGTCTGCATGACTATTTGTTGTCTTCACTTGTTTAACTGAGATTGTTGTGCTGCTTAGCACAAGGGATTTCCTGTTTAGGAATCCTTCTCCCTTCTTGAGAGGCCTCTTGAGGAATTTTACTTCATTCTCCACATTTCAAGCTCAAGGCCAAGCCACCTCCTTCAGCTATAACGTTATTCCTGCAGCAGGAAACGTTGTGTTGCAGGGTGTTGCAGTGGAGGGTTCCACAACACCATTTCCTTGGCTCATATTTCAGAGGAGGGAGCTTCTATTCCCTTGGGAGGTTAGTGAGGAATAATTCTGATCTGATTACACATCTTTGGCATCATGCCAAGCACTTCCCATCACCAACAGCACAGTCCCTTCTCTAGACTACGTTATTTCTGAGTACATTTGCAGTGGGGGTTTGCATTGCTATTTTGGAGAGTGAGATCTTCAGGGATTGAACCAGCCTTTCACCTGAGAGATGCATTGGATGAGATCTATTCATCATATATAGCATCATCAACTATCTTCATCCATTTCTTGAGTTGCAGCAGTGATTCAGTCTTTGGCACTACAACTCCGACATTTTGCTATTTTGTAGATTTCAACCAATCCTTCTAAGGATTGTTGTATTATTGTTTTCTGGGGTTGAGAGCTTACTCCCCCTCATTTCTTGAGCCATATATTGTCATATATTTATATTATTATTCATAATTTTGCAGTGTCTCCAATAAAATACGTCCTTTTAGCCTGCAGAAATTCCTGTTGAGCAGTGTTTATCTATTTCTATGTACATGTTCCATTGAGCTGCATTGCCTTGCTTGAGTGTCTCTTTCCTCAAGGATTTGTATACAATTGCTGCTATAATATAAATTTTATGGCTAATCATATCTTCATGTATTCTGGCTCATAAAAATAATGCTGTTACTCCATTATATTTTCATACATTGCTACAACCCCTTTATTGGGCATTTTTTCTAGTCAACTAGGTGTGGGAGATTTGTTTAACCCACCTAGAGTGATTTTTTTGGAGCCTCCTCTTGGATTTAGGACTTAGATACATTGATCTAAGGAATCCAGGACTTGGTTTCAAATCCTGTAGCAGCCATTCCTGAAAAATGTGTTTTTCAGGCATGCCTTGCTGAGCATCCCATTTGGGGATATTACAGTGGTATCAGAGCATCAATCTTGGCTCAGCCTGTGAGTTTCAGCCGAAGAAGATAAAATAAGATCAGAATATTGGAGATAATGGGTTTTGTCTCATCATTCTTCTGATCTATGAAGAATCTCCCCAAGGAGGATGAGAAAATTGAGAAGGAAGGACCATACACTTCCTATTCTCATCAAGAAGAAGACAATGAGCATGGGAGATACTTGGATCATTTAATTCTAAGTAAGTACCTTGTTGAGTACAAATCTCAACCTAGAGCCTTCAAGGAGACTCTATCTTTTCCAAATTTTATTCAGTTGAAGGAAGAGAGGAGGTCTTGCAACAAGAGAGGAATCAAAGGTAATAGGTTTATATTGCCTACATATGATGGATCTTCTACAACAAGAGCTTGGGCAAGGAAGCTTGAGGCATTCTTCCTACTACATCCAATGGTAGAGAGGGAGGCAGTAGAAGTTGAAGCACTACACTTGGAAGGAGAATCCAATGTTTGGTGGTTCAGACACTTGAGCCATGCAAGGGTGATTAGAACCTTTGATCGAGAGATATCAGAGGAGAAAAAGCCCACACCACCATGAGAGGAAACTTGTACCAGCGCTGTCATAGCCTTGGAAGAGCAACCTTCTACATCTGCAAATGGGGAAGCCATTTCATTGGGGGATAGAACTATTGCAGCCATACAAGTGGATCCCAAGTTCCATCAAGGTATGAATGAAGTTCCACTTTCTATTTTAGCAAATTTTTTTGAAGATTGTGGAAACTCATATTTAAATGACCAAGAATCAACATACATTTCTAACCTAGAGCAGCAAGATTGCAATACGTTGTGCAACATGGAAACATTTAAGAAAGAAGTAAACCATCATCCTCATGAGCCATTGTGGGATTGAATATCACACTTGAGGTTGGGGTTAGTGAGAGACCCTTTCTCCTTTATAGATGACCCTTTCTCAATGATCACCTCTCAGCTCAAATAGAAACTTCTACTTTCAAAAAATCCAAGACCTCATTGGTTTTGGAGGACTATCGATGAGAGGGAGATCTCATGGAGAGATTTCATTAGAGGTGCACTTCAACACATCATGGAGTGCAAGGTTTTTCTTCCCTTCTCACACTTGGATATTTATGGATTCAAGGAGGAATAGATAGATGATGGAGGACATATTCGGATGGATAACATCTCTTATGATTGTAATGGACACTTCCTAAGCCATACACATCATGATGGGAGGTTTTTTCCTACCACCTATTTGGGTCCTTATGGGGTCAAACTGATCCTTGAGAAGAATGAATTTCAACATACCATGAAATGCAAGGACAGAAATCTAATTTGGGAGAATGGTAGCCCTCATGGGAGGAGTACCAAGATGGAGAATTTGTTCATGGCACTATCATGGTGGAAAGGTGCTACTCATTGGTCTTAGATGATCAAGAAGTACTTCCACTTTAGAAGGAAATTCTTATGTGTAGCAGAATTATGGGAGATGTCTTTGATAAGGAGCATGTCAAAGAATGGAGCTATGAGTTGGTAGGAGCTTATTTGCATGTGCCAACAACGTTATCACTTGAGAGCAGGGGTTTATTGATATAGTATCCCCAGGATCACTTCACATTTGATGCACTTGGTGGACAAGGAGGAGGTGAGAATGATGGAGTAGTGGATGGAAAAATCTATTACATTGGTATGATCTTATTTTCTATGGTCTTCTTGACTTGGATTTCCAAGTATAAGGAGGGTGATCTTTATGCAGCATATGGTTCATTTCTCTTCATGGGAGTGTGTCATACCACTATGGAGGAATCATTCATATGCATCATATTGATTTCAACACATGGTAAGAATATTGTTTTTGCATCCATGGATTATCTAACACAATATTTGGATACTCTTACCATTCATATTCAGTGCATTGCTCCACAAGAGGGAAAGCTTTTCATTGAGCTCCATGGTCAACATTGGGCCAAATTCTATGATGGAGTCAGCCATCTCTTATATGGCCTTGGGAAAGTGTTTTCTTTCATGTATGTTCAGTTGATGTACCTAGCCATTTTCTATTTATATATAGATGTCATGACATACATAATTATCCATGTAACAAAAAACAACTTGCCATGTGATTTTTTGAAGCAGCAGTTTGGAAAATTTCACTGTCACTATTAAGAAAACTGTTGGTGCCTTATTGCACTACATGAAACCTTCAAAATTTTCCTTATTTTGATGTTGATCATGATTTCATTTGTGGATATTGATCTTATTTGTAATGGAAGCATGATTGGGAGAAAGTTACATGAGTTGGGTGTGTCCTTTGGGGGAGAGGATTCCCACACTTTTTGCATTGCATGTTCTGAAGGGAGCATGAGAGGAGATATGGCCACCATTGCCAAAAACTTGTTTCCTTTTGTTTAGGTGGGCCATGTGATTGATGGGATGCCATATGGTGATGATTTCCTATCCATCACACATGGGATGATTCGGGCCAACTTGATTCACAGTGTTGGAGAGGAGATCCTTGAAGATCTAGTCTTCATCTTGCCACTTGAGGGAAATTATTTTGCAGCCCAAGACCAATATCTGATCTACACTTATCATAAGTGGAGAGGAGGATAGCATGGGGTAGGCTCCTATCTCTACCATGTTCAGATTTTCAGCCCACCTACATTGCATGAGCTCAAGGTGGAGGAGCATTTTCAGGAGTTTCCATGTTGGAGGGTAACTCATTTTGTCTGGATGATTGCTTGGGAATGGGAGATTCATATGGAGATGGAAGATCCCAATTCATTTCAGCCCACATGCCTCAAGAAGGCCCTTCAGTTCTATTCTTGCAGTTGCTTGAGGACAAGAAACATTTGGGAGGGGAGGACTGTAATGTTCCCAAAATTAGCATAGAGCTAATTGGAACATTAATTTTTCCTATATCAGCTAGGTGGTGAATAAATGGGTAAGGAGCCCCATGAGTAGAAATAAAATCCCTCATAGTGTGAAAGGGATCATTAGAGTAGCTCTATTTTTTACCCTCAAGTGTGAAAAGAGGCAAATGCATGAGGACAAGGTCAAGTTTGACCAAGTCAATAGCACAGCCATAGTGGTAGTGGATCACCTTGCAAGACAGCGCAGTGTGAAAAGGGAAGAGATAATTTGGTGGATGAAACCCTAATGTGTGGGGGCCAAGGCAAGGAGGCTTTCATTTGTATAAAGGGAGGACAAGGCAACCATAGGAGGATATGTTATGGAATATAGAATTTGGTCTGCATGACTATTTGCTATCTTCAGTTGTTTAACTGAGATTGTTGTGCTTCTTAGCACAAGGGATTTCCTATTTAGGAATCCTTCTCCCTTCTTGAGAGGCATCTTGAGGGATTTTAATTCATTCTCCACATTTTAGGCTAAAGGCCAAGCCACCTCCTTCAGCTACAACGTTATTTCTGTAGCAGGAAACATTGTGTTGCAGGGTGTTGCAGTGGAGGGTTCCACAACACCATTTTCTTGGATCATCTTTCAGAGGAGGGAGCTTCTATTCCTCTAGGAGGTTAGTGAGGAATATTTCTGAGATTATTTCACATATTTGGCATCAGGCCAAGCACTTCCCATCACCAACAGTGCAGTGCCTTATCTAGACTGCGTTATTTTTTAGTACATTTGCAGTGGGGGTTTGCATTGTTATTTTGGAGGGTGAGATCTTTTGAGATTGGATCAGCCTTTCACCTGAGAGATCCATTGGATGATATATATTTATAATATGTAGCATCATCATCTATCTTCATCCATTTCTTGAGTTGCAATAGTGATTCAGTCTTTGGCACTGAAACTCCGACATTTTGTCATTTTGTAGATTTCAACCAATCCTTTTAAGGATTGTTGTATTATTGTTTTCTAGGGTTGAGAGCTTACTCCCACTTATTTATTGAGTCATATATTGTCATATCTTTCTATTATTATTCAGCATGTTGTAGTGTCTCCAATAAACTGCGTCCTTTTAGCCTACAGAAATTCCTATGTAGCAGTGTTTATCTATTTCTATGTACATGTTCCATTGAGGCTGCATTGCCTTGCTTGAGTGTCTCTTTCCTCAAGGATTTGTATACAATTGCTGCTATAATATAAAATTGATGGCTAATCAGATATTCATGTATTCTGGCTCATAAAAATAATGTTGTTACTCCATTATATGTTCATACATTTCTACATTCCCTTCATTGGGCATTTTTTCTAGTCAACTAGGTGTGGGAGATCTATTTAACCCACCTAGAGTGATTTTTTTTAGCCTCCTATTTGATTTAGGACTTAGATACATTGATCTAAGGAATCCAGGTCTTGGTTTCAAATCCTATAGCAGTCATTCCTGAAAAAGGCGTTTTTCAGGCATGCCTTGCTGAGCATCCCATTTGGGGATATTACATCCTCCTTCATGTCACCCTCCTAACATCATTATTTTTCCCCTTTCCCTGTTATTACCTAAGTCATTTTTGTTGTTACCTTAGTCACAACTATTTTTGTTGGCCAATTTTCACATTAAATTCAACATATGTAGGTCTTTCTGATTTGTTTTTCTCTTCGGTGAATGGGAAATACTTTTAATGGTCTAGGCCCTCTTCGACATAATGATTGGGTAGTCAATTTATCTTTTTTTATCTATAAAAATAATCTTATTTTTAAGGAATAATTATGAAAAGATGATTTCATCATGTCAACTTTCAACTTTTCTAATAGGTCAAGTCCCTGATCTTGTAAAATTTATGATGATGACCACAGAATTGTATTTAAATCTTTCCGCTATTATCTAATGAGATGTTCCTCAACCCCAATATCAACAGTGAAAAATATATTTATCAGTAGTCATTTGAAGGTTATTAGTTTCTGAGAAGAAAAAATATCAAAGTTAAAAATAGTTACTACACAACTTTTTAAGCCATCCCTAGATCTTAAGCAATTGACTTGCCACTCCATCTATTAAGTAATCTTTATTGATTAAAAAAAAAAACTATAGTTGAATTTAAAAACATAAATGGTCAACTGGAGGATAGGAGGTCTCATCACATGTTGACCTACCATGATCATAGGTCCTAATAAAGTGAAATTACCATTGTTGGTCACCAAGCCACGGTAATGGCCTTTGTTCATAAGACTGAAGGACAAGAGGTCTCATCATGAGCCGACTTTTTCAATTTTGTTAGCTTCCTTGAATGGCATTGTTATTACCTAGTTACCACACCAGAACAATGATCTTCAGTTCACATCTAAGTAAATTGAAAATAATTTTTGCAACTATGTAATTATTTCTAATAGATGGGACACTGGCATCTCAATGGGTTAAAAAGGCATCCCTGTCGAGACTATGGACACCTGCTGGTAGCAGTGGTTATGCCTATGGTATAGAAGTTAATTTAATACTATATTCTACTTGGTTATCTTGTTTTCTCAAAGCTAATTTCCGATAAAGCTGATTGTTACATATACAAATTTTTCTAGAACTCATGTTTCATGGGGTAATATTTAATCATTTCTTAGATGATGGTGGTTATGGTTTATATCTATTATTAAGTTATAAATACTTACTTTACATGTCAGGGATGAAACTTTTAGGATATTTGATATTTGACATTTTGCATCATCTAATCTATAATTCCTTTATTCTACAAGTATCATACATTTAACCAAAGATAGTTTCTTTCCCAATCAATCACTATTTATTCATATCTTAACAACACCACTGAGAGGCCTGATTCTGATTTTGAATCCCATGTAATTGGATAGACCATGAGAAAAAAATATTGAGATAACTAATTCTCTTAATTTCTATTCTTATAACAACCAAAGCTTATAGGTATAGGGAATGCATATTTTCCCTTCTTATCCATTATGATCCCATGTCATTCACAATATGATTATGTCACTTTTATATGTAATGAGGTAATTGAGGTGATGAATTACTGATTAAAGATACTCATGCGATATTTTTCTATAGATGATAAAGAAACTAATTAGTTTGGGGGAAAGAAACAGTGCTACACTTTCTGATTACTTTTTTCAGCGTGCATGGTTTCCACCTTCCGCGTCACTTTCAACATCAACTCAACCTACATAAGCTTCAAGAAATGTCAATCCATACATGCCATTCCACATTTTTTATGGAGGTAAAACTTGAGGTAAAATAGCATAAGGTTTTGATTTATTAAAATTTTATGAGAATGTCATGAAAAACCATTGAGCATATTATTCACTCATCTTTCTCAACCATTATTTCTCTTTCTTTACCACTTCCCATTTTTCAGAGACAAAATCTTTCACTTTGGGGGAGTGTTACTTTCATTATCATGAACATGCCATTAATATTCTTTCTCATCCATTGATACCATTATTAATTCTCAAAATCTCCCTTATTCCATGTTGTTATACGCCAAACAAATATTTCAGACATGATTGTAGAAACCACCCCAATTTGTTTTCTAGTGTAGCATGAGGGCATGCTGATTATTCAGTTTGGGGGAAGGGTTGCTATGCATGATGAATGATTTCTCATTTCTTCCTCATTTAAGCTATACACTCCTGAAATTGATTTGTGTATATCCATAAAACTATCAACTGGATTCTTCTGATTTTTGGACAACAAAGATGTATCATTAAACCCAGAAATTTTCAAGATAAACCAATTTGTTAATTCCAAAAAAAATCATGCATTATTACTTAAAACCATTTTCTGATATATTGAAATCTGTTCGTTGCATTGATTTGATTTTTAGATTGGAGAAGCTTTGATATAGTATAAATTTTCTTACAAAATTTCAGCAAAATCTAGTTTGTAATGAAGTTTGTATTTACTTGTATCATACTTAGTTGCAGCTTCATATACCTACGGTTGAAAGTATACATGAAAATTATTTTAAGGAAGAATTTGAGGAAAAAACCTTCTCTCCCATCAATATCATGTGCTGGGGTGAGCATTTTGATTATTTTAATACAACTTGGTTAATACTAAGGCATTGGGATGCATGAGGACATGCAACATGTACAGTTTGGGGGAGATGTTGGGCCTCTAATTTGTATTATTTTTATCACTTCTTAACATTCATTTCATCCATTTCTAATGTTATTTTATCACATTATTTATCATAATTTATTATATAATTCCATTTCATAATTATTTATGCTATTTTAGATAAATAATATTTGTTCTCCTTTATTTTAATAAATTAATGATTATCATGCATGATTTTTCCAATGATGGTTTACTAATGAATTCGTTATAATATAACTCATTATTTTTTCCTCCAATATCTCTTCCATATTGCAGAATTGATCCTCAGCTATTAATTAAATATTCCAACTCAGAAATTCGTTGGAATAACAAGAGACACTTTTTCGTTGAACATTTCCGGCAAATGGAGAAGAATCCTAAAAATACGAAACATGGGTTTTGTGAAAAACAGACAAAATTAGTTTCCCAATGTGAAGTTTTCCAAAATTCGGTCTTGATTGAGAGAAACACAAGGTTATTCAAAGGACATATTTGCATATTTTCTGTTGTGGTCATCTTCCAAAATTTCCCCAATTGTAATTTACAGATTTGACTTGTGCCAATTGAATCATGATGGAAATATATTTTAGATCTGATATTGGTTATTGATATTTTGTAATCAGTTTATTTTCCCTTTGTTTTTTGTATATTTAAAGGGGCACAAATCATAACACAGGGGAGAACGCATAGGAGAAGGCATAGAGGGTTAAGCAAGAAGAGACAGATTTGTAACAAAAGTGTGTTTGATTAATTGAATGAACAATATATTACCATTTCTTCTGTAATTCATGAGTTTACCGCAGCCCTGTTCAGAGAGTTGGGCCCACTCTTCTGATCAGGTGCCGCGCTTTCCCTTTTTCTTGCAGTGTTGCATTTTAGTGTTATTTATTTACTGTTGTTACATTTTATTCTTAATTTTCATGAATGCCCTTCAATTTCTACAGTTTATTTAATTGTTGTTACAGTGGTTTGTGTGTTGTGGAATTAAAATTGTGATCTACAGCAGGTCATGTACTTGTATCTTCATATACTTTGTCGTTAGTCTTGAAATAACTAACACCCTCGGGTTGATAATTTATGTGGAGAAAGGTTTGAATTCTGTTCATATCCGAACACCAACAATGCCTACATATTCATTTTGAATTTGTGATAGATTTTCCTTTGGAAAGGATATGTAACCTATTGACAAACTCACATTATGAACTATTTTCTATCTGATGCATGCATCAGTTTTCAAATTCATCAAACTCAATGAAGAAATATGAAAATATTCTAATAATGCAATACTCAATGAAAATGTGCCTACATTTTCATCACCTCTTCATATTTGAGAAAATGAAAATTTGTTCTTCGTTGCACAATTAACATATTTGGAAGAGATATTAGTGGCACTAAGAATGGATTTTGCACAAAAAAGACAACTTGGTTACAAAAGATCACAAATTGGATTAGCATGAATAGTCATAAATGTTCTTTATAGTCTAAATAGAATTCAAACAATATTACCTAGAGATATTGATGACAAAATGACAGTGGGAGTTATGTTAAAAATAAAACTGGAATAAAAATTCTCTAAAGAAATGAAATTCCCGACACTATTCTTTAGATCAAGTCACCTTAGTGATGTTATCAACCACTGTTCCTATCAAAAAATTTCATAATGGGAACTGTTGCACATGTATGGTGACTTTTCAACACATATTACAAACATATTTTTTAGATCAATCCACAGTTTTATATATCAGGCTTCTAACTGAGCCTAGATTTCTATTCACAAAGGAGAATTGAAAGGACAAAAAATATTTTCTAAAGATGTCAAAAATAAAAGAAATATTCATAAATTATTAAAATCACCTATTTCATATCAATGTTTAAGGAACATTCGAACATCACCTAACTATTTTGAACATCTACAAAAATATATATTTTCAATGATATGACATCTTGGCCCACTGACTTTCTTTGTCACATTCACTAGTGTTGAGCATATTTAAGATCAATTGATAAATGCACTAAAAATACAAAGCACTCACTTGATCCATTGGATAATTAAAATCCTATTAATTCAAAGTGCTCGAAATGGATCGAAACTAGTGCCAAAGCGAAGAAATCCTTGGCCTGAATCCAACGCAACTCATTTCATTCAAAACCAATATCGTATGCTCTTGATATGATGTTCTCATCGATTTTACAAACACCTAAAATTTTAAAAATGTGGTTACAGGGATGTCTAGTAAGTAGTCCGTATGTTGAATGGGCAATGACTGGATAGGGTATGTGTATTTTGATCGGCCAATTCTATGGTGACAAGTGTCACATTCTATTTCATTGGTGATTGGTGTAATTCTATTGGTTCAAAGTTTGTTTGTGTGGACCAATTAGGAAGAGCTGCATGGGCTAATCCCTGGTAGCCACGTGGCCTCCTATTGGCCTTGTAAAATTTTTTTGGAAGGTTGAACTACCTCCACAGGAATTGAACCAAAAACCTATCCACTGATGATGTCAAGCTCTACCATCCTACCACACATTTTCCTTGTTATACTATGATGCACAACTTGTATTTAAAGATTAGTGGTGGAGCATTTGGGGGTTGAGATTGGGGTTAAACCTTGGCCCCCGGTCCACCCAACCATGATACATGGTAGGCCGATAAGGCCCGAGGTTAACCCCAGACCTAACACTATATATTATGCCATGAACCATATATTAAAACCATAACCCAAAGTCTTGGCAGGATAAGGTTTAACTCAAATGATCTATAACATACTCCGTAGCACATGAAAATGGTTGCAATGACCACATATCAACGTAACCAACAGTTAGCATGGTATTTCAATTCAAATTTATTGGCACGTTAAATAAAACTCAACCCATGGGACTAACCATAGCGAGACCAAAGTTTGGCGGAGGTTAGGTTTGAATTTTGGCTCACAAGATATTCAAACGTAACCACCGGATGTTAAGTCCTAACTCAAGCCCAAACTCAAATTATGATTTTGGTTAAGGAATCAACTAGAATTGGTTTAAAAATACCCTTGATCCGACGACACCTATTGCACCAAGTGGGACAAATTTATCGGTTCGTGGAGCAACATAGTCAATTTAATGAATCTATGAATTGCACCAGAACCAGTGGGAATCTCACTAGCATGAGGAAAAATTGTTGCTCCAAATGGCCGCAAAAGGTGAAGTTAGTAGAACGGATAGCTGGTGGGTGTGAATTGGAGGACAATTAACAAAAAAACTATAGGTTTTAACCCTGTACAAAAATTATCTACTAACGAATCTTAAAACAGAAAATAAACAATAGTGAGAGCATAAAACATAAAATAGATAAACACAGAGATTTTCCCCTGGATCCCAAATCCGGACAACCAACTTGATTTTTCATTATATTCCTTTTAGTGTTACAACACATATATATACATGCCAAAGAATACATAAACCCCAATCCATTAACCCTGGATTAGAATATAAACGTAGTTCCCTTGACCAGATCTACAAAATACCAGGGGCTGAAAACCATAATGCCCCAAAACTATGTGCAAACCCATGCACAAAACCATGGGTGGGTCCGCCCATTGGAAAATAAGGAACAAAAAAACAATTTCGGGGCGCTGCCCCAGACCCCGACAGGGGGGGCTACCACCCCCCTGTGACCCCCTCGCCCATGACTAGTCGTGGAAAGAATATAACACAAACCCAACAAAAACTTCCCAGGAGCATAAATCAATCAGTTTTCAACATTTTTGAGTGTAGAAAGGGCCCAACTAGGGGTTTTTGACTATTCTGGAGAATTTTATTTTGAATTTTGAGCATTGTAACTTGATGTAAACACATTTTTAACCATAATGAAAGATGCCCAACATTGGATGCTAGACAAGGAGATGTAGCCCAAAAAGGGTGAACTCCTTCATCATTTGTTGTCTTGTGTATGTTCTTATGGTACTTATGTCTTCATTATTTTTTGCAAAAATGAGTTTAAAATCGTGTTTATGTGTTAATGTAATTAACGTAATTGCATAAAAAACCTAAACTTTTCACTTGCAATTTTCACCTTAAACCTTCAGGTTTACTTATACATATCAGTTTGGTATTAGATCTTGGTTCTTTTGTTATTTTGAGCGTTTAATTTTGTTGTAATATTTTATGATCCTTACAAGGTTGAAGCTCAAAAGAGGAGAATGAAATATTTTGGTAGCAAGTCCTCAAGTTAGGTCAAGGAGAGCACATTTTCCACAATCTCCACCACTAGTTTCACCTCAAGTTTCACCAAAATCCTCACCAGTCATGCCACATGAAGGAGAGCCTGAAAATATGTTAGAGGATGAGAAGGATTTTAGAGATGAATTCTTTGACATGACACAAATGGTGAAATCTATTATGAATAGAGGAATACAAGTTTTCAAGGTGAGAGCTCTAAACCTCCAAAGGGAGATGGAGATAAACTTCCAGAAGGAGATGGAGGAGATGGGGACAAACCTCCAAAAAGGAATGGAGGAAATAGTGACAAACCACCTTTAATTCCACCTTTTTCTTCACCTCTATTCTCACCTCCATCTTCACCATCATCATATTCTACATCAACCCCTTCATAAACACCTCCATGTTCTCTAAAGGGACATGGTAAAACTCCACATTTGAAAGTTGACATTAAGTTTTAATTTCCTTTGTATAATGGAGAGGTAAATGCTGAGAAATTAGATAATTGGGTTCGTGATCTTGAATTGTATTGCAGGATACAAAGGATTAAGGATGATAATACTAAGATTCAGTTTGATTCATTAAAGTTGGAAATTACAACACTCATTTGGTGGGAAGCCAAAACTCAAGAGAACATGAAGATACATGGTAAGGTTTTATCTTCCTGGAATTATTTTTTTGCTACATTAAGAAGAAATTTTTTTCCTTTAGCATATATGCAGAAAGCTAAAATGGATTGTTAAAACTTTAGTCAATTAAAGGGTCAAAGTGTGCAAAGTTATACCCAAGAGTTTAGAAGGAGAACATTGATTTTGGTTGTAGATTTATCATCTCAAGAAACTTTACTAAAATACATTGTAGGTTCACATAACTACTTGAGACACATTATTCTCATGTTTAACCCTACAATTTTAGATGAAGTTTGTGTATAGGAAACACATCTAGAAGAAAGAGGGAAAAATGTTCCACAAGAGGGCAAAAAAAACCCATTTAATGGTGGAGACAAAGGAAAGGGTACATTCAAAGGGAAAGGGATGAAAAATGCTTCCATCAAGAAAGAGGGAGAAAAATTAACATGCAAGTATTTTTCAAAGGACAGACAGGATGAAGATCATTGTTGGAAACTTCATCTTGAGATGAGACCCAAAAATTTAACAATAAAGGAAAGAAAAAAACAACTGCAACTACACAACATGATTTAGGATCCAATTTGGGAGATGAAAAAAGGTCAAAGATATGGGATTCAAAGGTAAGGAACCAATTTCTAGTACTATTTCTTCAAATAGCCACAATGAAACTCAAAGTGAAAAACAAAGAATAGAGTTTTTCCATATTAGAGTCATCTAAAAACATAAAAAAAATTGATACTCTATTTGATAGCGGTTCACCAGAAAATCTCATTTCTGAAAACATTGTCAAAAATTTGAATTTGGAAACCATTCCTCATCCTAAACCATATCCTTTAGGTTGCGTGTGTGACAATGCAAAGTTGCAAGTAACTAGAAAATGAAAACTAAAATTTGCTATTACTGCAAACTTCATTGATGAGGTAGAACTTGTTGTAGTTCCAATAGACATATGTGGTATTGTTTTGGGAAGCCCATACATTTATATAGGAGAGATACCTTTAATCACTATGAAAAAAGTATCATTTGTTTAAATATTGTATTGAGTACATTGTTAGAGCACATCACAAGAAACTAAATCTTTCACTTGTGAATGTTGGACAAATGAAGAGACTTGTTAACTCTCATGATGTTGAGAATTAAGTCTTTGAAGGTTGTGATTCAAAGTTGAAATCTAATTTTTTTGAGGTCGTTAACCAGTATGATGAGATATTTCAAGAGCCTAAGGAATTTCCTCCAAAAGAGGAATCTAACATGAAATCCAATTGTAGCAAGATTGTCCTCTTCCTAACAATGGCATTTGTAGGATGTCAGTGATGGAAGATGCAGAAATTAAGAAACAAATATAAGAGTTTCTTGACAAAGGGATCATCCGACCAAGTACATCAGCATTTGGTTCACCTATTGTTTTTGTGCCAAAGAAGGATGGATCATGATGCATGTGTGTGGACTTTCTTTCATTGAACAATATTACGGTAAAGAATCGTTACCCTCTTCCTAGAATCAATTATTTAATTTATCAATTGAAATATGTTGTATATTTCACTAAGTTGAACTTTTGGAGTAGTTATCATGAGACTAGGATCGCTAAAGGAGACGTATGGAAGACAACATTCAAAACAAAGCAAGGTTTATCAGTGAATGGTTGGTTATGCCCTTTGGGCTTTGTAATTCTCTTTCTACCCTCATGTGTGTAATGAATGATGTCTTAAGGCCTTTTGTAGATGACTTTGTGATAGTCTAATTAGATGACATATTAATTTTCAACAAGTCTCATGAAGAACATTTCATGCAAGTCAAGTAGGAATTATACGTCTTGAAGAAGGAACAATTGTTTTTAAAGATGTCAAAATGTGAATTCGAAAAAGCTTATTTAGTCTACTTGGGTCATATTGTTGGAGGAGGTGAGTTGAAAATAGATCCCTCCAAGGTTTATGTCATTTTGAATTGGCCTGTTATCTCTAAATTGGTACTAATTTTCTGCTCCACTAGACAACTTAGAATAAATCTTTCAAAACAGCTTTTGACTGAGGATTAGCCTCTTTAGCCTGAGAGGGCTCTCTCAACTTATCTAATTATTTTCTCAATTAGGTTTTTAATTATATGGCTAAATTTGTGATAAGTGTCTTAATGTATTCAATTATAGGTGAAAATGGGATATATTTCACTACCATTGGGCTCATGGATTCAGTATGGAGTTAGTGACAAATAATTGTGCTTGTGGAAGCTAAGGCTTCTACTTTTTCAATGAAAAAGATAATACTAACGCACAAGAAATATTCAATAACTTAATGTCAAAAGGAATTCAGAGCATGATGGCATGAATTGCATGAATTCTATGTACTTTGACATCAATACATTGAGAAAAGATATTAAGGAAACATAAGGCATAAACTCATTGCAACAGTCAAAGAATCTCAGGTTAAGCAGAAAACGTCATTACAGTATATTACTAATATTCCAAGATTTAAAATAATAGTAGTGTCAAAGTAAAATTATCCAACCCTTTTTTATTCGATTTCATGTATTTAAATAGACTTTTGTTGCTTACATAGGATCTACCCAGCTGGCTAGATCATTGAACCATAACTTTGACACCTATCATAACTTAAAACTACATTTTTTGAACTGAAAAAGACACCTGGTCTCTAAAGAATTACACTTCTAATAGGACTCTGCTTTACATTTATTACGTTCACTTCTTTAGTAGTGATAAAATTACATTGATAAGGATCAGATCCTTGAGTGGCATTCACCATCACTAAGACATTAATGTACCCCCTAGATTTAGGAAAAAACTTCCTATTTTTTTGGGAAAGATAAACACCACTTTAATATTTGTCTTCATGCTGAGTTGGATAAGTGACACTCCTTTCAAGTAGTGAATCTACACTGGGATGACCCACTGTCAGCTTGGATGTCTCTGGGTGGTTGGTTGTTCTTCAACACGCTTTTCAAACCTTCAAAACCCATTAAAAACACTTCGTTGCAAAAACAGAGTGACCTTAGGCAGTTTCGTAGCGAATTATTAGCATGTTTACTTCTGCCATTCAACCTCCTTTTCTACCTTCTCTACTGATCAATATATGTGTATTATTCCCAAATGGGGAAGCAGTAATATATGAACACAATAATGGAAAGAACAATGAATAAATCAAAACACCATGATATGAGAAAAATGTACAACCATCTTATTAAACATATCAAGAAATAATAGGCACAAGATCTTGAGGATCAAGTCACTCAAGCAATGCAAAACAAGCCTCTACAAGAAAAATATGTCAACACATGAGAAATAGTTGCCATAAAATTGCCTTGAGCTAAGACAATGCAGTTTTAGGGCATAAAATATTGCATAAATATGGATCAATGTAGATCTACTATTATATAGCTCAAATAATTCTAGGAGTGAAGATATAGCCTCCTAGACACCTTTCCAAGAGAACTCGGGAAGGGTTTCCGGAAATACACCCAAATACAAATGGTGATGTATAGCCCTAGGGCTGAAGAATCACTGCAAATAAAGCCCCTGAAATAGAAGGCTGAAATAATATGGATCTGATGTAGATGTCCTCCAAAGGTATCCTCCAATGAAAGGTTGAACCCTTCACCTAAATGAAAACACTCTAAAAGAGTCAATAGATCCTCCTCTAAAACTACCCTCCAAAATAATGCAATTCCCAGTTGAAACTGTGTTGTCAATGGATGTGATAGCTTGGCCTGGTGCCAAAGATCTAAAATATGCTCAAGAACCTCCCTTGTTGATCCCCAATGGAGGGAATCATTCCTCCATTGCAAATGAGCAATGAAATGGCCTATATCTAGAGATCTAGTCTCCACTTGCTGCAATCTGCAAAAATACCAAACCCGCAATAGGATCTGCACTTTAAATGAAAGATGAAGCTTGGCCAGAATTCTGGATGTGTAAAAATGATAGAACAGTACTCTTCCAAGAGGCATCTCAAAGAAAGAGGTGGGATTCCCTACCGGGAACACCCTGTGCTAAACAACACTGCAATCTTAGCTAAACAGTTGATGAGATCAACAAAGTCTAAATAGACATATCAAAATAATAATCATAACATAAACTCCTATGGTTGCCATCCTTTTCCTTATATAATTTATGAGCCTTCTCACCCTTGGCCCCACTCAATTAGGTCACCACCTCCATGCAATCAATCTCCCTCCAAAACTGCGATGTCCCACCATTAATGTCACTCCTCCATAACAACGTTGTTTGATTTGGTCAAAGTTTACCCAATCTTCATGCTCCATCCCCTTTTCACACCTAAGGGTCTTCAATCCAACTTTTATATGAGCTCCATTCACAATAGGAGTGTCTTTTTTTCCTACTAAGGAGGTTTATGGGTCTCCATACCCTCTTATTCCTCTATATAATAGCAAAATCAACATTTAATATTCCAATTAGTTGTATGCTAATTTAGGAATATTACAGTTCTCCCCTCCCAAATGTTGCTTGTCCTCAAGCAACTGTAAGGATAGAACTAAGGAGCCTCTCCTCTTCCTCATGTAGCATCCCCATGTGATGAGCTCCTCCAATGAAAAAGATGTTTTCTCATCGATAAGTCTCCAAGTTGCTCCTCCCAAGTGTATAAGTATGCCTTTGGTGAAAAATCCAAATGGCTCTCATCATGAACATGTGGGATATCCATGGAACCAACTATGTGTGGTCTAGAGGCCTCATTGAGGCATGGAATCTAAAATATATTTGGAACTATCATTCCCATGTGAAGCCTCCATCCCCAAGCTATCATCCAAAAAGAGTGAGTCACCCTTCAACATGGCAACTCATGAAACATCTCCTCCACCTTAGGCTCCTGCAAAGAAGGTGGGATGCATAGCTGAACATGATGGATCAAATTTTCCATCCCATGCTATCTCTCTCTCCACTTATGATAAGTGTAGAGTTGCTATTGAATATGGGCTACAACAATGTTGCCTTCATGAAGCAAAAAGGCAATAGGATCCTCAAAGTCCCACTCTTTGGTTCTTTCCCCAATCATCCCATATAAAATGAATATGAAATTATCATCATATGGAATCCAAATGAGAGAGTTACTAAAGGTTTTAAATAGTGTTGTAAGTACCAACAGTCTCCCAAAAAATGACAGCATAGTTTTACCAATTGCAGTTTCAGAACATGATGTGGAAAGTTGTCTTCTCACAATTTGCTAGTTGTGCATGTCATCTCATCTACTAGTAAATAGTAAATGGTATTTTGTATCAACTGAGCATACAGGAAATAATAAAAAACTTTCCCAAATCCATACAAGAAATGGTTATCACCATCATAGATGTTGGTCTCAAAATGACCATGAAGCCCAAATAGAGGCTTGCCCTCTTGTGGAGCAATGCACTGTATAGAGATGGTAAGAGAATGCAAATACTGTGTTAGATAATCAATAAATGCAAAAACATAATTCTTACCATGTATTGAAAGAAAGATGATAATAACATCCATGAATGAGCCCCCAATAGTGGTATGACATACTCTCATGAAGAGGAATTAATTAGGTGATGCATGAAGATCTTTCTTCTTATGATTGGAAATCCAAGTCAAGAAGATCATATCATGGTAATAGATGTCTCCATCCACTACTCCATCTCTCTTATCTCCTCCTTGTTCACCAAGTGCATCATATGTGAAGTGAGCCTGGGAACACTCCATCAACAAACCCAAGCTCCCAAGTGACAGCGCTATTGGCCTTTGTGACAAGGCTCCTGTCATCTCATAGCTCCATCCTTTGACATACCAAATGTCAAAGTCATCTACCATAATGATGCTATATATGGGGGATTCCTTCCAAAGGGAAAGTAACTCCTAATCCTCCAAGGCTAAGGAGTAGCCCCTTTGCACCATGATGGTGCTATCACCTAATCCTACAACATCATGCAAAGTATGGGAGAAAATCAGCCTATACTCTCCCAAGAACTTCCAAAGCAACAACAACTCTTGTTGCCTCCCCACACCATCATCATATAAACTAAGGAGAAACAACATGATGGTTGAAATGAAAGATATCACATCACCCCAATACACCTAAACTCCTTGCTGCCATATGATGCAAGTGCCATGCCAAATCCCATCCACCAACATACCCTTTGGAGAAGGATATGTCACATGATGGCCAAACTCTTTCAAGAGTAGCCAACACATCCTTGCCTTCTGCTGCCCTGTGTCATAGATCCGTAAGTGGCTTTCTAGCCTCTTTCTCATCAACATCACCCATCCAAATAATGGTGAGTGTCTATCATCATGCTCAAAATTGGCATCCCTCCAATGGAGAATACCATCCTCCCAAATCATATTTATACCTTCGCATTTCATGGGATGTTGAAATGCAATCTCCCGAAGATCTCCAAATGAAGACCACTCATCAATGACCAATTTGATCCCATAAGGATCCAAATAAGGTGTAGGCAAAAACTTCTCATTAAAATGTGAAGTTATTTTCAAGAATTACCCATCATAATAATGGAAGATGTCATCCCTCATAATATGTCCTCCATCAATCATCTGCCTATCCTCTGCCATGCATGTAGAAAGTACATTGGAATGCTCCAATAATGGTTGGTCCCCCAACTCATCACTGCTACTCAATGACAGCGTTGCTGATCTCCATAATGGTGCATCTGCTATCTCCAGATCATGCTCAGTGTTGAACACATAGTTCTGCATTACATTGTTGAGGACAATACTCATCCCATCCTCCAAGAATCTACACTCCAACCCCAAGAGTTGTGTGCAGCTCAATAAAGATACACTAGGATGACTATATATATCCTCCTTGAAGAATTCAAGGCTGCTTAGTGCATTGATAGTCTGCTACTCCAAATCAGCAATGTTCTTTGACCCTAGGTCATGTAATGGTACATTCCCACAACTCTCCATAATATGTGTTGAAATGGAAGGAAATGGAAATATGTGCATACCTTGGTAAAGCTTGGGAACATCTTGTACTACTACAAGGGTTCCTCCTTCCAGTGTGATGGCTTCCCCAACTACTAATGATGATGGATGCTCTTATATCGCTGCATCAGCATTGGTACAAGTCTCCTCCTCCTCATGCATCTCCATAATAGTGCATGGGACTCTAAATGTCAAGAGATCAAGATCACTTTGCAAAGGTGCAAGTGTTATTTATCCTGATGCATGTTCTCCTGCAACAAGTGGTGGTGAAGGCCTATTATCCTCTTATTTCTTCTTATCAAACTTCTTGATCAAACTTTGAGTAAAATCCGCATATGTAGACACTTTTGCATGACTCAAATGGCTGAGCCACCAAATGTTTGCTTCACCCTCAAGGTACAGCGTTGCAATCTCAACAACTTCTCTCTCTACTACTGGATGTAGCAGGAAAAATGCATCCAACTTCATTCCCCAAGCTCTTTCTGTACATGTGGCGGACCCATCAAATGTAGGCAATAGAAATCTATTTCTGCAAGGTCTTGTTTCTTCTTTGAGCTGAATGAATAATGGGAGAGTTATATTCTACTTGAAACCTCTAGTTTGAGACTTATACTATACAAGATACTCACTTAGAATCTCATGATCTAAGTTTCCTCCATCTCCATGACTCTTGTATTCAAAAGAAAATGGCATATCATGTTTATTTGGAGCTCTGTGCAATACCTATTCTTCTTTTTACTGATAGGAAGTACATGGAACTTCCTCATCTTGAAACCCTAATGTGGTTTCACTCCTTTTCTCCATTTTTATTTTCTTGACCTCCTTGGTGAGGTCCCTCTTAGATCTGAAAAGAGATCAGATATAACTCATTATTTCTATCATTCTTATCTCTTTATCCTTCTTCTTATATAATAATGGTTGAGATCCACAAGCTGAGCCAAGATTATGTTCTGATACCACTGTAATATTCCCAAATGGGGAAGCAGCAATATATGAACACGATAATGGAAAGAATAGTGAATAAATCAACACATCATGATATGAGACAAATTTACAGCCATCTTATTAAACATATCAACAAATAATAGGCACAATATCTTGAGGATCAAGTCACTCAAGCAATGCAAAACAAGCCTGTACAAGCAAAATATGTCAACACATGAGAAATAGCTGCCATACAATTTCCCTGAGCTAAGACAATGCAGTTTTAGGGCATAAAATACTGAATAAATATGGATTAATGTAGATCTAATTTTATATAGCTCAAATAATGCTAGGAGTGAAGATCGAGCCTCCTAGACACCTTTCCAAGAGAACCCAGGAAGGGTTTCCGAAAATACACCCAAATACAAATGGTGATCTACAGCCCTAGGGCTGAAGAATCACTACAAATAAAGCCCTTGAAATAGAAGGCTGAAATAATATGGATCTGATGTAGATCTCCTCGAAAGGTATCCTCCAATGAAAGGCTGAACCCTTCACCTAAAATAAAACACTCTAAAAGAGCCAATATATCCTCCTCTGAAACTGTCCTCCAAAATAACGCAATTCCCAGTTGAAACTGTACTGTCACTGGGTGTGATAGCTTGGCCTGATGCGAAAGATCTTATGTAATGTTCCAAAATCTTTTGGAACATTAAAAATTTTTGTTTTTGCTTTAGGAGAAGAATAAATGGGTAGGAAAACCCATTGATAATAAAAATTTGAATAAGGAACCCTTATAATTTGAAAAGGGGTCAATAAAGAAATAGATTTCACACCCCATGTGTGAAAGGAGACAAATTGCAGGTGGATAATTCTAGAAGAGGCTAAGTTGACTGCGCAGATAGAGAAGATAATATTCCCTTGTTGGGCCAGCGCAGTTTACATGAGGAGGAGATCATTCTAGAGAGGAAACCCTAAGGTGTGGGGCCCATGGAAATTCACCTTTCACTTGTTTAAAAGGAGAATGAAGTAGCCATTCTCATTCATGCTTTTGATTATCATTTTTCTTGTCTTCTCAGACAAGAGCATTCTCTGGCTGTTTGGCTGAGATGCAGTGCTGATAGCACTGGGTCTTCCTGAGCGGGGATCCCATCTCTTCCATTGAGTAGCTCTTGGAAGAGCTTTTTCTTCATTTTCCCCATATTCTGGCTTGAGGCCAAAGCATTCCATTCAAATCCAGCGTAGTCTCCATTGGTGGTTGAGTTGTGTTGCTGGGTGTTGCAGGGGAGGGTTTCTCAAAACCACTTCCAACATTGTATTTCAGAGGAGGGAGTCTCTATTCCTTTGGGAGATCAGTGAGGGAGTTTTGATCTTCATTCCATCATCTTTGGCATTAGGCCAATCATTTTCCATCAGCAGAAGAGCATCCCTCTTCCTTGACTGCGCAGTTCATAGAGAGCATTTGCAGTGATGGTTGCAATATTTTAGTGGGTGGTGAGATCTTCAATGAAAGGATCAACCTTTAATTTGGAAGATTGAACAAAGGAGTTATTTCAGAAAAGGCATCATATTCAGCAAGCTCCTTTCTTTTCTAGTTTCTACTGAGTTGCAGCAGCTGCCCAACAACTCCGACATTTTGGTAAAAATGCCATTTTGTCTAGTTTTCATCCAATCCTTTTAGAGGATTGTTGTATTGTATTTTCAAGGGTTGGAGCCTTGCTCCCCCTTATTTATTTGAGCTACATTGTTGTATCATTCATGTTTATGTATTTACTGCTGCAATACCTCCATAGACTGCACAGTCTTAGTTGAGAATAAGATTATGCAAGCAACGTTTTCTCTATTTCTATGCACATGTCTCATTGAGACTCTTTACTTATTTTGAGTAATATATTTCTCAAGAGTTTGTCTACATTTCTGCTGCATATGCATTTGAAGGTTGATTTCATCTTCTTATGACATGGCTTCTTAGAAATAACGCTGTCATTTCCTTTGTTGAGCAAAGTGTTGTTGCAACCCTCTTCATTGGGCCCTTTTCTAAAGATAACAGGTGAAGGAGGCTTGTCTCAAGCTCCTAGAAATATTTGTTTTGAGTCCACTTCAGTATTTCAGCTCCAGACAGATATATTTAAAGGATTCCAGACCAGGGATCAAATCCTACTGCCTCCATTTCTAGAAAATGTGTTTTCCAGGCTTGGTTTGCTAGCCATTCCCACTAGGAAATTTCACATATCTGTAGACAGAGTCTGAAAAGGGCCAAAAAGCCTTTGGATCTCACCCTTCTTTAGAAGGTGACATATCTGGTAAATGCCCCCACAATCCATCTTTGGCACAAACTTGTGATATTTATGAAAAAGGAATATTACATCTTAAATATGCTCAATAACCTCCCTTTTTGATCTCCCAATGGAGGTAATCATTCCTCCACTACAAATGAGAAATGAAATGGCCTAGATCTAGAGATCTAGTCTCCACTTATTGCAATCTGCAAAACAACCAAACCCTCAACAGGATCTGCGTTGTAAATGAAAGATGAAGCTTGGCCAGAATGACGGATGTGTGGAAATGATAGAACAATACTCTTCCAAGAGGCCTCTCAAGGAAAGAGGTGGGATTCCCGACCGGGAACACCCTATGCTAAACAACACTGCAATATTAGCTAAACAACTGAAGAGAGAAACAAAGTCTAAACATACATATCAAATTAATAATCATAACATAACCTCATATGGTTGTCATCCTATTCCTTATATAAGTTATGATCCTTCTCACCCTTGGCCCCACTCAATTAGGTCACCACCTCCATGCAATCAATCTCCCTCCAAAATTGCGTTGTCCCACCATTAATGCCACTCCTTCATAACAACGTTGTTTGATTTGGTCAAAGTTGACCTAGTCTTCATGCTCCAGCCCCTTTTCACATGTAAGGGTCTTGAATCCAGATTTTATATGGCCTCCATTCACACTAGGAGTGTCTTTTATTCCTACTAAGGAGGTTTATGGGTCTCCATACCCTCTTATTCCTCTATCTAAGAGAAAAATCAACATTTAATGTTCCAATTAGCTTTATGCTAATTTAGGAATATTACAATATGTTTTTCAGGTCATATGAGATAAATACCATCACTTTCCCTCCTTAGATATCCATCAAAACTGGTTTTTTTAATAAAAAACATCCTATGGGAATTTTCTAGCGAATTCCGACCCTCAAGCATGTACTTTGCTATGAAATTGCTTAACTTGGTTGAAAATGAAGGTTTGTCACTTTTCTTCAAAAAAGAATTTTCTAAACCAAAATTAATGCTTCCTGCAAGTTGTAAAATTAATCAAAAATATTTTAGACCAACCCCTTAGACTTTGGGTATTTCATCTTTAGAAACAACAGGTTGTACCTCTTCAGGTTCATTTACCATTCTAATCTTCAGCCCTCTTTTCTTCAGTTCTTCTTGTATCATATCTATTTGGTCTTCCAACTCTTTAACCTACCCTTTGATATTTTTTCTCTCAGACTGCAACCACATATTTGTCTTCCTAGTGTTCTTCACCACTTTCCTCAGAGGAAGGCTTCTCTTCATCATCTTCTTGGAATTTGACAGATTTTTGTTATATTTTTCCAATGCATGATCCTTCATTTCTTTTTCAAAGTCTGCCATTAGTTGTCTGTCTACCATTTCCTCTATTTATTCCAATTTTACTTCAATTACTTCTTCCCCAGCCTCTCTTAATTTCCCCTATAATATTTGTACTTTAGTCTTTTCCGCAAATTGTTCCTTTCCTTTCCTTTGTGTGAACACCTCTTCTGTTGTTGGAGATAGGTCTATAATGTTCTCTTACTGCTTGAATTCATTAATATTTTCTACTTTATTGCTCTCCATGGCACCCTTTGCAAGCTGTGACCTGGTCATTGGTTTCCTTCGTTGGAAAATGAAACCAACATATTCTCCTGCAAAATCCAATTTTTTGACAGACTTACCTTTCTGCTTCTTCCTTCTATCCCCTTCAATGTCTTCTGCCTAGACAATTGGAGATTATTCAATGTCTATTTCCTGAAGGATGTCTTCAAGATTTCCTTTGGCAAGGGTTTGGCTCATGGTTATCCTCCTGCTACTATGTTTACTAATTTTCTATTTTTGCCTTGCAAGTGATGGCTGTGGGATATCAATCTTTGGCATAGGTTCAACTTCAATATCCATTGGTTACATTGTAGGTTTTCCCCCTTCTTCATTAATTTCTTCTATCACAGCTAGATATGAAGTGATCATTGGCTTTGAAATATTTTTAGGTGTCACTGAATCTACTTCATATCCACTCAGGAAGAGAAAATATGCCCAAACTTTGTTTAACTTTTTAAATTCCTCTAGCACAAATAATTGGATCAGGCCATGGTGAAAAATTGATGTTTCACTACCCTTGGCCTTGGCTTGGACCTTATTTGACATCTTCCCCAAACTTATAAATACAAATAAAGGCAAATCAAGTGGTTTCTTACCAATGAAATGCAAAAGGAGCCTGAAGTGATATAAGTAGATCATGTGAAACCTCCCCTCGTAGGTAAAATAATTCTGGACCACAAACAAAAAATTTGAATAATTTTCTTTCATATAATTCTTGGGGATGCCACTTGCCATGTCAGCTCTTATATGCTCTTGCTTGAAAAATTATTCACAGCTCTGCATTTTGAATTTTTTACCTTTGAACCATTCCTCACCTCCTTTGGGTATTCTTGTAGCTTGAGAGATAGTATCAGGTGATACTATTAAATTCAATATCCCAACCTTTGAGGTTGTCCCTGTGAAATTGGCTGCAAAGTTTTTGGATATATGAGCATGAAAAACCTGCAGCTTCTGATAGAACTGTAGACAACCAACATTCCTGAAGGCATCCATGAAACTAAGATCTTCATTCAATAGTTTAAAATCCATAGGCTCATATCTCACATAGTAACGTCCTTTATTCACTTTCTTCTTCGTTTCCATTGCTCCTTTATACCTTCGCTACTTCTTAGCTGTGACACCTGTAGATGAAAAAACCTAGACAACAAGTTGTTTGCGCTATGAATCAACTCTTCAAGGATGACACTCTGATGCTTACATGTAATATTTAGAACAATGAATGATAGAGAGAAGCTTAGGGGCAAAATTTAAAATGAAATTTTACATATTGAGGGAAAATGTTGACACATGTGACCACAAAAAGAAATGATGAGTGAAATCACGGTCTTGCATGCTTGGTGATCATGGTATCTGTTTAGCCAATTTAATGTCTTAAGTTTCTTATCATAAATCATCAACCAATGTTAGTAATATGATGAAGTTTGGTGCACTATATATGCTTATTTAACCTTATTATTACTTCTTTGTGTATTTTTTTATGTTGTTTTGGGGGGTTTTGTTTCTTTATGTTTGTTAGTCATCAGTATTTTTCACTTATTGGTGATGACTATTTGTAACAGCCAAGTTTTCTAGCAGCTGATCTAAAAATTTGTCAAATTTTCCAGCTGGGAAAACATCCATAAAACGTTTTTTACCTCCCACCTTTCAGTCTTCCCATGACGAGATGAAACCTCATTATCAAATCCTATCTAAGCCTCAGCCATACTAGTCTGCCCATCAGCTCTAAAGAAATAACCCAAATCTGTCCCAAAGTCTCCCCTAAGTTAGGAAGTGGCGCTTTAGGCATTTCTACCTTGGCGAACTATCCAAAGGCCAAATAACCTCCATCTGATATAGACCAGTCATAACAAACCTTCCCATTCTACAAACAAAGTTGGTTATAGCCCTAGGTCGCGCCACTAATACACCCTCAAGTCCCAGTAATACATAGACCATAAGTCAAGATGATTCTAGGTGTTTTTATAGTGTTTTAAATAAATCTTTCAAGGGAAGAGGCCTACCAGCATCTCAGAAGACAATTTTTGGCTCCACATGAGAAGACAGTTGCTTCTCAATGTGATCTCAAGCCTAGGATGCAGCCACAAAGCAAAGAGTTTTTCATCAAACTCTTGTGATCACATTCAAAGCCTGAAAGGATAGTAAAAGGTAAACTGGCACTGTCACAGGGTTGATGACACAACATGATTGAAAAGCCTCCTTCATCTATAAGCAGAGGGTTTGAATACTAAAGAACCTCCTTCATTTCATAAGTAGAGGGTTAAAAGTGCCTCCTTTATCTATAAGCAGAGGGTCATTGGATAGAATTTTATTTTTAGAATCTACACTGACTAGAGTACATTTTTTAGATACAAATGAGACAGCAACTAAGGGCTTTTGCATGAAAAGTATGATTAAAGGGCAGAGGTAAAGCAGTGGATTTTAAAATGGTCTGCAGGAGCTTCATTACCTTTTGAATTATAAGGAAAACCCTATAAACTGATAGGTTCATCATCATTGAATAAAGATTGCGAAAGCAGATAGTCAAAAGAGTAAAAGGGGACTTGGTCTCAAAATAACCTCTGCCATCATGGTCAAAAGGAAGCCAGGCATTTTTCAAAGAAGGCATCCTTCATAAACAAAGTAGAGGAGCTCATCATGGTTTAAAGATAAAAAGAGATCATGGCATATGGCAAAGGCTCTAAATAGGCTGCTCTTCAAAAAGAGGTGAAATAAATGAGAATTTCTCTCCCTTGTTCAATTTTCAAATCTACAACATCATCCCTGTTTTATCTCCTTAAAACCGAAAGCTGGATCAGTTTGGAAATCTGAAGATAAGTTAATGTTTTTAGGGTTGGATGGCCCTTTGTAAAACAGGATTTGCACTTACAGTGTCCAACAAAGTTTTTATCCACAGTCAAAAGGGAGCTCCCATAACACAAGTAACAAAAGATGAGGAGTACAAAGATAATAGATATCAGAAAAGGAGGACCCTTTTTTTCCTTAAATGAGAAGCAGTCAAAGTTTAAATTTCTCATAAGGGTTGTTTTATTTCAAAAGGGAGGTCTCACTTATAAAAAAATGGTCTTTACCATTGTAACACATATCCAAACAAAAGGTATCAGATTGAGTTTTTAAAGATAAGGTTTCAAATTTTGATTTAAAAACAAAGGCCTTTTCAAATTTTTTGAATAAACCCTCTCCAATAAAACGTGAAAGGTTCGTTGGCTTGTTCGCTTTCTAAAGGGTCAAGGACCGTTGCAAATTCATTTTTGCAAACTCCAAAGCACGATCAAGGCATTCTTTTGCTGTTCATGAGGCCGGAGAAAGAGGTCTTGAGCAAAAAACCAGAGTTTTCAAGAGTTAAATATTGTGCGGCGCGCCTGTAGCATTGCGCGGTGCGTTTGGGCGCATTCTTTACACAGGATTACATTGTGGTGAAGCGCGCCTGTAGCCTCTGGTCACAAAGGCCCGAAAAGTAACCCTACTGTGTTTTTTCGCGGCGTTCTCTCCGTCCAATGTGCCGCGCATGAATCCAGTGATCAAAATGCCTCCTAACCAATCTGGAAGCTGGTCCAAAGTCTTCGAACAATCCTGCCATAAAATTATCAAGGTATTTATGTGCCTCAAAACTAAGTGTGGAAAAGGGATGAAGATCACGATGTAAAACATAGTTCTTGAGTTTTGTGTGTTTATGTGAAAAACAAGTTTTGATGTGGTTATGTTGGCTAGAGGTGGAACAGTAAAGATGGTGAGTTTATATTGGTGTAAAAAAGCCAATTAAACTACCCTCAAAGAAATGATAAGAGATGAAAAGCACTGTTTTTTAAGCAAAAGCTCAGTGTTTAAAAAAAATTGAAACAGTGGCCCTATTTCCAACTGTAGTAATCATCCATATATCCCTTGGTCATTGTTCAAAGTTTTCTGGTGTGGTGAAGAGCAGAATCAAGGCTGCCTTTTCGACCATAAACAGATTTTAATATGTGAAGCTGAAAGTTGTTGTTTGGAGGTATTGACAAATATTATGGGTGAGGATTTGTGAATACAAGGGTAGTATCTTGATTAGGAGAGATGTTTGCTTGCTACAAGGCTATTTTGTTGTCCTCAAAACACCTAGAGCCATGTCACCTTGCACTAACACAGTGACCTTTGACTGTGTATATGCTTTTTTATGACTATGTGATGGTTATTTAATTTACCTGTTGATTGGCATAGAGAGAAAGAGAGTAGCATTTTTAAATTGGGAAGATTTTTGTTTTGCCTTTGTCTAAAAAACAAAGCTGTCCTATTGTCCTCCAAAACACCAAAAGCTAGGTGACACTACCACAAACACAGAAAAATAATTTCACTGTGTATTATCTTTCATTCACTATGTTTTTGTTCTCAAGTTTACTTGTTGAGTGGCATAAAAAGGAAAAGACAGTGTTTTGAAAGAGCAGATAATTTTGTGTCTAAAGGGCAGCCGTTTGAACAGCAACACAGTGAGGGTGATACCGGACAGCAGCATAAGGATGATGATCAAGGGAAATAGGAAAATGAGACAGAGCAGCAAAGGCAGCAGACTGATGATGAAGGGAAGCCTAAAGAGGACACACATCAGTCTCCTCAAAACACACAGTAGTCTCCTCAAGATGCACAACAACCTCCTCAAGAAGAAGGGCAACCTTCTCAAGAGAACAATAGTTTCAAGAAGAAAAGGGGCAAAGTGACAAAGGTAAAAGGGCCAAGCTCTGGAAAGCTAGATAAAGAGTGTCAGAGGTGGTCACTCCAAATGTGACAAGGGCTCTCTGAAGCAAAGGTAAATCACCTAAGACGCTTATCATTGATTTTCCTAGGAGGAAGAGCACAAGAATAGCCACCCAAAGCAAGGGGAAGGGCAAGAGGGAAGAAATTCATGAGCAGGAGAGTGCATTCAATATCATCCCTATCTAAAGCAATGATACTGATAATGAGGCCCGCATTATAGAAAACCTCTTTATCCAAAGAGAATGCCAAATTGATGCATTGAAGGATGATCTTCATAGGGCAAGTAATTTCAACCATTTTCTAGAAATCCAAAATAGGAAAATGAGTGTCCATATGGTTGTTTATGAGACACGGGTGACTAAGTACAAGAAGGAGGCCTCCAAAGCCTGAGAAATATTGGAAGAGATCATGGGAGAATTTGATGAAATTGAAGGCGATGATCAGCCTAAGCGAAAGAGGCCTAGAACCATGGGGATTAAAAAGGCCCTTGAGAAGCAAAGAGAAGAGGAGAAAGCCCTTCTCCAATCCACTCCTCTCACTGCATTGTTTGAACAGGAGATAGAAAAAAATAAGGAGGCATGGCTTGAAAGAGTCAATGACCATTTGGAGAAGAATTTGGAGAGGGAAAACAGGGATTTAGAGCTTCAAAGGAGAATGACGGGGCATTACAAGAAGTTAAATCAGTTTGCTTGGCGCAAGTTAAAGGCTGCCCAAGAAAAGCTCAAGGAAGCTAAAGGGAAGCGCCCGGCATGGAAAGTGAAGAAAGACACATCAGGAATTGAGATTTTTTCCACTTCTTCAGAACATATTACTAAGAACCGGGTCATACTCCCTGATTTTGGGCAAATTTCGACATATTCTGGTTTTTTGGCATTTTTGGGTTTTTGGTCAAAACTCATGGTTTTCTCCATTTTAGTTTGGGGGATCGACAAAGGAGGATAATGGTATCATTGGATGCCATATTTTCAGGAGCACACACTCAACTATTTTCAGGACATTTGGAGATCATTTGCTTCCCCAAAATGGCAAAAAATGCTCGCTTTTTTCACACTCTGCTCGATCTATCAGCAAACTATTTTTTTTTTTGTTTTTTACACACAGGCCTAGTTTTGGAGGACTTCCAGGAATTAGATTGGGAAAATTATACTTTTTCTATAAATTATACACTCATAGCTTTCCAACGAGCTATCATGAGTCTCGTTTCGACACCAGAAAGGCTGCCCAATGTTGCCAGCAAGTCAAGGGACCTTTTGCTGATGTAAGTTTTGAGTATTTTTTTAAAATTTGAACCTTTAAAAACTGCTTTTTCCTCATGTGGGTTTAGCTATTTTTGCACATGAGAAGTGATCAAAAGTCAATTTATTTTCATTTTTTAGCATTTTTTAGATATTTATGAGATATTTTGTGCCTTGGGCTTTGCAAAGCCTCAAGGACAAATCTAGATATTTTGATTAGGCCGATGGGATAGCAAGTTGAACCATGAGGTTTTCCTCACTTTGGCCTATTTATTCCACAAGCTTTCATTGTAATAGAAGGTTGGAACTTGATGATAGAATAAATATATGGTCATATAAGCTTTGGAAGAAATACTTGTCTCATGCTTTTGGATTGCCTCTTGGATGTTCTTGGATGATGAAAGAGGATTGTTGTTGGATTCCATGACTTGGTAGAATGGTATAGCGTCTCTTTATTTGTTTTGTCTTCTAGTTTTCATTCATGAATACATGTTTCTTTCTTGCTATAGATCATTAGAGAACATATTTGAGACATGTCCTTGGAGGCACCTCAAATTTCTTGTTTCTTCATAGCTTTCATGTTTTCCTCTTCCTTAGTCACATTAAAAAATTCTTGATTTCTCTTTAATAACTTAAGGATATTGTTGCTTATTTCATTCATGGTTTTATACATGCTAAGTATGATTTACGGTATGCCTTGCTTACCTATGGCTAGTGATAGCTCCATCCATGAAATTTCTCTTTGACTGATTAGATTATCATTTTGTTGAACCAAGGAGGCCTAGTTCTGATCTAGCCCTTTGTCTAAAACTATGAAAATCTTGTTTTCAAAGTGCCCAATAACTTTAAGTACTGTGTTTAGGTGTTCCAGCATAGTAAGTTAAGTTGTTTGTCTCTCTTAGTTGTTTTCCCCAAAGTCTGATAGCCATTTCCCAAAGTTAGAGGGTGATATATCTCTATACATGGCTTGAATGTTTATTTATATGTATTGATTAGCTTACAGTTACATTCCTCATGATTAATGGTTTTCCCTACCATGTTTATGTCAGCTATTAAACTAGTTATGCTTGAAATCCTTTGTTGTTCCCAAACTTGATGTCCATTTTGTTCCATTTTACCCAAAGATCCTTTCTACCTCGAATCAAATCGGCCCTTCAACAGCCTTGTATCACCGTCTGATAGTTTTCTAGTCCATTTTGACCCCATATCCTAGTTGATATAACATCATTTTTACCTATCTCACATCTTTGATCAGTTTCATCCCTCACAACCTAAAAACCAAAACCAAAAAACCTACTTCATAACTAGCCTAAAATCAGAACACAATAAGCACACACACAGATATCCCTTACACATATACAGAGAGCCCTCTCTGAGTCCAGGAAGGCTAGATCCTTGGGCTCCAAAGCTTGGTTTGATGTTACACTGTCATTTGGCTTGCCAATCAGCCAAATCACGGGACCCTAACAATGTCTAAAGGTTAATCTTAAGAAATGAGAATTATGAAATGAATCAACTAAATCTAATGAAGTTTAATGTTAAAACTATTTTTGAAAGAAGGAATAAAAGGAAACGTTCTTTAAATATTATAATTTGCATAAAATAAATCAAACTTTAAATGTTTAGAATCTGATCTAAAAATAGAGTATTTATTCTAATAACCTTGAGCTTTTGGAATTTAAAGCTAATTCTAATCTATATTAATTTAATTCTACTCCATGGATTAAAATATAAATCCTATGACTAAGAATTGAAATGAAAATGATAATATAAATGAAATAAAATTCAAAGGAATTGAAAAGAAACTACTGCATGACCAACTACTCAATCATCCAATTTTGGAAGAATGAAAAAGTCATCTTCTTGACATGATTTATAAGCAATTGATTATACTTTATTTTAAATATTTAATCTATAAAAGAATTTAAAAAGCATGTAAAGGAAACTCAACTAATGTATGACTTAAATACTCAATCATCCAATTTTGGAAGCATGACAAAGTCACCCTCTCGATATGATCTTTACAAGCCTTTAATTACACATTTAATTGAGGATTTAATCTAGGAAAGCAGTGTAAATGCTTGTAAAGGAAACTCAACTACTGTATGATTAAATACTCAATCATCCAATTTGGAATAATGAAAAATTCATCTTCTTGACATGATATTTACAAGCATCTAATTATACATTTAATTGAGGATCTAATCTAGTAAAGTAGTGTAAAAACATGTAAAGAAAACTAAGGTAATTGTATGCTCTAATGCCTCAAACATAATCCGATTTCTTAAATAGAAGAACTAGTTTCTTGAGATGTTTTTGGTAAGAAAAATATTACACAGTCATTCTAAAACTAATTCTAAGAGAGCATTCATAAATTTAATCTATGAAATGATAAACAATTTAATCTAAGGATTAGCTGCAAAGCAATGTAAATTTAACTTATAAATTGACAAAATAGAGCTAATGAAATTAAACTAAAACAACTAATGAAATCCTCCTTCTATGAAGGGGCCCTCTACGACATAATGGGTTGAGATCCTAGCAGACTATATGCGCATCAAGAAGAAACTGGGACAATGAACATGGTCTTCGTATTATGAAAAAGAACAGTCTCAAAGCATACACAACGTTCACAACATTAAGATTGTTTTCAGTTTTCAAACAACCAATATTTAAAAAAAATTAAATGTAACTATCTGGACCTATTTCTACATACAGTTGGCAATTACAACTAAAACGTAGAAGAAAAATCTAAGTGGTTAACTCTCAATTTGTTGTGTCATAGCAAATCAAGAGTTCTTAGTTCCTGGATCACGTCCTTTGACCGCACTTTTACCATGAGCATAGCCACCTTTTTCTGTCGAATTCAACCAGGTGGACAGGACGAGATCCATATGTGGATCATTCTAAATATTCCCAGACTCATTCCTTCATTTGCTCCTTGAAACTTGTCAAACCATTAAAGTAGCTGTAGAAACAACAATTAGTTGTAGAATAGGATGGGTCTTGTATCTGAGTTACAAAAATTCATTCAAATAACAAGAACATGAAAATATAACATAGAGATCATTCAAATGCATTCTCTTAGATAAAACATGTCATTTATCATTGATTGGAGTTATGGATTTATGAAAAGGTAGGGAAAAGTGATGAGAAAGGATGTCAAAGAAAGAACAATTCCGAGGTTCAACAATAACTAATTTGTTGACCTCACTTTTACCCTTGGCCATTGAAAATTTGACACCTCGCACCGCTCTATATTTTATACAGAAAAAACACAATTTCGTAGTGAAAACAATTAAAATTTTGACAAATCTACTACGAAATTGTCAGGTAATTCCATAGCGAAATCCATTGTTCTTCCATTGTATTCCCTACGAAATGGTGAAAAAACAAACAAGTAGCTCATTTTTTAATTTGAAGGTATGGGTGTGAAAACTAGATGATATGGAATGGATTTGACTAATATGATAAGACACGTGATGGGTTTAAACTTAGGATAAATCTTGTTACATTTGTTTTTCATAAGTTTCATGAATCTAACTATGAAAACAACATGGAATCTAGGTGAATGATATGCAAGACCCTATCGATGAAATTTTTAAAATTTATGTGTGATAACATGGCCAAAACCCAAAGTAGTGACAGAGGTTAGAAGTTTTTTTGGAGAAGCCCAATATTGGAGAAAGTATATTTTAAACTTTTATTCCATTGCAACTCCATTGAATGCATTGACAAGTGTGAAGCATTTTTTTCATTGGGGAGGCAAACAAAAAAATGAATTTGATGCAATGGAAGAAAATATCAGTTCAACACCTATACTTTCACTTCCTGACTTGATACAATCATTTGAGATGTGTACTAATGCAAGTGACTATGCAATGGGCACAATCTTGATGCAACATGGTAAGCCCATTTGTTTTCATTCAAAAAAATTTAATGGTGTGGTGATTAACTATCCTACATATGATAAGTAATAGTGGAAAAGTAGAAACATTACTTGATGGGTAAGGAAACAATCATTCACATGGATCATTAGCCATTGCGATACTTGCAATCATAAACAACTTTGTGGCAAGCATAACACTTTAGATGGATGGATTTTCTTCAATAATTCCACTTGGTGATAAGGTATAAGAAAGGTATCTAAACAAGGTTTTTGATATGCTTTCTATACCAATTGTTAGTGCATCCATTATTCTTAAGCATAATTCTTTCATGCATGAGAGCTATGTCGAACAATATGATTTAGATAATTATTTCAAAGATGTATATGCGACTTTTTGTCAAGGTAACCAAGTAGATGAATTGGATTATCATGTGAATGATAACTTGTTGTACCATCTTGGAAATATTTTTAATCCATGGGAAGAGAAATTAAACATCATAAGGGAAGTGCATACTTCTCTTATTGTTGATCATTTCGGTGTAGTTAACACAGTGACACAATTATTGATGTATTTTTACTGGCCTCGTATACTTGAAAGTGTGTCACGATTTGTAAGAGGATGTTCATTATGTGCTATCAGTAAGCCTAGCAATAGAAAGTTTGGATTGTATACACAACTTCTAGTACCTTCTTGTCCATGGGAGAGTGTCCTTATGGATTTTTTAGGAGGTATTTCCTATGTATAAGAGGGATCATGATTATATTTATATAGTTGTGGATAAGTTCAGCAAAATGCATATTTTGATGCCTTGTAAAAAGTAGGCTACAACTAAACATACTTCTCAATTATTCTTCCAAAATTTATGGGTACATTTTGGGTTTCCCACATCTATTGTGGGGACTCATGGACACCAAATTGAAAAAGAGTGCAAAATTCCATCCGCAAACATATGGCCAAATAGAGGTGGTGAACAAAATGGTGATACATCTTCTTCAAGTTTATTGCAACAAGCATCCTAAGTTGTGGGACGAACATTTGCACTATATTCAACATGCTTACAACTAGGCCAATCATTCATCGAGTCAAACATCACCATTTGAGGCATGCTTGGGATACTTTCCAAAATATCCTTTATATTTTATCTTTGAGAAGGATGTTGCTATTTATGGTCATAGTGACATAGACAAGGCGAAAATATTCATTGAAAAAGTTCAATTGGTACATCAAATAGTTCAAGAACAATTGGAAAAGAGTCTAGTCAAGTACAAGACAATACATGATAAGCATCATGTGGATCACATTTTCCAAGTCTGTGATGAATTTTGGCTTCACATTAGCAAAGAGAGACTCCAAGGAGAAGGTAAAAAGTTGAAACCAATTTGATATGGTCCATTCAAATTTTGGAAAATATTGGTAATAATGCCTTCAGGTTGGATTTTCCTTCATATATGTAAATTTGTGCAATTGTTAATGTTGAGAATTTAAGGTTGTATGAGCCTCCTTTGATTTAATATCAAGGAGATAATTTTTATATTCCTTCAATTGGATAATTCTCTCCTGAATATATTGAAGAATTGCAACAAGACACCATCCTTGATAGGAAAACAAGGAATTCAAAACGAGGGAATGTGGAAAACCTTCGTGTGGGTCTCAAAGGAAAAAATCCAATCAAATCCAAATGGATTGAGATTGGAAGGGTAAGGGAACTGTACCCTCATTTTTTTGTTAACTGAAAGTGGTATTTTTGGGTCCAAAAGCTTCTAGTCAGGAGGAATGATACAGTGGATCAATAAAATGCTCAAAATGGCTCGGAAACTGGTGCCAAATTGAAGATCTCGTCATTGTAAATACAACACAACTTGTTTCACTCCAAACCAATATTGTATGCTCTCGATAATGTGTTCTGATCGATTTGGAAATCAACGAAATTTTTTAAAATGTGGTCGTAGGGATGCCTAGTCAGAAGTTTGTACATTGACTGGGCAATCACTGGACAGGGTATGTGTGTTTTTATTAGCCAATTACATGGTAACAAGTGCCACATTCTGGTTCGTTGGTGGTTGGTGTAATTATATTGGTTAAGGTTTTGTTTGTTTGGGCTGATTACGAAGGTCCATGTGGGCCAATCCCTTGTAGCCACGTGGCCTCCTATTGGCCTTGTAAAATTTTGGTGGAAGGTTGAACTGCCTCCACAGGAATCGAACCATAGAACTATCCACTGGCAATTTCTAGCTCTACCATTCCACCACCCATGTTCCTTTTTATACTATGGTGCACGACTTATATTTAAAGATTAGTGGTAGAGGATTTGGAGGTTGGGACTGGGGTTAACCGCTAGCCCCCACCCAACCATGAAAGTCTGAACCGGGACTATGGAGTTGACAAATTTTGGGTTCAAGGGAGTCCTAAAAAACTCTCTAATGACTAATTCTAATGGTTTAGTCTAGGTAATTACAAAGAGAAAAGGTCAAAATGGTCTTTATAAAGGTATGGTACTAGAGAAAAGGCCTTGAGAAGAAAATATATATATGTACTTTATAAAAGCTAGGGATAGGCACATGCGATTAAATAAATGTAGATTTAACTAACTACCTCAACATAATTTCACTAGCTAGGTTACCAAAACCTCAAGGGATCTATCCAAAAGCAACATGTAAAAGAATGTAAGTATTAGCCTCACATTGGGCTCTTTCATTAACTGATGGAAAGATGGTTAGTCTGCCATTCTCCTCTTATCAGGAAGACAGGGCATGGGGTTAACCCTGACCCCAACATTATCTATTATGCCATGAACCATATATTAAAACAATAACCCAAAGTCTTAGTGGGATGATGGTTAACTTCGGCGGTCTATAACATACTTCGTAGCACATGCAAATGGTTGTAATGACCATAGATCAATGTAACTGGCGGCTAGCATGGGCGTTCAGTTTAAATTTATTGGTGTGTTAAATGAAACTCATCCCATGGGATTAACCACACTGAGACCACATTTTGGCAGAGTTTAGGTTTGAATTTTGTCACACAGGTTATTTAAACTTGACCACCGGAGGTTAAGTCTTGACTCAAATTGAAAATCCAGTTCCAAATTGGGTTAAGGAACCAGTGGAAATCGATTTAAACCGACTCTCGATCTAATGGCACCTATTGTGCCAAGTGGCACAAATTTATCAGTTCGTGGGGTGACATAGTCAATTTAATGAATTCAGAAATTGCACCCAAACCGGAGGGAATCTCACCGGCATAGGGAAAAATTGTCACTCCATGCGGACACAAAAGGCGTAATTTGTAGAACAAATAGTAGGTGGGTGTGAATTGGAGGACAATTAGAATAAAAACTTCATTTGAGCATAACTCAGTCAATTTTTGACCATTTTGATTGCAGAAAGAGCCCAATTGGGGGTTTTTTATCATTCTAGAGCCATTGGAGACACTATTTTTGATTTATGAGCATTATAACTTGATGTAAACACATATTTTTTAGCATAATGAAAGAGGCCCAACATTGGAAGCTAGAACTAGAGATGTATCTTAGGAGTGGTGAACTCCTTCATCATTTTTTGTATTTTGTATGTTGTTATGGTACTAATGTCTTCATTGTTTTCTACAAAACTGAGTTTAAAATAATGTTTATGTGTTAATTTAATTGACACAATTTCATAAAAAACCTAAACATTTCACTTGCAATTTTCACCACAAACCTTCAAGTTTACTTATACAGATCATCACTCTATAACAAATCAGAGAAACAAATTTGATGATGAATGCATTGACACATTGATAAAACATCAAGTAATCATATGTAGTCTATATTATAGGAATAGAATCTCGTCACTACATTCCTTGATAACAAAAATCTGTATAAATATCTAAATAGACTCAAATGATCTTTTAATGTACTAAAACTAAATAGTGAATCAATTCTACAAATTACGGAAACCAATTTCGATCGCACAATCACATAAGAAAGTAAGAGAAAGAATTATCATTCACACAACATAAGATGTATCTGGGTAAAACCTCAACTAAAAACCCCACAATATGCATATTTCATAAAGTCAAGAACATGAAACAATGCAATGTTTTTTCTCTTCCTTAGAAACCTTTACACTCTGCTGACTCTCTCACTTTGGTCCTAGAAAGTTTGGTCCAATACTTAATGAATTCCCTGCCCCTGATTGACCAACCTTGCTCACACATTCCAAGGCTAATTTAGCCCCTATTAATTAGGAAATTTCCATAAATATATTGTGCAATACATCCAACGCTTCCGATGACCTCATGCATGACCTATACAATTTTCTAATTATATAATTGATATATCTCTTCCCTTTAACTCCAATCTCAACTAGGCCTTCCTTACAACTAACATGCAACAACTATTTATAGTTAATTATCAGTTATCTAATTTATCACTACATGTGAATTAAATCATATTTAATTCACTGGACCTATCACTATCTTATCCTCTAGTTAGAACTAGTCAAACCTATTTTAACTCAAATAATTGAGTTAACTAATTACAACTCAAAATAAACTGCAACTGGACCCCATAAAAATTAGGTATAACTCTGCATGCCTCCAGTTTGACCCTCAACTCAAATTGATTGAGCTAACAAGTCTTCCTGACTCATTCAACACTTACAAGTTGTCATGTGATGTGGAATTACAACTTACTTCTAATTTTAATTGAGGGAAAATTAAACTAGAAGCCTCTTGGGTGCTATTTTCAATATTTCTAGTTCCAATTTCAACATTCCCTCTCAACAAGAAAGGAATTCAACTCTATCCCAATCCTGTACCTTTGGAATGTTATGCATGCAACAATTCACTAGTGTTGTTTGCTACTGAAACTTCTAAAACTGAAAAAGCATCCAAACTTAATCAGTATGATGCATCTATCTCCAGAGTATCTGACTGATACTAGTAATTGCAATGTCTATTGAAAACTTTGTGTTGTTGTTGAATTTTCATATGTGCCATCTACACTTCTACCAACTCTGATCTGCACTTGAATATATTACATTTGTCACTCTGACTTCTGACTGCATCAATCACCATTGATCCGTCCTGCTATTGTGTATTGTAGGCCCCTGTAGTAAGGTAATGATCTGTGAGACAAGACATCTCTATGGACCCTGCCCAAATTTATTCTCTTGGGATAATGAATTCACATCGCCCCACCTCTCACCTAGAGGTATGGTTTCATGTGCTCCCACTTCCCACCTAGCTCGAAATTTCCCCCTACTGGTGGTCTTTTCTTGAGTGGATGCCTACACTCAATCTCCTCTTTGCTTCTCTAATTGTGGCTTCTCCACAACCTTCTGAGGCTGCATGTTGAGAGGTAATTTATGCTCCTTCTCAACCACCAACTCTCTAACCTTTGCTTTTCTCCTCAAGTATTTACATGCATCTTTTACCTCAAGTGCATACAAGTTATTGACTCACACATCGATCTGTTTCATTTTTCCTGTAGCGATGTGTCTAAGGAAAATATTTCGTTTACTAAATATCACATCATATCCACGGTCTTCCAATACCACTACGAAAACAAGATTCTTATTTAGTCCTCGGAAAAAAAAAATATGTTAGTCTGAGAGGGAATCCAGACTCCCTTTGAAATTTCATTTTACCTATGTCGGTCATGCTATACCTCCCGTCATCTCCAAAATCTATGTTTTTTTGGAGGTCCTTATCCTCCAAGCCACTAAAGATATATCCATTCCCCGTCATATGGAACAAGGCACCGTTGTTGAGATACAAAATGCATCCCATTACAGTGATGGCCATGCATGTAATGAGATTAAAATCAAGCCCTAACTATGAAGTTAGAGCTTCACCCATTGCTACAACTGTAGGCTCCTTCTTGCTTTCCTTCTGGGGAAATTTCGTGGCATAGTTCCCGTACTCATGACAGTGAAAACACTTGATCTTGGACAAATCTCTTTTACCCTCTTCTTCTTGGAACATATTTCCCTTGGATTTCTTTCCTTTTCTGACTAATTCAAAATATTCTTCTTTGTCTTTTGAATAGGTCTCGTCTCTGGTGCTTTGCCTTATCTCTTCTTGTACCAAGTCAGACCACAATCACTCCCACTCTGGTAATTTCTCCCTCCCATTTACCAAATCCTCGTAGTTGTGCCAACTCTTGGGAAGGCATAGAAGTTCTAGGCTCACAAAATCATCCTCATTAATGGTAACACCAACACTTCCAAGCTCATCTCGACATTGAGTGAACTTCGTCAATTATTTTGGTATTGTCTTGCCCTCCTCCATCTTGATCTTTCTGAGCTTTTCCTTCAGCTCCAGCTTCATCTGGTCATTGTTATTGTGAAACATATATTTTAAGGCATTACACATAGCATATGGAGTTTTCTTTCCATGGAGGTTCGAGACAATATGATCTCGAACTCCTTCTAACAAAATACTTCTCGCCTTTTCTACATTCTTCTTCCATGCATCAAGATTTTGAGTATCTATTGCTGCGGGTTTGGGAATATCACTTTTTATGAATTACTTCAACATGTTTTCCTCCAACACCACCTCCATCCTATCCTTCCATGCTATATAATTTTAACTACCCTCAAGGGCATATTCGAGTCTCAATCCATATAAATACATCATGATATGTTGTTGGTCCTGAAGAATAAATCTGCAAATTTGATTCACTTGTTCAGAACAAACTATGGTTCTTCTCTTCTATAGTGATTCCTTCTTTGATACCATGTATAAATATCTAAATATATTCAACTGATCTTGTAATGTCCTAAAACAAAATATTGAATCAATTCTACAAATTGCGGAAACCAACTCCGATCGCACAATCACATAAGCAAGTTAGATAAAGAATTATCAATCACACAACACAAGATGTATGTAGGGAAGCCTTAGCTAAAATCCGTGCTTTTTTTATATTGCATAAAATCAAGAAAATGTAACAATACAATGTTATTTCTCTTCTTGAGAAACCTTTGCAATTTGCTGACTGTCTCACTCGGATCCTAGAAAGTTTGGTCCAATACTTAGCCAATTCCCTACACCTGACTGACCAGCCTTTCTCACGCAATCCTGGGATAACTAAGCCCCTATTAATTAGGAAATACCAATCAATAGATTTTTAAATACATCCAAGGCTTCCTGATGACCTCATGCATGAGATGTACAATTTTCTAATTATAAAACTTATAGATCTATTCCCTTTAACTCAAATCTCAATTTGGCCTTCCTTAGAACTGACATACAACAACTATTTATAGATATGTCACATGACCCATTTCCCTTGATCAATTTTTCTTGGAATAATATGTTTCCTCTTATTCAATCACAAACATAACAACAATAATAAAAAAGCGTCCGTGTGTCATAAGATTCATTCGATACAATGAACACATGGACCCAGAAAACCATTATAGATAAAAAATGATGCTCTACATACCGTACAGAGAGTCTGAATACACATTAAATAAAAATGTGGAGACATGGGTTGAAGAATAATTTTCACATAAACACATTTTTGATGTCACTAAAAAACAATTTTCTCGTTTAATCACACCATGGGGTGATACTGAAACTTCTTCTACTACAATTGCATCCAAAAATGATGAAATAATTATGCTTCACTTCCCATTAGAAGCTGACAATAGGGCTTGTTCTAATGAAAAATGTGAAATTCAACATGACCTACAGGAGAAAAGTCAATTAAAAAACACTCAAACTGAATATACAAAAAACAATGAATTCATTAAGCATCCCTTGGTTTTGGACACATTGGAATATAATGAAATTATGAGACAATTAAATCAAGAGAAATAATCAATAATCATACAAATAGTTCTATGGAAAAAAAAGTATTCCATGTAAGCGCTTCTATTTTTTCATCATTGGAGGTGCATGTATAGGAAAGATATTCACTTCCCAAGCACTTTACCATGCATTGGTGCATCTTTATAACAAACACTTAAAAAGTGACCCCTTGAAAAAAAAAAGGTCTAATACCTTCATTTACTAGAAAGGTTTCATATATTGCACATGGTATCACAATCCATTCAATTTTTAATTTTCCACTTTCACCATGTCACATGGTACCATTGGCTTATAACACACTTAATATGTTGAGCAAAGAATATGAACAACTTAAATTTCTATTGATAGATGATGCTTCAATATTTGGCTCTTGATTACTTTATAACATTGACAAGTGACTTCGTGAAATCATGAACACACCATCTTCCTCATTTGGGAACCTTGACATAATATTTTGTGGAGACATATGTCAAGCATCACATGTACGTGATTGCTGAATATTTGAGAAATCGTGTCTTAAAGGAAATAATGTTCCTTACAACTTCTGGAAATACAATGTGAAAATTATTAACTAAAATAAGTAATGTGACAATAAAATAAAGAATTTGTATCCATCTTAAACAGAATTAGGACATGTTCACATAATGATGATGATCTTTCATCCTTGAACACACATTGTTATATATGTGCACCAAATGATCCAAATTTTCTCTCATGAACATAATGAAAGAATGTTGTCTCTCATCAACAAAGAAGCAATCATATTAAACACATATGATAGAACATTTGAATCAAGAAATACGTATCACAATAAAAACATCAAAATGAAGTTTCCATATACCATTGTGTTCAAAGAAAATATGCATATTTAAATAATTAGCAAAAATTACGATATTCAGGATGGTTGTGTAGGTTTTAACCCTGTACAAAAAATATCTACAAATGAATTATTAAAAATAGAAAATAAACAATAGCAAGAGCACAAAACATAAAGCATATATACACAAAGATTTCCCCCTAGATCCCAAATCGGGACTACCAGCTTGATTTTTCATTATACTACATTTTAGTGTTACAACACAGATATATATACATTTCGAAGCATTCACAAACCCAAATCCATTAACCCTATATTAGAATATAACCTTAGTTCCATTGACTGGATCTACAAAATACCAGGGGCAGAAAACCATCATGCCCCAAAACCATGTGCAAAGCCATGCACCAAACCATAGGCGGGTCCGCCCACCTAAAAAAGGGCCCAAAACAAGTTTTCTTGGGGCGCTGTCTACCCCTTGCTATGCCTGACACAAGCAGAGGGGGACTACTGCCCCCCCCTCTTACCCCTCACTTCTCCCCTACTTCTATTCATGGAAAGAATATAACACAAACACAACATTCTCCCACATGTTGTTTTATTTCCATAGGGGGCCACAGGAGAGTTTAGTCATTGGTCCATCCCTACAATGCTCATTGTTTCTCTACACCAAGAGAGCTTCTTAGTGCCCATAGACTTCGTCAACTCATCTGCAACATACTACAAAGTGTCCATCTTTACCAACACCTTTTTATCCTAACCCATAACTCTCACAAAGTGTTGTGTAACCAGCTCCAAAAATAGAAGAAAAGAGATATCAATGCCTTAGAAATAAACCACTTCGAGGGGGAAACCTCCAATACATTACATAAATGAACAATTCTTGGATGATACAAATGAAAAAAACCTCCTTCTATATATAGGAGTCCATGGGGCCACAATATAATCCTAGTGGGGCCATAATGTAATCCTAGCCGACCTAAAAATAATAATGTAAGGGCACAATAATAAAAATATGGGGGTTACAGGGGTACAAAAATAACAATAAGTGGGGCTACACTAACATAATAAGGGACTACACTATTAATATAGGGACTTAACATGCCCCTCTCCTTCAAACAAGTGTTGTCCTCAACGCTTGATTATTTCTTGATGCTTCTGTATAAAATTCTCATCCTCCCATGTGGAATATTTTACAGGAAAGTTCTTCCACTTGCTAAGATACTCTGAAATTGATCTTACTTGTCGAGTTCTTGTTTTTGTGACTGCTTCAGAACTTCTTTCGATGTGATGTTGATATTCTTGTTGTTTCATTAGATTCTGCACCAAAGTTAGGTTATCCTTTGAGAGTTGGAGAACTTGTTGTTGATGCTTGATGTCATCTTCCACTAATTTATTATCCATATTAGCTATTATTTTATCCTTCAAACCATCCAACTTAGCCTCCATTTCTTCTTTTAAACCATCTATGTCAGCTTTGGTTACTCTCCGTAAGATCGAAATTTGTTGCACTTGGTACCATAATTTTGATATATCATACTGCAATTATTCCACTTCATGCATCATAGTATAGATTTTTGAGGGCTTAATGGGTGTTGAATTCTTTTTAGGAGGCATTTCATAATTAAATACTGAAATATATGCTCAATAGGCCCTTGGAATCACTTCAAACTGATTTTACAAACAAGATTTATGCAATTCGGGAAAAACAATACACACCTTTTACTTGCTTTTGAGGAGCTCGATATTGGAATTGGATTATCTCTGTGATTGAGACTCTTCAATATCTAAAATTAAGCAATGAAATATCCCTTTGAATTTTCTTTTGAATTCCACAGGTCTGACCTAATTTGGATTCTCCAAGATAAAGTTGTGTCCAATCTCCCACAATGACTTAATTATGGACTGGTTCAGTAGAGCGAACTTGTACGACTTTCCACGTGTCACTTTTTCATCTTTTGTCTCTGAAATTGATAACCAATAAACTAAAGTTTGTGTAATTGTGACTACTTTTTACAGAACTCCAATCCGATGCCCAGAGAGAGAGTTATTGAAATTTTCCCACGATCACCTCTTTGAGATGAAATTCAAGAGCCTGAAAAAGCACTACCTTCCACAGATCATATCTCCATAAATATTTCGAACCAAGCTCTAAAATGTTTTTACAAATTTCCTCAGGATTTCCACTTCGCACCATATGAATTTCATATTCTGAACCTTCGTAGAAAAAAATTTATAGCACAAATTCCACGATGACCTATTTAGGAGCCTGAAAAAAGACCTAACTTCCACGGATGATATCTCTGCAAATATTGAAACTTGACATTCCAAGAAATTTTCTTTAAACTGTGGGATTTACATTACACCACCTCAAAATTTCAGCATACGAGCTATTACATAGAAAAAACATTATATGGCAAAAGAAATTCACAGTGTTTATTTGAGCCAGTAAACCTTCAGAATCTAAAGCTGCGATACAGAAGTATTTGATGGCAATCCAAAATGAAAGAGAGATATCAACGCCTTAGAAATAAGGCACTTCGAGGGGGAAACCTCCAATACATTACATAAATGAAAAATTCTTGGATGATACAAATGAAAAAAACCTCCTTCTATATATATGAGTCCATGGGGCCACAATATAATCCTAGTGGGGCCATAATGTAATCCTAGCCGACCTAACAATAATAATTTAAGGGCACAATAATAAAAATATGGGGGTTACAGGGGTACAAAAATAACAATAAGTGGGGCTACACTAACATAATAAGGGACTACACTATTAATATAGGGTCTTAACACAAAGTGATACTGAACATCAATGTGCTTTGTCTTTGAATGATAAGCAGGGTTCTTAGCCAAGAAAATTGCACTTTGGCTATCACAGTCGATCCCTATAGCTCGATGCACCAAGCCCATATTTGAACACAATCTCTCGAAACACACTCCTTCCTTGCTTGAATGAGTGGCTACCATGTATTTTTCCTCTGTAGTTGAAAGAGCCACCACAGATTGTCGTTTACTCATCCAACCAATTGCACCTCCAAATAGGTTAAACACATACCCACTAGTAGATCTTCTTTGGTCTATATCTATAGCCTAGTATACATCAAAAAAACCATAGATGTCCAAAACTTTTTCCAATCCTGGTCTTCCCTGGTAGCATAAACCATGATCACTAGTGCCACACAAATATCTGAAAACCTGCTTCATTATTGTCCAATGCTCTTTCCCTGGTTTTGACATAAACATGCTCAATAATCCCACTGATGTGCAATGTCTGGTCTAGTGAAAACCATTACATACATTAGGCTACCCACTGCACTTGCATATGTAACATGGGACATATCCTCCTCTTATTCTTGTGTCTTGGGACATTGTTTAGCAGATAGATTTACACCTACAGGAATAGGAGCCTTCACTAGTTTACTATCCTACATATTGAACCTCTGCAATACGGTCTCAAGATACTTCCTATGGTTTAACTAGAGCTTCCTCTTTGTCCAATCTCTCTTAATTTCCATGCCCAAAATATAGTTTGCAGCATGAATATCCTTCATGTCAAATTTGGAGAACAATTGGGTCTTCAAATCTTGGATAATTTCTTTGTCATTTCCAACTAGCAACGTATCATCCACATACAAGACCAAATAAATAACACGGTCACCAATTAATTTAAAATACACACAGTGATCCTCTTTTCTTCTGGTGAAGCCAAGTCCCTGTATATATGTATCAAATTTCTAATACCACATCCTTGGTGAGTGTTTTATCCCATACAAAGACTTTTTTAACATGCATACCAATTCTTTCTTACCCTTCACTGCAAAGCCTTCAGGTTTCTTCATGTAGATCTCCTCCTCCAGATCCTTGTGAAGAAATTTTGTCTTCACATCGATCTTTTCTACCTCAAAATCAAATGTAGCAGCAAAAGATAAAAGTAATCTAATAGAAGTAACCTTGGAAACAAGAGAAAAAATATCACCAAAATCAATTCCCAATACCTAGGAATAGTCGTTTGTTACCAATCGAGCTTTGTATTTCTCCACCTTGCCTTCTGCTTTCATCTTCTTCTTAAAAACCCATTTTCTCTTGATGGGCTTCCTTTCAGCTGGTAATTCCACCAGATCCCATGCCCCAATTTTGTGCAAGAATTCCATTTCATCAACCATGGCCTCCTTCCAGAGTTTTCCATCCTTTGAATCCACTGCCTCCCTGACAGTTCTGGGATCTTTCTGATTTTAGACTTATGTGATCTCTATTTTGTAATAATATTGTTTTAGGATCCATCGCATTGGGTAGGTTTTTTCTTCCATCGACGTTTCGAACCAACTACATAGGTTATATATTATCTTGATGATGAGCCTCGATAGCTAGTTCTGGGATCATCAACAATGATAGTTAAAGAAAAATTTGAACTGAAATAAAATCGACTATACATTTTTTGCTACCTTCTTTCCCAAACTGATCTTCTCACAGCTGGAGTTTGTGGCTCTTCCTCTTCTGAATCTTGTTTTTTTGTAGAGTCTAATTCATCTTCCTTTAGCTCAAACTCTATCTTCTCAAGTTCCTTTGGTAGGAATTCATGTTTAACAACATATTGCTGCTCCACTTTCAGGAACCACAGAACTGTTGCACCCATCAATAGCAATGTTACCTGAAGCTTATATAGATATCCAATCCGAACTGCTCGCATTAATACTGGTAGTCCCTGAATTGTCTTGCAAGTATCTTTCTCAAACACTGTTTTTACACCTGCCTCATCCATCTTGCTTACAGAAATCAAATTTTTTGTCCAATGCAAGAATATGCAGAACACTAGGAAGTGTTCTAATCCTTCCACCTTGCATATTTAGCTTGAATTTTCCATGTCCAATGATTATTGCCTTCCTATCATCCCCTAAGAAGACATCACCACCATCATACTTCTCATACTTGTAGAACCACTCCCTATGGGGAGTGAAGTGAAAGGATGCACCTGAGTCAATCAACCATACCTCATGATCTATATGTGTATTTGAAGAAGAAGATAAATACACATCCCCGCCTTCATCTGAGGTATTTTTTTCCTCTACGGAAGGAGCATCATCATATACCTTTCCTTTCTTGGGAGCTTTATATCTGTATTCCTTTTTGAATTTCCCTTTCTTTCCGTGTTTCTAGCACACCTTTACATGCTTTCCTGGAGATTTAGATCTCCCTCTAGATTTAGATCTCCCACTCAAAAAATTATTTTTGTTTCTATTCTGGGACCTTCCTCGTACAGATAAGGAATATCCATTTTGACCCTCCATATTTCTTCGTCTCATTTCCTTCGACAGCAAGGCTAAGAAAATTTCATCAAAATTCAAGGTAGTTGTATTGCTACCTATTGCAATAATCAGACTATCCCATGAATCTGGTAGAGAACACAACAAACAGATGCACTTATCTTCATCAGAGATTTTAATATCAACATATAACAGCTGACTTACCATAGTATTGAAGGTGTTCAAATGCTCTGTCACCGAGTCTCCATCCTTCATCCTTAGGTTATACAAATTTTTTCGTAGGAAAAATTTATTTACTAGAGACTTAGATTGGTACAAAGTCCCTAACTTGACTCACAAACTCTTCGTTGTAGCTTCCCCATATAAATTCAACAATACCGAATCTGAGATACACAACCGTATTGTGCTCTTTTCCTTCTGACCCAAATTCGCCCGGTCTTCATCTGACATTGTCGTTAGTTTAGTACCCGGATCTATTGCGATCCAATGATCTTTATCCACCAACAGATCCTCCATCTTGTACTTCCACAACTCAAAACTCTGACCATTAAATTTCTTGATCTCTATCTTTCCACTACCCGCCATCTTCTTTCACCGCAAGAATCGATCCCATAGATCTCCCATTGAACAAGGTCTAGCACAAGCCCGATCAAAAAACCCCTCAGCGGCAAAGGCATCCCCTTGAATTTGAAATGGCTATGATACCAATTGTAGGTTTTAACCCTGTACATAAATTATCCGCAAACGAATTCTTAAAAACAAAAAATAAACAATAGCAAGAGCATAAAACATAAAACAGATATACACAAATATTTTCCCCTGGATCCCAAATCGGTACTGCCATCTTGATTTTTCATTATATTCCTTTTAGTGTTAAAACACATATATATACATTTCCAAGCATTCATAAACCTCAATCCATTAACCCTGTATTAGAACATAACCATATTTCCCTTGACCGAATCTACAAAATACCAAGGGCAGAAAACTATCATGCCCCAAAACCATGTGCAAACCCATGCACAAAACCATAGGCGGGTCCACCCACCTAAACTAGGGTCCAAAAAAAAATTCCCAGGGTGCTGGTGCCCCCGCTCTGACCCCCTTGTTGTACCCAGTGCAAGCAAAGGGGGGCTACAACCCCCCTCTTACCCCCTGCTTCGCGCTTGCTTCTAACTGTGGAAATAATATAACACAAACCCAAAAGGTTGGTTAATGGTGCTGAAGGAATTTTTAGAGCATCCACAACATTTGAAAATGGTGCAATTTGGATTGAATTCGTTGATCCAGTTGTTGGAACTATTCAACGAAAAAAATGGCACATATGTTCAAAGATGGAATAATTTATACATGTACACCTATTACTAGAGTTGTAGGAATAATGAAACGAACAACAAAATTAGTTTTACAAGAGAACAACTCCTTGTTCAATTGGCATGTGCACGAACTATACATTGATCACAAGGGTTGAAATTGGACAAATTGGTTTTTGAAACAAAAGGAGTTAGGCATCATGGACTCGTTTATACTACACTTTCTCGTGTCAAAGTTATTAAATCCTTGTATTTTATAAACAAATTGGAACATAGAAACTTTTACCTCAATGAAAAATTTGTTGTTGAGCTAGATAGACTTAGAGAAAATTACTCTTATCGGCTTGAACATAGCATATATCAAAGTAAAACAAATGATGACTTGACAATATGTTCATTGAACACACATTTTCTCCTTCCATTTTGAGGATATCATTGTTGACTATGATCTAATGAGTGCTATTATTCTTTGTTTCCAAGAAACAAAAACAAAATCGCCTTCATCAAATCCATTTTTGTCAAGCAAATGTGACTACATACATTTATACCATTTACATGGAATTCTCACACATTGTACAAAAAATATTGTAGTTGACAATCATTTCTCTTATACAGGAAGCCAAATTGAATCGACAATTACAATGTTCCATGCTGAAAAAAAACCATTACACTTGCAAATGTATACATTGCACCAAATACAAGCATTGAGGAAATAATTAATTTCATCAAGTTAATTTTATATCACATGTGCAAAAGCTACCCAATTGTGCTTGTTGGTGATTTCAATTTGGACACATTGCAAACTAGCCATCAACAAAGAAAACTACTTTCATTTATACAAAGTAATGGCTTCAATTTTCATACAAAAAAAACAACTGACTATATCTCAATGTTAGACCATTTTTGGACAAACATTTCAGTTAGTATTGTTTCTTTCCATGTCTTTGATGCTTATTAGATAGATCATCATAAAAATTTTCTATCTTTGTTGTCGGCTTGAGTCCTTTTTCCAATGTTCATGACCTACAATTTCATTGTTCACTTGTCACAGTACTTGTCACATTTGGAAGTATGCACATTATACATATGAATGATTTGAAAACATTGATAATTCATCAGGGGAACTTTGCGGTCTAAAATGGGCCTCCTAAGAAAAATGTACAACCAAAATAAACTTTATAAGGACCAATAATTCAATATGATTATTTCAACTATGGGGGATGATTCACCATTTTTTGAGTAAAAAAGGTAAAAATATTAAAAAATAATAAAATAATAAAACTACATTTTCAACTCGTATTTTCAACTTATCTCCCTAAGGTTTTACTCAAATTTAGAGTGAGAGTACTCATTGAATGATAAATTTGATTCATCATCCAAGGATTACCCATGTTGCATACTTGTGATGGACCCTACTACACTAAAATGAGAAATACATGAAAAAAATTGATTACAATCATGTTTTTCATGTATTTCTCATTTTTCATGTAGGAGGGTGGAGGTGCGATGTATTTTGAAAAAATGGTCTCTATGACTCTCATTCAATAGAAACTGCAATGAATCAGATAACATAATTTTTTTTAAGAAGTTTGCACAAGAAATGATGAGATAATTGCTATCTTGATAAAAATGGAACACAAATATATAAGAATACAGATTGAAAGAAATTATTATCTTTTGGAGAAAACAGACATATAGTTATTGCAGCAACAGACTTACAATTGCATTGTTATATGCAACTTCACCATCTTTCATATTGAGTTCAGTTTTCTTATTATTTTGTTGAAATCTTATCATTATTGCCCCTATTGAACCAACAATATATGTATCACTTGAAATAAGAAGACAATGTATTATTGTATCTGGAGCTAGTCTACATTTTTTTCAAACCTGTGCAATTGATTCAACTATGTTTTTGTCCTGTAACACTATCCAACATTTTGCATCTCCTCATTCATAAATTCCCTTGTTTCTTATCACAAAATCTATAATTCGAACATTGTTTCCAAAATTAAACATCTTTTGGAAATTCTCTATAAGATTATTTCTCATGTTCACTATGATAGTCAGTTGATCGTGACTATCAACCAAATCAGCATGGAGCAACCACGCCTTTGCAGGAAATTTAGGGCTTTTAGTTTGTGTTGGACCATAAATAACCAATATATCACCTTAAAAAATATTTTCATATGCTCCTAAGCATATTTCAATGATTTACAAGGGTGTTGGTTCCATTTTTTTGGTCTGTTTATATGCAAAGTTAGAAAAATATTCTTTAAAAACATTTCAATTTATTTAATACAAATATTCAGCGTAACAAATCTAAACTCTTTGGATTCTCATCTTCCACCATTTATTCTTCAAATGATTTTTTTCTAGAGCTAGTTGTTTCTATGATGTTGGTGGAAATGACTCGACCAATTACTACCAAAAAACAAAATTTAAGTGGTTAAGTCTGAAAAAAGTGTAGAGAGAAGGTTTAAAACAATGTATTTTCTATGGTGATACACACACACACACGCATATATATATATATATATATATATATATATATATATATATATATATATATATATATATATATATATATATATATATATATATATATATATAGTTATGTTAAAATAGAATTTAAGGAAAACAAATGGTTATGCAGAGAAAATGGCTAATTGAACAAAGTGAATTAACAAAAAGTAAAATGAGCACGGTTTTATATGGATACTAGCCAGTTTTTTTTGTTTTTTTTTGTATTATATTTTTATACAACTATTATCCATTGTTGGTTGTTATGTAGTAAATGTGCATGAGTTACAATAATAAATGTTTTATAGATTTCATTGAAAATTACACATAAAGTTCTTTTTTGGAATGTGTTATTAAGAATCACTATGGCCACAAAAACACATTTTCTTTTCAAAGGAAATTGGAAAAGAAATAATGAAATACGAACTAGAAACTAAAGAAAATAATGGTATTCAGTATATAGAAAAAAATTCATAAAGCGAAAGCCAAAATGCATACATTCCATGCTAACTATGACATAAAAAATGTTGAACACCTAATCCTCTATGGGTAGGTGTGGAAGGCGAAGAGTCACAAAGGAGTCCAAGTGACCTTGGAAGATGAATCCAAGGGTCACCTCATTGTATTATAAATGTACATCATATCAATGGTAATATGCAACGAATGCCTATCTTTCCTATTTTTGTGTTTTAGTTTCTTCACCCACCATGTGTGTTTAACATGGTATCAGAGCTGATACGTTCATAACCAGCTCAATATTGTGTGAGCCACTTGTTTTTGTGGCCCTTGTAAACCTGAAAAAAATCATGTGCGTTTTTGCAGCATTCATAAATTATTTTTGCAGTGTTCAAAAATTATTTTTGCGAAGAGCAGTGTTGTGTACTTCCATATTCCTAAATTTGAAATCCTGTGAATTTTAAATTCTGCAGGTTTTCTCACTGCTCCCTGCTGTATTCATTTTTTTACTATTCCTGGCATTTTTTTTTACTACTCCTGCCATTCAGCAATTCTAGAAAAATTCTAATTTTTTTTTACTACAAATTCTGCAATTTTTTCTGCACATTCTGCCTATTGTTTTTGTACACGATTGTGGAATTTCTACTAAAGTGCAATTTCTGCTCAAATTCTAAGCACAGTTAAATTTACTGTACAGTTTTTTACTGTTCACTCATTCCCATTCCCATTCGCTGTGCAAATTCCCATTCCCACCCATGCTGCCCACCTCCCAACCCATCCTCACAATCGCTCTCACCCATCGGCCCTCAGCCTTCCCACGCACCCCCTCACATGCTCTCACCCATCCCACTTCACAGCACTCCCCGCTCACTGCAATCCCGCCCCCTCACTAAAATCCCTCCCCTCGACCTTCCCACGTCCCCCCCTCACCCCTCACAGCACTCCTCACTCACTCCTGCACTCCCCCCATCCCCCTCACCCCAGAAATCCTACATAGCACTCCCCTCTCACAGCGCTCCCCTCCCCTCCCCTCCCCTCTCAGCGAGCCCTCTCCATCCACTCTACATCGGCCCTTCCACTCCATCGGCTCCTCAGCTCCCCACGCGGGCTTCTCCACTTCACGACCTCCTCCCCCTCACATCACTCCCGACCTCGCTCCCCTCCCTCAGCCTGCCTACCTCTTCCCTCCTCTCTCCCCACTCCCGATGCCTCCTAACAACCCATGCTGCCCTCGACCCACTGCTCAACGCGTCACCCTAGCCTCCCACCTTTTCACCCCTCCCCCCGCCTTATCCTCACTGCTCTCGATGTGGAAAACGAGCGGTGGAACAAATCCATTTTTCTAAAAGGAGAGTCATGAGCAAGCGTGAATGTCATGTTTTTAAACCCAGCCATTTAAGGTTTCATGGCCATGAACTTGGAGGCATGCCTCGAGTAACATATGAGGAATTGAAAAATATGTTGTTAGACCATTGAGGCCACTTTGTTGTTAGACCTTTTGTTCTCAAATTCAATTAGTTCCATTCTTATAAATAAATAAATAAATAAAAGGAGAAGAAGAAGAAGAGAGGAGAGATGGTATATGAATAAAAGGATATATGGATTTTCTATATAGTGAAGAGTGAAGTTTTTGCTATATGTTTCTCTATTATAAAAATGTGACCAAGATTTATGGCATGTATAGAAGGGTGACTCTCTTAAAGATATTGACAATGTGAAGGCAAATGTTGAAAATTGGTCATCATTTTCAAAATAGCAATGGAATCATAAATTCACCCATAGTTTTTCCATAAATATTTTCTTGGAATTTTCCTTCATCTTTATTGTGAGGTAATATAGCAAGCTCAAGACCATCTGTTCATCGATAGTGAAGCATCCAAGCTTGTGAATATCTTTTTGTTGAATTTGAGTTTTTGAGAAAAATGGCTAAAATCAATGATGCATTAGAGTTGTTGCATAGCCTCATTCATTCCACTATTCATGATATGGTAAAAATGAGCAAGAACGCTCTTTTTAACATTCAAACTTACTTGCAAGATGCACAAGACAAGATTGAGTTTTTGCAGTTGGAGTCTCAGCTCCAGCAAAATGAACTTCAGTAAAAGAGTCATCATTCTAAACCTGTTTCTGTTCAGAAAATTGAGAGGGACTCCCACTAGGAGCAAGAATATAAATTTGTAGTCGATTCACATTCATTTCCTTGTACAAGATCAGATTTACATGCAGATGCAGCAGCTCAGCCTCCACCTCCCAAGCTCATCATCAAACCTTGGGAGGAGCTTGTCCACAACAAGCACATAACTAGTCTTGGATATGACAAGGATGTGTCCTTTCATATTCCGAACTGTTCCAAACCCATCAAATTTCAGAGTGTCGGATTTCTTCATGACAGTTCACATTCAGTTGTTCCAGATCCTACTCCGCTTCCATAGCAACAACAACAAATTGTAAAATGCCAACACTATGATCGAGTTGGAGATATGAAAGATCACTATTTCGATCTTCATCCATGCAAGAACTGTGGTCGGCACACCCATTCTTCACACAGATGCTTCAGAAATAAGTCTCCTGCAAGAACAAAGATTCATCTTGGATGGATCGCTTCTTGGCAATGGGCATCAACAGCCAAGAATATGTTTAAGTCACATGTTAGAACTTGTTCTAGAATATTGAACAAACTTGCAATTGATTTTTTGCCATCATCTCACCTTGTACCTGACAGGGGGGGAAATGGCATGCAAAATTTTAGGGGCTAATATTCGCAGGTGGACTAATTTTCCATGGTTTTTCCAAAAAAAAGATTCGCCAATTTCCAATTTTTTATAAAAATGATTCGCCCAAATTTTACAATATAAAATTATCTTATGTTAAAAATCGCCAACATTATATAGACAATATATATAATATCATTATAAATTTGAATAATTTTACAAATACATCAATAAAAATTTTATAGTTTGCATATTAGGGACTAGTGAGATTTGCCAATTTTTTAAGCTTCAAGATAATTTTCCATCCTTAAAATTATCGCTGGAAAATGGTGGTCATCTACAATCTTTGACGCCACATCAAGCGAGCCTGAGCCACAATCTCTCATTCCAGATTCAGAGTTGTAGCCAGAGACATAACAGTTCAAGTGAGCCTAAGCCACAATTTGTCATTCCAGATTCAGAGTTGTAACCAGAGACATAGATGCCCATAAGCATGCCTTTGTTTGGTGTACAGCCTTAAATCATCTATGTTAGGTTGATATTATTCCTCTTTTAGAACACTTCCTCTAGTAGAAGACTTCAGCTTCTTGCCAGTTTTGGTTGAGTTCCAGGAAATTCATCAAGCATTCCAGTGTTGGTGGTCATCCTTAAACCATCACAGGTTATAGACCTCCCTTCTTTTAGGTTTAAGGTCTCCCTATTCAAATATGAGAGACGCTTCCTCTAGCAGAAGCCCTCAGCTTGTTGCCAGTATTGGAAGAGTTCTGGGAACTGCAATAAGCATTGCATTCTAGTGTTGGGGGTCATCCTTAAACCACCTCTTTATGCCAACATTTCAGAGAGATGATTCAGCCTAAGTGCTACCATGCATATTTTGCAGATTCGTATTACAACTCTCTTCTTGGACTCACACATACCCCTTCAGATTAAGGGGGGAATGTTGAGCACCTAATCCTTTATGGGTAGGTGTGAAAGGCGAAGAGTCACAAAGGAGTCCAAGTGACCTTGGAAGATGAATCCAAGGGTCACCTCATTGTATTATAAATGTACATCATATCAATGGTAATATGCAACGAATGCATATTTTTCCAATTTGTGTGTTTTAGTTTCTTCACCCACCATGTGTGTTTAACAAAAAATTAAAATTATGGAATACAAACTAGACAAATTTATGTTGATGGTTCAAAGACTTACAGGAATTTGATATTTGCATTTTTTTGTTGTTTTATTAATTTTTGTTGTAAAGAATTCCTTTCAAATTAGGGGAATTTCGAGGTCTAAAATGGGCCTCCTAAGGATATTATAAAATAATAGTGGAAATAATAAAATAAGATTATATTACATCATCAAATTTAAAGAGAAAAAAGAAAAATCTATTTTTTCAATTCGTATTTTCAACTTATATCCCTATGGGTTTACTCAAATTTCAAGAAAAAACACTCATTGGATGCATAATTTTTTTTCTCATCTAAGAAGTACAGGTGAAAATGTGAAGTTGGGTTACACTTTTTGCCCTTTTTGAGAAAAAAATTTTATTTTTTTTTCTGTTCTTCAACTTTCTGCAAGCTAAATAATTTTTTGTTTAGAATTTCATTTTGCGATAAAAATAAAAATTTTCAGAAATTTTATTAGCTTTCTATTACTTATTTTTTGGAATTTTTTTATACACATTTGATATGTCAAATTAGCATGTCTTTGAGTGTGTGTTTTTTAACAATCCAAGGATTCATAAAAATTCATGTTAATACGTGTTGGTGTATTCTTTGAACACTTTGTGTTTTTGAGAAACAAAATGTGTTACAACAATCTAGACAGAGTCTACTTCGGTTTCGTTATATTTACAAAAAAAACTGATGCATATCGTAATTACTATAATCTTTTGAACTGATCCAATATGAAAAAACTGCATATTTTGAATGTGTTTCACGATGCACAAAATTTCTGAACATATAAGCTATAAATTAAAAATCTAAAAACTACCCATTATAGGTAATGGACCAATGTAATGCACCATAATTTTTTCAATCTTTTTTACAGTGTATTTTGGAAGATACAGAATATTGATTTCACTTAATCATAATGACCTTTAGAAATTGTTTGCACCTGTTTTATTACAAAATTAATTAAAATTAGTAAATATTTATGAAATTCCATAAAAGTTATATTTCCTGAAACTAGATTGAATTTTGCACATGCTTGTCTTGGTTTCGACAGTTAATTCAGAATGTTTCATGGATTTTATTCATTCCAAAGTTGAATATATGTATTCAGAGCTTGGCTCTGCGTAATTGTATACGTGTTAGTTTGGTCGAACTTTTAAAAAAAAATTCGGCCGAATTGCTTTTTGTGCCGACAGCCTGTCAAGTCTAAGACACAAAACTTCGGCCAAACTTTTATTTGACTTTCCGTTGGCAAGAAAATACAACGAAGCCCCTCCAAAAAAACCATTTCACGGCAATATAAATTGACGTAAAAGCATTCATTATTTTCGCATAATTTCACACATTTCTTCATTTGGTCTAATTTTGCAAAGGATTGTTTTGGGTTTAAGGACATTTTGGCATAACATTCAAAGGACATTTCTTGGAGGTAAGTGATACATTTTTTGGATTTTTTTAGGCTTCATTTTTTTTTAAGGTATTTTGTTTTTAGAGGTTTTGGGCTTAATTTTCATTGTTTTTTTTAAGGTATTTTGTTTGTAGAAGTTTTGGACTTAATTTTCACTGGTTTTTTTTAAGGTATTTTGTTTTTAAAAGTTTTGGGCTTAAATTTCAAAGGACATTTCTTTTTGACATATTTTGTTTTTAGAGGTTTTTGGGCTTAATTTCCAAAAGACATTTTTTGGTTTTAAGGTATTTTGTTTTTAGAAGTTTTGGGCTTAATTTACATTGTTTTTAAAGGTTTTGGGCTTAATTTTCAAAGGACATTTTTTTGGATGTATTTTGTTTTTAGAGGTTTTTGGCTTAATTTCCAAAAGACATTTTTTGCACTTAATTTCGAAAGGACTCTTTTTAGGCTTAATATTCAAAGGACATTTTTTGGAGGTATTTTTTAAAGTGATATTTTTTTAGAGGCTTTTTTAAGGTATTTTTTAAAGTGACATTTTTTAAGAAGTTGGAATTAATTTTCAATGGACATTTTTTGGAGGTATTTTTTGAAGTGACATTTTTTTAGAGTATGTTTTTTGGGTTGAAGTAAATATTTTATAATGATTTTTTAAAATGAGTTTTTTTCTAACATTTTAAATGAAATTTTTTTGCAGGACTTGGAAGGAAATATTTTGAGCTTCATTTCATTTTTATAAGACATTTTTTTCTCGGATTTTTTAAATTGTTTTGGATTAAAGTATGTATTTTTTGAAAAAAATTAAAATGAGTTTTTTTTTTAAATTAAATCTTTTGTGATGTTTTTTTTAATTTATTTTCTATCTAAATTTTTGAAGGAAATTTTTTCAACTTCATACTCGACTATCTTGGGAAATCGAAGGAATTTCATGAGAAAATATGTTCGAACAAGATACCCTGAGGAACTTAGAGAAGAGGGGAGAGAATCTCACAAAAGAAAGAGAGAAGCACTCTCAAATATTGAAATGGAAAACCAACCTCAACTAGAAGTTGAAGCATGTATGTAAATGATTTTCCTAGTGTAGAATGTGAAGCTTAATTTTTATTTGATGAACTAATTTGAAAAATATTTTGCAATGTAAACAAAGAGAGATATTCCTCAAAACATTGATGATGAGATACAAAATTTTGAAAGAGAAAGTGAAAGAGATATTGAACCAATGATTGAAGATGGTGAAAATGTTGAAAGAAATTCAAGTGAATAAATTGAATCACAAGGTATATATATATTGAACACATGCACGTATTATTTAAATTATACATATTTATTAATTTAGCTATTTATTGAATATGTAAACCTATTATGTACTATTAATTCGAATATGTACAGATGAAATCAATGTTGATGATGAGATGTTAGAAAATGTTGACACTCACAAATGTGGAGATAAAAGAGCTGACCACATTATACGATATCGTGTTGAACGCATTTTTGATACGTAATTCATAAAGGAAAATGTGATAGTTCAAGCCCAAATGTTGAAAGGTCTCCTATCATTAAGGAAATTAAAAGAAGCTACACTTTATTGGATATTCGAAAATCAAGAAAAGATAAAAAAAGAAGGAAAATGTGATACAAAATACAAATAATGCTATAAATTCAATTAGAAGATTTAGACAGAAAAATGTTTCAGTTGTATGTAGAGAAATACATATGGCAATGGTTTCATCAAGTACTAAAGAGAATTTCTTGGTAAAATCTATGGCACAAGCATTAGGAACCTCACGAAAAACTTTGCAAATAGATGTAAATGATGAACTCGCTTGTTGGAGAGCTATTTGTAGGCAAACATACACAGATAGACTTAGATAAAATTAAAATATATATATATATATATATATATATATATGAATATTGGAAGAAAAATTTACATGTTTCGCCAAATGCAAGGGATGTGATGCGAAGAAGAATAGCATGAAATCAGTATGAAAAACATTCAAAACATTTCTTGGACACAATCAGACAGAGTTTTTCAACAAGTTCAAAGACGAGAATCATGAAATTGATGTCTCAATCAGTGCTTTTGTTCAACAAAAACCATGGTATGTAAAACCTATCATCGTACGTGACACTTGTTGTTGACGTTATCATGTGGAATTTCAGTTATATTATGACATATTCCTTAATTTTGGTAGAGAATTTTGGAAAAATTCACCTCCTCCTTCCACTATTCGTGATTTCATATCTCAAATTCTATGTGGAAGAGAAAGCGATGAATTATTTTACGAAAAGAAATGTGTTGGTGGTAAAAAATGCGATGATTGTGGAAATTTGACTAAATTTCAAAACAAATATCTTACTGATATAAATGATAAATCATTGTCCAACATGAAAGTGAAATGGAAGAGATATGAATATATCCATACATTGATTCAAGGTTCAAATAGTGCTTAAAGAATTGAATTACAAGAAGAAGAAATTTTTGTGATAGATTTTTTTAGAAAGTTTGGGGCGAAAATTTATAAATACACCAAACATTCCCATAAAGCTCAAGGGCAGGACTTGCAATTCAAAAAATCTCGTGAAAATTTTCCACCAGGGACCATTTTCTCAGTAATTGATTTTGCAGAAAACTACACATTTGTTCCACAAAAGAAATTTAGAGTGAATACTACCATTCTGACCAAGTCTCCATGATCGTCCATATTCTATATATACATGCTGAACAAAATGTCGATCATATAGAAAGGAACACTGAAAATCAACATGTTATTAAAGAATATCACTTTTATATTAGTGATGATCATACACATGATACATATTTTGTACAACACTGTTTTGGAAATATTTATGACTCCTTGAAAAGTCCTGGAATAAAATTCAATGAACATTGGATATGGTTAGATGGATGCGTAGGTCAATTCAAATCTTCATGATCATTATTTTGGTTGTGTTGTCTTCATAAGAAAACATGCATTAAACATTGTTGGAATTTATTTGAGACTAGCCATGGAAAAGGAGAACATGAAGGTGCAGGGGCATGCATAAAACAAGCACTTCGAAGATATCAAATGAACCCCTCTGCAAACCGGCTTGTGGACGCTAAAGAATTTGTTCAATGGTGCATCGCTGCACTAAGCCATGAGACTAACCAATCAAGGGAAGTGCGAAGGTACATTCAATTTAATTTTTATTGGATATCCAATTTTAAATAGTGTACATTTATCACAATGATTATCTTTGATGGTATTTTGATATCATATTTACATTATTCTTTGAATTTTCCATATATAGGTTTTTTTGGCATATTGGGGTCGAAGATGTAGATAGATCAATTGGAAATGACGTTGAAACAATAAAATGGACTCGAAAATTGCATTCAATTAAAACAAAATTGTCCACAAATGTGTTTGCATTGGATAAAAGAAAATATTCTTGTTTTTTTCATGTTTTCATAGACAACACAAAATCCAATGATGTTTGCGAAAAAAACTGTATGTAAAATATTGGAAACATACAGAGCTAAATACAAAGGAGAAAATGTATGTTGCAATGTTTGAAGAAATGCAATTAGAGGAGACTACAATATCGTCTGATGGTGATCGAGTTTCTGATCTTGTTAGAAAATGTAACATTTGAATTGCTTTCAAATGATAGAGATATAGAAATAAATACTAAAATTATTTTAAAGTCAAATTTTCATGTTAATTGTGACCTAAATTTAAATACATAAGTTTGTTTTATTGTGCAGGAGATATTTTTGATGTAATTTTACCTACTGAAAATGATGAAAATTTGAAGTATTATTTGATGTGTTGCACTGAACGAAAGATGAAATTATTAGAAAACTATAATGATCACAGGTTTCCATATGATAGAGGATCTATTATACTGAAAGGTTATTTTTTTAGACAAACCAATCAAAGTGAGGATTTTGTTTACTTTGAAGACTATGAACCTGATGTCATAAGTTGTCAATATAGTCACTTGGTGTGTGCAGCACGCATAAAATTAAGAAATGGAAAATGTCAAAATCCGATAATGAACAGATCATTGAAGATGGAATTCCATTGGAATTTTTTTGATTGAACTGCCAAACAATTTCTTCTCTTTGGATTCATGTTTTAGAACTTCCAGAACTCAACTAAAAATTGAACTGCCTTGTTATGTTATCTCTGCAAGTGTTTGCACATGTACATTGTTTTGGTACATGCACATTAGTATCAACTGAAAGTATTTTTTCTATGTGCATTGATGAAAAATGTTTCACATATATATATATATGTGTGTGTGTGTGTGTGTGTGTTATAGAATGCAATTAACTAAAATTAGTTTTTATATGTGCATTGATGACAAATGTTGCAAGTACTGGATATATATGTTCTAGAAGTATTGGATATATATATGTTCTAGAATGCAATTAACTGAAACTAGCTTTTCTATGTGCATTGATTAAAAATGTTGCAAGTACTGGATATATGTTCTAGAATGAAATTAACTTAAATTAGATTTTCTATGTGCATTTATGAAAAATTTTGCACGTACTGGATAGATACATGTTCTAGGAAATTAACCGAAAGTAGATTTTCCATGTGCATTGATGAAAAATGTTGCATGTATTGGATATATATATATGTTCTATAATGCAATTAACTAAAAGTAGTTTTACTATGTGCATTGATGAAAAATGTTTCACGTACTGAATATATATGTTCTAGAATGCAATTAACTGAAAGTATATTTTCTATTTCCATTGATGAAAAATGTAGAAAGTACTGGATATATATGTTTGAGAATGCAATTAACTGAAAGTAGCTTTTCTATGTGCATTGATGAAAAATGTTGCACGTACTAGATATATATGTTCTAGAGTGCAATTAACTAAAATTAGCTTTTCTATTTGCATTGATGAAAAATGTTGCAAGTACTGGATAATATATATGTTCTAGAATGCAATTAACTGAAAGTAACTTTTCTATGTGCATTGATGAAAAATGTTGCACGTACTAGATATATATGTTCTAGATTGCAATTAACTGAAAGTATATTTTCTATTTGCATTGATGAAAAATGTTGCACTTACTAGATATATATATATATATTCTAGAATGCAATTAATTGAAAGTAATTTTTCTATGTGCATTGATGAAAAATGTTGCACGTACTAGATATATATACATTATTCAATGCATTTTTAAAATTTTATGATTGTTTGACACATATAACAAGACCTAGAATCTTATGATTATATATATATATATATATATATATATATATATGTATTGTACTTCAATCGTTTTAACATATATATTCAAACATGTACTTAAATCATTTCTACATGTACATATATTCATGTGAGTTTTTTTTGTTTGTTTGGAAAACGACAACTTGAATTTTAAAAACAAAACATTATATCACAACATTACTTCACATGCCAATTGTAGTTCAACTATCCAATAAAAACAAAACATTATATCACATGCCAAATGTAGTTCAACCATCCAAAACTTAAGTTTAAAAAACAAAACATTATAGATCACAACATTACTTCACATGCCAAATGTAGTTCAACCATCCAAGACTTAAGTTTTAAAAACAAAACAAATTATAACACAATATTACTTCACATGCCAAATGTAGTTCAACCATCCAAAACTTCAGTTTTAAAAACAAAACATTATAGATCACAACATTACTTCACATGTGAAATGTAGTTCAACTATCCAATAAAAACAAAACATTATATCATGCAATCACATTCCAAATGTAGTTCAACCATCCAAAACTTGAGTTTTAAAAACAAAACAAATTATATAACACAACATTGCTTCACATGCCAAATGTAGTTCAACCATCCAAAACTTAAGTTTTAAAAACAAAACAAATTATAACACAACATTACTTCACATCACATGCCAAACGTAGTTAAAACATCCAAAACTTGAGTTTTAAAAACAAAACAAATTATATAACACTGTAACATTACTTCACATGCCAAATGTAGTTAACCATCCAAAACTTAAGTTTTAAAAACAAAACAAATTATAGCACAACATTACTTCACATGCCAAATGTAGTTCAACTATCCAATAAAAATAAAACATTATATATCACATCCACATGTACCAAATGTAGTTCACATAAAATATGTCCAAAATTTGTAGATCTCACAAGTATCAAGTTATATATGACTGCATCTAGATAAGACTATATATATATAAAAAGTAAATTTAATACTAAATCTATTGAAAATATAATGCTGCACATGAGGCATGTGCATCATCCATCAAATATAGATGGATGTAGTCTCTCCCAGCAAAGTCACGATCCTCGAGTTATCCTGCGAAGCATGGGGAACCTGTACACAATGTGTACAAACATTAAAATTTAATGTTTTAAAATTGAGTAAGAATATATAGAACTTCATGTCAAAAAACAAAATGTAAAAAAAAAAACATGCAATACCTCATGAGGTTCCCTCTCCATTTGTTGCTCGTATACTAAAACTTCCTCCACCAGAACATCTTCAACAGTACACTATACAATATACATGAACAGTTATATATATATATATATATATATATATTAAAAATTTTCAAAATAAAATGCATATATAAACTTATTTTCAATAATATTAAAAAAAAAATGTTAGACAACTTTTTCAAATGGTTGAAATAGCGTGGATGTTCCTATCTCCATTGCTAAAGTCTGTGGAGAAAAGAAATCCTCTATAGAAACCTAAAATTAAAAAAATTTAAAAGTATAAAATAACTCAAGATCAAGATCTCAATTTATAATAAGCTTTTGAACTTCAATTTATAAATTATAACTTAAAAACATATATTTAGGTGAAAAATTGAGTACTTTTGCTGGTGGATTTAGCACATCTCCTAAGAGAGGCTCCAAAATAAAATCTCCAAAAACCTAAAATTTAAAAAAATTAAAATAACTCAAGATCTATAGATCTCAATTTATAATAAAACTTTTAAACTTCAATTTATAACTTATAACTTAAAAACATATATATATTTAAGTGAAAAATTGAATACTTGTGTTGGTGGATTTGGCACATCTCCTAAGGGTGGCTCGGAAAGAAAATCTCCAAAAACCTAAAATTCAAAAAATTTAAAATAACTCAAGATCTAGATATATCTCATTTTTTAATGGAACTTTTTTAGGTGGAATATATAACTTAAAAACATATTTAAAAGTGAAAAAATTTTCATGCTTGTGATGGTGGATTTGGCACATCTACCAAGGAAGAAGAAGGTACCGCCATCCCAAGATCATCGGATGGAATCAGAATCTGTTAAAACATTTTATTATATATATGTACATGTATATGTGTGCACAGTTATTTATTTTAAAAATATCTCATCATGTTTCGATATATATATATAATAATAGATAAAAAATAATTATACATCATCACGTGTTCATTTAAAAAACACTAACATTTGCCAACATATCTTGATGGTGAGAACCATCTTGATTGTATGATTTATGGTGAGACCCATCTTGATTGTTTGAACTGGAGGCTCCGATCGTGATGTTAACATTTTCTTCATTCATAAGTGTGACAACTGCAAATGGTGTTAACATATAATGGTACATTTTTGTGATATATATATATATATATATATATATATATATATATATGTATATATGTATGTATGTATTTATTACAAATTGTACATGTGCTAAAATAATTGAATCATAACCATTAACACATACTGTTTCCATGCCCTCTTGCTCATGAACAATTAGGTCCTACCAACCATTGCGACAATTCTTTGCATATGTTTTGAGATCTTCAACACTCATGATGTCAATCTCTTCATATGTATAATACACAAAATTAGCGCGTGCATTCTCACGTGCTATTTTTCGATTCAGACAAACATCGACTCCACCCAATCCACTGTGAACATTGTCAATGATGGCATCCCTTGCTTCTCGACTAATTTGAGAAGTGGCATCCATCTCTGACCGCAAATTTTCGACATGAAGAGGTCGACTAACCAATGGTGGCTCAGGGCAAGGCAACTCAACATCACGCCTAGCACCCCTACAGTCACACAATTGACATTTCTCAAGACCAAAAAATTCAGAGGGAAGGTCATTGTAATTGTGTTTCATTTGCAAAAAGAATTATGCATAAAATAATTTTGCAAAATAAAGCAGAACCTCATCATTCCATGTGAGCCTTCCATAGTTTGCAAGGTCTCTATCATACAAATAGTGAGCTATATGAGGGTGCTTGAAATATCGCACCTTCAACATCTTTCTTTTCGGCCCTTCTTTGAAATTAAACATAGACTTGGCCATTTATGTTTTAACTCTTTGTTTAACAACCTCCCATGTATCGAGACCCATCATTATTTCCTTTCTTTTTCTCATCACTTCTACAAAAGTATCAATGGTTGGCCCAAGCTTTAGGTACACATCTACTAGTTCACTTAAAGAGTGTGTAACTATTTTCAAGCTTTGTCGACCTCATCAGGTAGAGTCAAAGCCACGAGATCTCTCTTCAATTTTGCATGAAGATGTTGACACATCTATAAGGTGCATTGCTGCATGCTTGTTTCCCAAGGTATATCGGAAATATTGGATGGATAAGTCGTGGTTAGTGGACAATCTTCTTCTTGAATGACGTGTTCTGCCCTACTTTTTTTAGCAACATTTGGAGCAACATTTTCAGCCTCTGCATCAATATATAAATTTTTGTATATTAAAAAAACACATGTAAACAAATTTGTACAAATTGAATGAAAATAATATTCAAATTGATGGCCACCTCGATGTGGTTGGCTAGCATCTTGCCCACCCAGAGACTGTTGAGAACCGAAGCGATCCTGCTGAGAACCAAAATGACCACCGATTGGTTGAGAACCAACAAGACCATCCATTGATTGGCCTCTAGGGGAATACATATCACCACCTTCATGCAATCCGCCAGCACTTATTGAGGGCCCTCCAAAGGAATGTTAACCACCACCAACCTCACAAGATGAGAGAGAAGCTTCATAAAAAATATGAATTTATAATCAATTCAAAAATACATTCATACATATAAATATATGTAAATATTCATTGATTAAATTGCGTGAACCATACCACGATTGTGTGAAACATAGGCATGCTCCAGTGATGGAGTAGACACCCTTGTCCTATTTGCTCCTAAAAAATAAAAAATGAAACTTATTAACAACTAATTTAACTCACAAAATTGATAAAAACTCAATTCCATATGTACACACATGTATGTATATGTATGGATATTTAAGATTATATTTAAACACCATAAACATCCCTCAATCCCTGATCCCCCTCTCTCGTAGAGATATGGGATTCTATTGATCTTTGTCTTTCATCCTCCATAATATATATATCTACAGTGGTCATTTATAATTATTTTTTAAAATTATTATTAAAAATAAATTCAAAATAAATTTCAGAAAATTAATGTAATTTAGTGTACAAAATTTATGTAAAACACAAGTTTCAAATCACTAATTGATGTGTGAAACTCAATTTAAGCAATTTTTTTTTATAAAATTTTACATGGTGGGAGCACCCTTGGTATATAATTGAAAACAGGGTGGCAGCACACTTGGTATAAAATTGAAAAAAACACATCCAGTCGTTAAAAAATAAGCGTGAAACTCCATTTAGACAAAAATTTGTTGAAATCCTCACATTTTAATTTTATAAAAATGTGAAGTTCACCAAGTTGTGCTTTACATGGTGTGGTGGGAGCACAATTGGTATATAATTGAAAAAAACACATGGTCATTAAAAAAGATGCATTTATAAGTACAAAGCACACACATATCCAAGATATGTTACAATGTCCATCAATAAATTTTGAAGGGGAGCGTCTCAACACTAATTCATATTTGAGAGATGAATCTTGAATTTTTGAAGAAGAGCGTCTCAAAACTATATCATCTTTGAGAGATGATTCTTGCATTGGCATTGCCCCACATAATTCTAATTCATCTATTAATTAATCTTTGATAGATGAATCCTGAATTGGAATTTCCCCACGCAATAGATCAATAGAAATCTTATTCACATTTGTACAATGTCTTATACTAAAAGATTGAAATAGGCTAAAAATATTGTTTTCTTTTCCATGCAGTTGTTTTAACCTCTCCTTCTTAACTTGGTACACACCTTTCATCTGGTTGCACACAAGTTCATAATTGGTGAAAACTACAATTCCATTTGATACATAGTCCATGGATTTTCCCAAGCCTTCTATCAATACAATATAATATACCTCGTTGTTTGTTGTTCTTCCTAGTATATTCATTTTCCTTTGGACGACCTTGCTAGTCGTAATATTGGAAAGCACATATGTAATCACCGCTTTCCCTGGATTGGGATAGCAAGAAACATCTATGCTTAATGTCCATTTTTCAACCATATTTAGTGGGTTTTTTTTATCCCTGAAAATATATATATATATATATATATATATATATATATATAGTAAATTAACATTTATTGCAAATGCATGGGAGAAATGACACATATGCGATAAATGAGTTGCGTTAAAGATTGCATTGCCTAGAATTTAAGGGAGATTTATGACACATATAAATGGTTCATGCATGGTTTTCCTTAAATTTTGCCCTAAAATTTGTGGCAGAAATCACATCTAGAAATGACATGCCCTAAGTAAGGATGAGATCTGAAGGCTACCTAGCCCTTTACATGAAATGGCATGCCTTAAGGAAGAATGAGATCCTGAGGCTACCTGGCCCTTTACATGCCTTAAGAAAGGATGAGATCCAGAGGCTACCTATCCCTTTACAGACTCCTTTAGAACTGAGAAGTTAAGACTCAAAAAACAAACTAAAATCCTATGGAAGTTTAGCCACTTTAGGTTTAGTTTTTAGGCCTTAAATTTTGTCTTGAATTAAATGGGGAAAGCCTTGAGTTTGGGGGATCCTATCCTATGGAAGTTCAACTAATTTAGGTTCAGTTTTTAGGCCTCAAAATTTTCCTTGAATTAAAGGGAGGAAGCCTTGAGTTTGGGGGATCCTATCCTATGGAAGTTCAGCTACATTAGGTTCAAGTTTTAGGCCTTAAATTTTTCCTTGAATAAATGGGAGAAAGCCTTGAGAAAAGACACATGCTTTAAATTTAATGGGAGAAAGCCAATGACATATGCTTTAAAAATTTTGCCTAAGAATTTATGGGAGAAATGACACATGTACATAGTTTTCCTTAAAGTGGTTGTGGTTTATGGATATTAAAATGAAGAACTTCTATTTAGATATGTTCTAGAGATTGATTGTAGGGGCATATACTGGATATGTTACCTTTCAGAAAAGATGAGATCCAGAGGCTACCTGGCCCTTTATAGAATCTGCCTTTAGAAATTTTAGAAGTTAACACTCAACAGACAGACTAAAATCCTATGGAAGTTCAGCCACTTTAAGTTTTTAGGCCTTAAATTTTGCCTTGAATTTATGGGAAAAGGCCTTTAGTTTGTGGGGAAAATGGCATGTCCATTGTTTGCCTTACATTTATGGGAGAAGTCAAATCTATAAATGACATGCCTTAAATTTTCCCTGGCCTAGAGTTTAAGATAGAAATGACATGTACATAGTTTTCCTTAAATTGGTTTTGGTTTATGGATATTAAAATGAAGAACTTCTATTTAGATCTATTCCAGAGATTGACTGTAGGGGAATTTACTGGATATGTCACCTTTCAGAAAAGATGAGATCTAGAGGCTACCTGGCCCTTTATAGACTCTACCTTTAGAACTTGTAAAATTTAACACTCAACAGATAAACTAAAATCTATGGAAGTTCAAAATCCTATGGAAGTTCAGCCACTTTAAGTTTTTAGGCCTTAAAGTTTGCCTTGAATTTATGGGAAAAAGCCCTTAGTTTGCGGGAAAAATGGCATGTTTCATGGTTTGCCTTAAGTTTATGGGAGAAATAAAATCTATAAATGACATGCCTTAAAGTTTTCCTTGCCTGGAGTTTAATATAGAAATGACATGTACATAGTTTTCCTTAAAGTTTGCATTATAGTATATGGGAGAAATGACATTGTCTTATAGTTTTGGGGAGAAATGGCATAGAAATGATAGAGAAATGACATACATAAAAATTCACACCTTTATGAGTTTGTGGCCTTATAATTTAGTTTGTCGTGAAATTTATGGGAGACATTACATCTATAAACCTTTATTTTGACATCTATAAATAGGCTAACTAAATTAAGAAAAAAAAATCAACTTACAAATTAGTTATGTCCTTAATAAGAAGTATGATTTAGCACTTATCAAATTGTTTAATAATTTATAATAATTTCATTTTTGGCTTGTACTATCATTCATCCTTGATATGTACAAGAATTTTACAACTTCAACATCAACCTACACTATCATCATAAATTAGTTACATGTCCTTAATAAGAAGTATGATTTAGCACTTATCAAATTGTTTAATAATTTATAATAATGTCATTTTTGGCTTGTACTATCATTCATCCTTGATATGTACAAGAATTTTACAACTTCAACATCAACCTACACTATCATCATATCAATGTAGTCATGTCAATCTAGATTATTTATATCCATTACATCATAAAACACTCCACTTTTAACATTTTAAAAGAATAAAGCAACAAAGAATGCGTAAATTTAGGTACATTAATACACTCCTCTTTTAACATTTTACAAGAATAAAGCAACATGGAAGGTGTAAATTTAGGTACATTAATAAAATACAGTCATGTCAATCTAGATTATTAAGATCCATTACATCATAAAACACAATCTAGATTATTTATATCCATTACATCCTAAAAAACTCCACTTTTAACATTTTACAAGAATAAAGCAACATGGAAGATGTAAATTTAGGTACATTAATAAAATACAGCCATGTCAATCTAGATTATTAAGATCCATTACATCATAAAACACTCCACTTTTAACATTTTACATTTTACTCCACTTGAGTTTGGGGGATCCTATCCTATGGAAGTTCAATATAGCCATGTCAATCTAGATTATTAATATCCATTACATCATAAAACACTCCACTTTTAACATTTTACATTTTACTCCACTTGAGTTTGTGGGATCCTATCCTATGGAAGTTCAGCTACTTTCAGTTTTTAGGCCTTAAAGTTTGCCTTGAATTAAAGGGAGAAAGGCTTGAGAAATGACACATGATTTATAGTTAATGGGAAAAAGCCAATGACACATGCTTTAAAGTTTTCCTTAAGATTTTATGGGAGAAATGACACATGTATGGGAGAAACGACACATGTACACTATTTGCCTTAAAGTGGTTGTGGTTTATGGATATTAAAATGAAGAACTTCTATTTAGATATGTTCCAGAGATTGACTGTAGGAGAATTTACTAGATATGTCACCTTTCATAAAAGATGAGATCCAGAAGCTACCTGGCCCTTTACAGACTCTGCCTATAGAAATTGTAGAAATTAACACTCAACAGATAGACTAAAATCCTATGGAAGTTCAGCCACTTTAGGTTCAGTTTTTAGGCCTTAAAGTTTTCCTTTAATTAATTGGAGAAAGCCTTTAGTTTGTGGGAGAAATGGCATGTGCATGGTTTTCCTTAAAGTTTTCCTTAAATTTTATGGGAGAAATCACATCTAGAAATGACATGCACCTTAAAGTTTTCCTTGCTTAGAGTTTAGGAGAGAAATAACAGGTACATGGTTTGCCTTAAAGTTTGCCTTATAGTATATATGGGAGAAATGACATTTCCTTATAGTTTATGGGAGAAATGACATAAAAATGACACATGCCTTAAATTTTTCCTAAACCTTTATGGGAGAAATGACACATGTATGGGAGAGAAATAGTGGTTTGCACTTACTTAAACAAATAGTGGTAGTGGTTGATTAAGTTATGTCAAAGGTACACCTTGATGAGTTTGTGGAAGAAATGTCATGTACATGGTTTGCAAAATTATTCTATGCACTTACTAAAACAACTAGTGGTATTTTTTTATGAAGTTATATCAAAATTTGGTAGTGGTTGATTAAGTTATGTCAAAAGTCACACCTCGATGAGTTTGTGGGAGAAATGACACATGCATGGTTTGCAAAAATATTTTATGCACTTACTAAAACAAAACTAGTGGTAGTTGTTGATGAAGTTATGTCAAAAGTCAGACCTTGATGAGTTTGTGGGAGAAATGACATGTACATGGTTTGAAAAAATATTTTATGCACTTACTAAAACAACTAGTGGTAGTGGTTGATGAAGTTATGTAAAAAATCACACCTTTATGAGTTTGTGGGAGAAATGACATGTACAAGGGTGTTTCTAAACTCCAACTCTCTTTTTTTGGATATTTTATCTACTTTTACAACCCACTCGTGATTTCTATAAACTAGATAACCTGAAAAAAAAACACTATAGAGGAAAGAAAATAAACCTGGAAAAACACTATAGAGGAAATAAAATCAACAGATTATATAATTTTTTTATGAAATGTACCTGGTTGTGAAGGAATAAATAAGTGTTTCAATCTTTGTTTTTGAGATTCTTTGAATTGCCTATGCAATTCAAATATTAGCCTCTGTTTGTTATTTGTCTTTAAAAAAATATGCTTCAGTAAAAAATAGATGATGTTTTGTAGAGTAACCTTATAAAATGATTTAATGTGAAGATAGTACTTTACCTACAAAACAATGGAATTGAAGATTGTGCTTATATATCAAAGTTTTGTTATGAAATATTTATCTTCCCTACCTAAAATGTTATTATCTTCCTTTCCCTGTATATTTCACTATATTGAAAGAATGGATTTTCTAAATGGAATGTTTTTCAAGATGTGGAATTGTTTGTTGGTTTTACTTGGTATTCTCAAAGGGCTAGACATTTTGAATCATTTACAGAAGTTTTTTTTATTTGAAGTCAATCATGTCATTTTGAAACAGAGAAAACTTAAGTGAGGAAGGCCGAAAATGAAAATATTTTAAGGTAGTCTGTTAGTGAGACTTAGTATGGCCATGGGACACATCCAACATTAGGAAATTGAGTTATGGATTAGCTTACAGCTATTGAGTCCTACTCATTTGACCTATAAGTTTTTATCATTTTTTTGTTGATCACACAAGCTGGGTTTGGTTGGAGGTTGTGTAGTCAAGGTTTGTTTATTCAATTACATGGATTCCCCTGTGGAAAATTTGAATTAGTTGTCTATCAATTTAATCCTATACAAAATATCTCCTATAAATTGTGGATCAAACTTCTAAAGCTGAGATTATCCTAATTTTATTTTATTTTGAGCTAGAAAAGCATCTAACATATTATTATCACAGATTATGAGGTATTTATTGGTTTTATATGAATGTTTTGATCATTACAATTTATCTCGTTATTAGAAATCTATCATTGGAAGCCACAAGAAATAGGTACCCAAGGGTCCAAAATATTGGAAACATGAAAGCAGTCTCTAAAGGGGTGTCATCTACATGCTAGATAAAACGCCTTATCCTTTCCAAAATCTATCCAATATTAACAACATAGAGTTCCAATTATCTACAAGTATTTTTTTCATAGATAAATGGGAATTTTGAGCTATGCTTCAAAGGGCCTTTTGTCAATCTGCCTATGAAGGAATATACCAAGACACTTCTTGGAAAAAAACCAATCCTTTAAAGAACCCTTCAAAGGCTTCCTGAGTAATTTGATACTCTCCTTCATATAGCTGGACACGCATACCAGGTGAAAACAACATAACATGGCATCAAGGAAACGAAACCAAAGAGTGTATTTAGGTCATGGAAGATATCACATGGAAGAGTGTATATGTTTATTAGCTTGGATAAACACTATGCCTATAACCTCCATGATATTATCCAACTCATTGATATCATTCTCCTATGTGGGTTCATCATGTACAATATGAACTTCATCGGGCCTTGTTTTAAGAAATTTAGTTTTAAGCAATTTATGAAGCACATCTAATAATTATGTTGATGCCTCTTCATAGATACCATTCACCAAATAAAACTCAACAAAAAAATCCAAGAACATCAAAGCAAGTAGTGGGGTAAGTAGTAGCTCAACTGGGATATGTTTCATAAACTCAGCAAAAAAAGCCAGGAACATCAAAGAAAGTAGCAGGGTAAGTAGTAGCTCACCTGGGATCTGTTTCATTTTGAGAGCTATCATAAACTCATATTTCTCCATATCCCGTAGCGGCTTCCCCATTGGCATTTATTAATTCTTTTTTTTTCAATTTTGTTTACAAGGTTCTCTATTGAAACTAACAGTTTGTTATTTTTCATTTTTAGTTCTAACTTGCTACATTGGTCTGGCCAGCATCCTGTCATTCATGTCGTTCTTTTACTATGAATAACTTTGGGTCAGCATTGAACCAACTAGAGGCCACTGCAGGTATTTTAAGTAACATCTCTTAGTTATTTTAAACTTAGTAAGATCATGCCATTTACGCTACGAAATTCACGCCTCCCTTATGCTTTTATGGGTTATAAAATTTATATCTAAACATTTAACTGTAACTATATTCATTTTTTCCTATATATCCATATACTGTAACTTTAATTTTTCTTCCATTCCCCTCTGGGTTTAGTATCTTTTCCAGTTTGATAACCAACAAACGGAGACAGCTAAAAAGACAAAGAAGGAAAGGGCATTAGGAACGACAGAATGAAAGCCAAAGGAAACTTAGATTCTTTGATTTATTCTTTTTAAGGGATTCTCCATTGACACCCCGATGAAAGGAGGATTGGATTCCATCCTCAAAATCTGTCCTATAAAAATATGCAATTTGCAACAGAAAAAAAAAATGATGGAAAAAAGTGTCGTAAGCTGCTTGTCGAAACTGTGGATACTAGAATGTGTGGCAAGACAATGAATCATGACTATATTAGACCAGCGAAAAAACCATCTAAATGTGTGGCATTTTAGTTAGATTTTATACCATGACAAGAAGTTAAAAATAAAATTTAAAATTTAAAATTTGATATAGTGAGTTTCTTTCAATGTCTTCCTTTCAGGATTTAGCTCCAACTACCAGTTCAAATAAAAAGACAACAATTTCAAAATAATAGTGACTCAATATTCCGCAATTCTAAAGAAAATATAATAATCATACTTGAAATTATAGTTCGCTGCATATTATTCAAAAGAGATTCAAACTTTATAGCAGGGTGTTGTACCAACATAGAAATTCGGAGTTGAAGCCGCAATGAGAAGACAAGCCGTAATTCGGATACAAGGCTGCAATTCAGAAACGAGGTCGTAATTCGGAGATCAACGAGGCCGCAATCAACGAGGAAGTCATGGAGGACAATTACCTGCAAACAAAAAAACAATGATAAAATTAAAACAAAAGAAAAAAATTAAAATAGAAATAAAATTAAAACAGCAATAAAATTAATTCACAAAGAAAAAAACAATAAAAAATTACCTCCTCACCAAGACTTTGCAAGACTCTGCAAGCACAAACACAACAGACATGAACAAGCCCGAAACACAAATGCAACAGACACGAATAAGCCTGAAACACAAACGCAGTAGACGCGAATAAGTTGAAACACAAATGCATCAGATACTAATAAGCTCAAAACACAAATGCAGCAGATGCTAATAAGCCCGAAACACAAACACAACAAACGCTAATAAGCCTGAAACCCATTCACATGTCTAGGCTGGTGTATTTATAAATTAAAGTTCGGCCGAATTATTTTAAGAGTTTGGCTGAACTTATGTTGTTGGTTTTCCCATCTCTGACGAAAAATCTGTTTGCCCACGCCGTCAATGTAAACGACAAAATGAGTTCGGCTGAACTAATTTCGAAAGTTCGGGTGAACTCTATAACAGTTCGACCGAACTTCTATAAAAGTTCGGCCGAACTGTTGGGAAAAGGAGTTTTCCGCCCCTGATTCTCACAAAAGTGTAACCCAAATTCATGGGTTTACCAAGCATGAATTTGCATCAAAGATGACTCTACTCTATTTGTTCAAAAACATTATTAGAAATGATGTGAAAGGAAGTCAACAATTGCGCTCTGAATCTACAACTTTTGTTGACCCATTGAATGATGAATTTGCAAGAGTGCATCTATTATCTTTTTTCATGTCAAGAACACATGTATCTTTCCTAATACATTCTTTGTTCAAGTAACAATAATTTTACTTTGATGAACAACATCTTTCATTTTGGCGAAACATATTTGAACCTAACAATTCAAATTTTTGAAGGAAAAGAAAAAATATTGGATTGTTGAAAGCCAAAAATGTTGTATCTCCTCCTTTTCAACGAATTTACAGTAAATGAAAACAATGTGTTCATCCAAACATAGTTAAATGCACAATCTCTAAAAATTAACATTTAACTATGATCATAGTGTTGAATGCACATTGGAAAGAGATAGTTGCAAAATTGATTGCATGTTGCAAATACAATAGTTAAAAGAACATTACCCAGTTATTGTTTAGACAAGCTTCCAACAATACAGGCAAAGCATATTATCTACAATTTTTAATTTAAGAAAAAAATTTATTTGATTTATTTTCACTTTAACAGTTAACAACATTATTATTGGGATAAAAGAGTTGTGACCAATAAAAAACTACTTCCTCTGTACATCAAGTTTATACATTTTGACAGTTAAGATATTCTTCATCTTACCATTTTTACTTCCTTCTTTTTTCCAACTCATAATTCACAAATCCTTGCACCAACACTAATGCATAGTTTTTATTTTATTGCAGGTTCCAAAATTACAAAATACAAAAATGTTTTATTCATTGCTTTCTTGATATTTGCTACAATACGTGAATCAAAATTTATTTCTTTTTTTTATACTAGTTCTTGTTCTTTTTTTCCTATAACTTTTGAATCAAAATTCTTTTCCTATTGCAAATGAAAACAGAGACCCAGATGCACATTATGAAATATAATAATTCATTTATATAAAAAATTATGCCAAACTATGGCATCGTTTTGTTAATAAGAACATAATATCTCAGTTCCGCAATAACATAATGTAGCTCCAAAATAATTATTATACCATATTATATATATTCCCATATTTTTCTCTCTATTTTTGAAATATTGACTTGGATTTTCATTTGCGTGAATTTTGGAATTGTGTTGTGTTAGTGAAAAAAGAGGGGGAAGAAAAGAGTTCCATATGTATCAATGTCTTGATTTATGCATATGCTCAATTAAATGCTCTCTGTTAGAAGAAGGCACTACAAGAGAATTGAGATATATGTGTTCCCCTTTTCTTTTCTCATACATCAAATCTTCCTTATTTTCCTATTTGCATAATTGTTTTTCATGTTGTGTTCATTTGATTATTAGCTTTCATGTTCTCTTTTTCTAAGCTATATAGTGTTGTGTTGCAGTTATATACAACTACAAATTTATCGCCCAATGAATTAAGAAAATTTGTATCTCATATTTGTTTTCTAGTTTTTTTGTCTCCTCTTAAAATGCATTTCAAATCATAAAGAAAAGAAAAAAAAATTACAAATTTATCTATAATCTAAGGATATTTTTTTTTTATTGATGCTAGATGCTTCGACTACAGTTCTCAATATTTTTTTCTTGTTTTTCTCGAGGCATAGTTGGAAACAAATGTTCGTAGTTTATACAACCACTTGTTCTTTCCAAAATTTCTTCCAAACTAGTGCATCATTTTGTTAATAGGACCATAATATCTCAGTTGCACAATGACATCAAATAATTCCAAAAAAATATTATACCATATTATATACATACCCATGTTTTCCTTTCCATTGTTCAATATTAACTTGAATTCTCATTTTCTGTAAATTATGAGTTTGTGTTGTGTTAAGGAATAGAAGAAAAAAAAGAGAGCTACAAGTATCTCAATTGCTTAATTTATGTAGTTCAATGAAATATTATGTGTCAAAAAAAGTCTCTACAGGAGTATTGAGACATCTATGTTCTCTTTTTTTGTTCACTAATAACAAATCTTCCATAAAAAATATTTTTCTATTTGCATAATTGTTTTATTAAGGTTGTGTGCTTTTGTTGATCGGATTTCTTGTACATAGGTTTTTTATTTTCTAAGCTATATAATATTTTATTGTAGTTATAAATAATTGAAAATTTATGATCTAATGAATTAACAAAATGTGCATGTCAAATCTATTTTCTACTTTTTTGTTTCCTCTTATAATGCATATCAATTTGCAAAAATGTGAAAATTTAACTATAATGTAAGGAAATTGTGGTTTTTATAATGCTAAGTGATATAACCATGGTATGAAATAATTTTTTGGCTCTTTTTCCCGAACCATAAATAGTAACCAGTGTGTGTGGTTTCTGCAACCACTTGTTTTTCCATTGCAAGCTATTTCAATTCCTATTAATCATAGCATATGTTAATAGTTTTGAATCTTTGGCATGTGATAATGAATATTTAGTGAATGGTGAAGGATATATGTGATATTTGCAATCAATCATCCATTTTTTATAGCACAATTTCATTTCTATGAATAATAAATATATTAGTTATTTTGAACTTTGAACTCGTATGATAAAATTTTCATAGACCTATATAATCACTTTTACTTCGACATTATGATAGATTTTTCTCTCTCACTAGGATAACATTTTTCCTAACAATATTCTCTTAGGTATTTTTTCTATTTATTATTTAACATATTAAATTTACCACTCCATATATATTGTAAAAAAGAAATTCAGAAATTTGTAAAATAATCTATGAATCATTGGTGGCATGAATGATTATTTTTTATATCTCATATCACTTTAGGATCTATGCTTTGGTTGTAACAATGGAAAATTAGTATCATTGATACAAATATCACTAAAATTCTATTTTTGGGCTCACCTACCTCAGAAATATTGCAAACCTCTTAAATCATTAAGCCAATTTTTATCCCTTCATCTATTAAGCATAGTAGAACTATGTCCAATGTTATTTCAGTTTCATTTAGCCCTGAATTCGAGGCAGAAATTGTTATTTTCATGAATACAAGAATGAACAAACATATTTCAGATGAGCATTTATGTGCTAATAATTTCTCTTTAGCCACATTTTCTTCCTCTCCAATATTATCATTGAATTAATTAAGTGAGCGCAATGATTAAATGTACACCACACTTCAAACGGTGGAGTGACTAAGCGAACATAAAAGCATAAATTTATGAATAAAGACGTATGCATTTTTAAGCACTTCTTACCTATTATTTAATATTTTTGGGAATTTTTATCAAATGCACTTTGAGTTCACCGATTTGCATTTTTTGTGCTCTCAGCATGTCAGTATTATGCACTCATATAATCATGGGGAAGTTAGTAATGCAGTCATTGTTTAAGCTAAAACTAGTCTCCATGCATTGCATATTTTAATATTTCAATGTTAATATGATAATTGATCGGTTATAGGTAATTTTTCCTATAATTTTGTGATTTTCAATCTAATTATTTATTTTATCATGTCATTTTGCAAATAACCCATTTTCCTAGCTTTCTCATGGGTTGAATATTATATTTTCCTTTTACTTGCATAATGTTACAAGTTGTCACACTCGGTCACTAAATCTAAAAACTTAAAAAACAGGGATGATGTTAAGGTCCTTTGTAGGTAAACCAACAAGTCATGAATAACATGCTTTAATCTCGTCTTTTTTTTAACTTTTTTTCTTTACATTCATACTAAGGTCTTTTTTTCACAAGAAAAATTATGATATATTTATTTTTACACTAGGTGGCTACAAGGTCTCCCTATGTGCTTGGGCTTAATATTCAAATATTTATGGGTGTCGAATTTATTACACAATTACAGGAGCTATTAGCATGATGTAAGCATCAATTGTAGCCTAACAACACCCTGCATTTGCTCAAATATTTTTAGGGTATGTTTTGGTTAGGTTGGAGATTATTTATATATGTAGTGAAGTATAACTATTGTTCTTGTAATAGAGCAATAAAAAGGAAAACATGTTTTCATGAACAAGGGAAGAATGCTCGTTGTCATATATCAAGCAATCTATACATGGTTATGTTTGGTGTGTTAAAGCTTATATTGTCTCAACTTCCAACCTTGCAGGAAATTCCATGGCTTTCAACCACTGCATCCACCATGTCTTTTGGATACTCTTCTATGGGGATTTCTCTTATCACCAACCTAGATCCATCTAACTCTGGATCTATCATGCGCCGAGAGGGATCAAATCTCTTGAGGTGCAAACCTATTTTTTTAGTGCAAAACTTGAGGAAAGTTTTGCACCTCGAGAGATTTGATCCCTCTCAGCGCATGATAGATCCAGAGTTAGATGGATCTAGGCTGGTTGTAGTCGGAGGCATCAACGTCACATTTTTCAGATTATTAAATTTTTTGTATATTTTTGAGATGTAAGATGGATCTACGTTGGTTTCAGTCATGTGCTGCCAGGGAAAATCTATCAAAGATGTGATTAATTTGATCAGTAATATGTAAATATATCAAATATTAATATATTCATTTTAAATATGCCAAATATTTCTGAGATTAACTTGGTCATTTTAATTTTAAATTTTCTTAGTTACCTCAATTCGTTGAGATGCTAATTATTGTTAATAACTATAATGATGAAAAATGATGAAATATTTTTTTTAAATGAAAAGTGACAATAATAGTGTTGAAAGAAGAAAATGTGAATAATAAGAACGTACTCATGTTGTTACAATCAATCTCAAACTATTTTCTTCTACTATTCTTATTTCCTCCCTTGTTAGTTGTGTTATCTTTTCGTATCGATTATATGAAAAAGAAAATTTAAATCGTAAAACATTTAAATCTTTAGCTCGATCTATTGTAGTAAACATGATACCTTGTCTCTCTTGCTCTCCAATATTAATAGCTTAAATTACTATAACAAAAAAATAAATCTACATTGTTAATAACTTTTTGTGCTTACACTAAAATCAATGCATATTGTTAATCCAATCACTCCAATTACATCAAATCATAAATCAACATATACATTGAAATCAATGCATTTAATGCAAGCAATCAAATAAGATTAGAAAATAACTTCTACATTGAAATCAATGCACCTAATACAATCAATCAAATAAGATTAGAAACCAACATCTACATTAAAATCAATGCATTTAGCGCAAACAATCAAATAGTATTAGGAATAATCTACATTGAAATCAATGCATCTAGTGCAAGCAATCAAATATAATTATAAATCGACGTCTAAATTGAAATCAACACATCCAGTGCAAGCAATCAAATAGTATTAGAATTTATCACCTACTTGAAATCAATGCATCTAGTGCAAGTAATCAAATATCATTAGAAATAAATATCTACACTAAAATTGATGCATCTAGTGTAAATAATCAAATAGGATTAGAAATCACCATCTCCACTTAAATCAATCCATCTAGTGCAAGAAATATTCTTCCCTCTCTCCACCCTCCATCCATATCTATATCCCCATCCATCTCTTTTTTTTTTTGTCTCTATCTCACCCCCCTAAACACACACACTCTTGCACTCCATATATATCATTCTCTTTGTCGATCATCCTCTCTCCCCATCTCTCTCTTCTTCCCTCTCTTCCCCTTCTCTCCCTCTCCCCCGCTAATATCTCTCTTTCCTCCTTTTTTCCTTTCTCACTCTCTCTCTCTCTCTAGGAACCAACATCTACACTGAAATCAATGCATTTACTAAAAGAAATCAAATAGGATTAGAAATCGCCATCTACACTGAAATCAATGCATTTAGTGCAAACAATCAAATAGGATTAGAAATCATCTACATTGAAATTAAGTCATCTAGTGCAAGTAATCAAATATAATTATAAATCGACAACTAAATTGAAATCAACACATTTAGTGCAAGCGATCAAATTGTATTAGAAATCACCACCTATGCTGAAATCAATGCATCTAGTGCAAGTAATCAAATATCATTAGAAATAAATATCTACACTAAAATCGATGCATCTAGTGCAAATAATCAAATAGGATTGGAAATCACCATCTCCACTTATATAAATCCATATAGTGCGAGAAATATTCCTCCCTCTCTCCACCCTCCATCCATATCTATATCCCCCTCCATATATTATTTTTTGTCTCTCTATCTCACCCCCCTAAACACACGCGCTCTCGTACTCCACATATATCAATCTCTTTTTCAATTACCCCCTCTCCCCATCTCTCTCTTCTTCCCTCTCTTCACCTTCCATCTATATCTCTATCTTCCCCTTCTCTCCCTCTCCCCCATTAATATCTCTCTTTCCTCCTTTTGTCCTCTCTCCCTCTCTCTCCATCTTCCTTATCAATCTCTCTCTCTCTCTCTCTAGAAACCAACATCTAAACTAAAATCAATGCATTTACTCAAAAGCAATGAAATAGGATTAAAAATCGCCATCAACCATAAAATCAATGCATTTAGCACAAAAATCAAATATTATTAGAAATAATCTACATTGAAACCAATTCATCTAGTGCAAGTAATCAAATATAATTCTAAATCGACCTCTAAATTGAAATCAACACATTCAGTGCAAGCAATCAAATTGTATTAGAAATCACCACCTACACTGAAATCAATGCATCTAGTGCAAGTAATCAAATATCATTAGAAATAAATATCCACACTAAAATCGATGCATATAGTGAAAACAATCAAATAGGATTATAAATCACCATCTCCACTTATATCAATCCATCTAGTGTGAGAAATATTCTTCCCTCTCTCCATCCTCTATCCATATCTATATCCCCTTCCATCTCTTCTTTTCTATCTCTCTATCTCACCCCCTAAACACACACACTCTCGCAATCCATATATATCAATCTCATTGTCAATCCCCTCCTCTCCCCATCTTTCTCTTCTTCCCTCTCTTCACCTTCCATCTATATCTCTATCTTCCCCCTCTCTCCCTCTCTCTCCATCTTCCTTATCACTCACTCACTCACTCTCTCTCCACCTTTCTCTCTCTATTTATTTCTTCTTACCTCTCTCCTCCTCCCCCTCCAAGTCCATCTCTCTTTCCCTCCCTCTCTCCACTCTCTCACATCCTCTCTCTTCCTTCCTCTCTTTCCCTTTCTCTCCCATCTCTCTCTCCCTCTCTCTCTCTTCACCGACCAACTATGTTACTATATCCCTCCCTCTCTGCTTATATCTCCTTCTCCCCCCTTATCTTCATCTCTCCTTATTTGTCTCTTTATCTCAGCCCCAAACATACACGCTCTCTCTTTGTCTCTTCCTTGTCACTCCTTCTCTCTCTCCACTTCTCACTCTCTATATTTTACTAACCCAGCCCTACCTCCATCTCTCCTCGACTCCATCTCTCTGCTCCGATCCCTCTCTCTCTCTCTCTCTCTCTCTCTCTCTCTCTCCAATACTCTCTCTTCCCCCATCACCCTCCTCCTCTCTCTCATCCTTCCTCTCTCTCCTTTCTCTCCCCCTCTCTCTCTCTCTTTTCCCTCAATCCTCTCTCTTCCCCCATATCTCTCTCTCTCTCTAATCCTCTCTCTTCCCCCATCCCTTTCTTTCTCTCTCTCTTTCCACCTCTCTCTCTCTCCAACTACATTACTATATCCCTCCCATCTCTTCCTTCCTCTCTTTCCCTTTCTCTCCCATCTCTCTCTCCACTCTCTCACAATCAAATAGGATTAGAAATCATCTACATTGAAATTAAGTCATCTAGTGCAAGTAATCAAATATAATTATAAATAGACATCTAAATTGAAATCAACACATTCAGTGCAAGCAATCAAATTGTATTAGAAATCACCACCTACGCTGAAATCAATGCATCTAGTGCAAGTAATAAAATATCATTAGAAATAAATATCTACACTAAAATCGATGCATCTAGTGCAAATAATAAAATAGGATTAGAAATCACCATCTCCACTTATATCAATCCATCTAGTGCGAGAAATATTCCTCCCTCTCTCCACCCTCCATCCATATCTATATCCCCCTCCATCTATTCTTTTTTGTCTCTCTATCTCACCCCCATAAACACACGCGCTCTCGTACTCCATATATATCAATCTCTTTTTCAATCACCCCCTCTCCCCATCTCTCTCTTCTTCCCTCTCTTCACCTTCCATCTATATCTCTATCTTCTCCTTCTCTCCCTCTCCCCCATTAATATCTCTCTTTCCTCCTTTTGTCCTCTCTCCCTCTCTCTCCATCTTCCTTATCACTCTCTCTCTCTCTCTAGAAACCAACATCTACACTTAAATCAATGCATTTAGTGCAAACAATCAAATAGGATTAGAAATCATCTACATTGAAACCAATTCATCTAGTGCAAGTAATCAAATATAATTATAAATCGACATCTAAATTGAAATCAACAAATTCAGTGCAAGCAATCAAATTGTATTAGAAATCACCACCTACACTGAAATCAATGCATCTAGTACAAGTAATCAAATATCATTAGAAATAAATATCTACACTAAAATCGATGCATATAGTGCAAATAATCAAATAGGATTATAAATCACCATCTCCACTTATATCAATCCATCTAGTGTGAGAAATATTCTTCCCTCTCTCCACCCTCCATCCATATCTATATCCCCCTCCATCTCTTATTTTCTGTCTCTCTATCTCACCCCCCTAAACACACACACACTCGCAATCCATATATATCAATCTCTTTGTCAATCCCCTCCTCTCCCCATCTCTCTCTTCTTCCCTCTCTTCACCTTCCATCTATATCTCTATCTTCCCCCTCTCTCCCTCTCTCTCCATCTTCCTTATCGCTCACTCACTCTCTCTCTCTCCACCTTTCTCTCTCTATTTCTTTCTTCTTACCTCTCTCCTCCTCGCCCTCCAAGTCCATCTCTCTTTCCCTCCCTCTCTCCACTCTCTCACATTCTCTCTCTTCCTTCCTCTCTTTCCCTTTCTCTCCCATCTCTCTCTCCCTCCCTCTCTCTCTTCACCCACCAACTATGTTACTATATTCCTCCCTCTCTCCTTATATCTCCTTCTCCCCCCTTATCTCCATCTATCCTTATTTGTCTCTTTATCTCAGCCCCAAACATACACATTCTCTCTCTGTCTCTCCCTTGTCACTCCTTCTCTCTCTCCACTTCTCACTCTCTATATTTCTTATTTCCTACATCTCTCCCCCTCCAACTCCATCTCTCTTATCGATCCCTCTCTCCTCCTCTCTCTCAAGTCCTCTCTCTCATCCTTCCTCTCTCTCTCTCTCTCCCCTAAATCCCTCTCTCTTCCGTGATCTCTCTCTCTCTCTCTCTCTCTCTCCAATACTCTCTCTTCCCCCATCACTCTCCTCCTCTCTCTCATCCTTCCTCTCTCTCCCTTTCTCTCCCACCTCTCTCTCTCTTTTCCCTCCAATCCTCTCTCTTCCCCCATATCTCTCTCTCTCTCTCTCTAATCCTCTCTCTTCCCCCATCCCTTTCTTTCTCTCTCTTTCCACCCCTCTCTCTCTCCAACTACATTACTATATCCCTCCCTCTCTCCTTCTCACTTCTTCTCTCCCCCTTCTTTCCATACATCTTACTTTGTCTCTTTATCTCACCCCTAAACATACACACTCTCTCTCCATCTCTCCCTTATCACTCTCTCTCTCTATTTCTTATTAGTTATGTAAACTAATGAACATAAATATTCGTAAATATAAAGCAGATTATGGAGTAAATATGAAAAGAGGTTTTATTTACTTACCATACCTCTAGTTTATTTATATTTTTATTTATTTACCATAACCCTTTTCTTTACTATGGTATTTGGCCCATAGGCTTGTTATATAATTAGATTTTTATTTATAATCCTATTTGATATATTGTTATTTATTTACCTTACCTCTTTATGTCTCTTTTATATTTATTTATTTACCATACCTCTTTATATCTATTTTATATTTATTTATTTATTTATCATACTTGTTTATACCTCTTTTATATTTATTTATTTACCCATGGTATTTGGCCCATGGTATCAATATTAATTTGTTCCATGGTATTTGTCCCATAGGCTTCATCTAAATAAAACCTCTTTTTAAAGTTTTTTTAAATATAAAAAGGTTTATGGAATAAATATAAAAATAATTTTTATTTATTTACCATACATCTAGTTTATATATTTTTTTATTTATTTACCATAGCTTTGGAGTAAGTATAAATTCATTTTACAAATATTTAATTAAAAGAAATATTAAAATATTTTGGATTTTGATTGTTTGTGTTGGATTAACTCTTTTCCTTTGATTTAGGAAATGGTATTGACTTTAGTAAAGAGTAAAGATGTTTAGAATTTTACTTAATTTGAAAATTCAATGTGGTAATTTTAATTTATTTTTTTAATTTAAAACTTAAACCGACATTTTACGCGAGACGTGACCCACACGACATCGGGGTCATATTGGGATGTAGATGCGCCTCTCGACGCAATAACAAAAATTGCAGATTTGCATTCTTTTTCATATATCTCTTTGTGTTTTCTTATCCAATTTAAATACATCTATAGAAATGGTATGATCTAACTGACCTATGAATAAGAAACACATTTACTAACATAAATTCAATCTAAGGATCCTTGCAGATAGAAAGAATTTATATGCAACCCTAACAGGAGTACTTATTAATAAATTTTTGTCAACAAAGAACGGAGGGTATATCTTCCAAATCATTGGGAAAAATTCCATTTTCCTACTCATTTTCCATAGTTCTAATTGAAATAAAGGCAAATGTTAGCAGTGTCATTTTCTTTCATGTACCGGGTTAATGTTCATAGATTTCCTCTTGTTGATTTTTTAATTATGCATTGGGCGGGATACCCTCAAATATTTTCCAACGAAGGGAAAAGAAATCGAAAACATGATAACTATGGGACTCTGTTTCGTCGACCATTCCTTTTCCCCTGCTATTTTGATACGGTTATTATTTATTTCCTTCATTGGAATCTAAAATATCTCCAAACATGATACAAGCACCTTCAAAGCTCTCTATCCCAAAAATATCTTTCATTACTTTGGAATAAAACCAAAATAGACTTGGATTATACTTGGAGGAATAGTTCTATGAGTGGTAGGTATGTAGTATGCTTCAAGTTGCCTGAATAATTTTCTTGAAGATTATCATACGTGGTCTTCATTGGTAACGTTAACTATGTCACATGCAAACAATTATTTATAAATTATCAAACCTTGTCTTCGTTTGTAGCTTCAAGTAATTAGAATACACAAATTTGTGTATACATTGACAAATCTAGTATTTATTGCTAATGTTAAGTAGGTAGCCCGCAAGAACTGAAGCTATGATTGCATATGTGAGTCATTTTGCATTATCATATGTACTAGAGACATTAGCATAAATTAATTGAATGCAAGAGGAATAGAATGGATTTGTGTTATTGCTAGTGTTGTTTTTTCTTCGAAATAAAAATCCAATGCTAGTTCATTCCATGACCCATGTTTTGGATTTTTTTTATATAAAATATTTGATTTAAAAATTCACATAATAATTTTCATTCCCGTTGCCAGGTCTACAACAACCTTTTGTGCATCATAAAATGAATAAAAAAAAAAATACAAACAATATTTTTCTTTTTGAAGACTTAAGCGGAGGTTGGATCCATAAATATTTTGTAAATAAAATTCTAACCTCTTGAATACCTGACCTTCCAACCAACCGACTAGCAAGTTGGGTCAACTACTAATTTTTTTTATAAATAATTCCCCTGACCATAGAAATTCCCAACTGTCCAACTACCCAACCTAATGAGAACACCCGAATATGATATAGTTGGGGTATAGTTGGGGTTGGGATAGAGTAAGTTAATCATAAAATAAAAAAACAGTCGACTACCTGACCTCTTGATTGTACGATCATCCCAACAAAATATTTTTTCCTTGATTTGTGTGGAGTGTGTTTTTTTTATATATATTTCGAATTATTTTATTTCACATTCAATCGATTCTTTGGTAAGTCAATAAAAAATTTTCTCGTGCTTTCTCGATTCATGAAAAGAAAATAGTTGGTCTACTTACGAGAAATTAATGAACATGTTTAGTTGCAATTTTATCGTCTTTTAAACAAAATTTTAAAATGTTAAAATGTTATCCGTGCATGTTGTTTTCTTAAGTTTGGTTCAAAGAAACATTTAATGAAATAAATATAGTATGAGTTTCAAAAAATTATGTGTAACAAGAATATAATTTTACAAATTCCTGAATTCAATTTCAAATTTTAAATAAGGAAACTTATATATACTCTATTATTGTTCACATGCCATTAAATGTGAAAAAAAATACAAAAAATCTCCAACAACAAGGCAATAAATGGAGAAAATTAGGTAAAATACTAATGAGATGAATGATCTACTATCAGAGGAAGTCAACTTCAATTAGTAGAGAATTTTTTGTTGGTAACCTAGTTCTCAAATAGGATAAAATTCATAAAGATAAAGCTAAGTATTCTAAGTTTGAGAATCTTTGGATTGTTGTTTTTCAAATGTTATCAAAGCGAGGTTCATCAACTTATATTCTTCAAGCGTTAGAAGGCCAAGTAGAAATATTGTAAGTAAAAGGGAAAAACTTGAAAAGATATTTTTAATAAATGAAAATTTCCCAAGAACACATGTAAATATTCCAATTTAACAAAGATGTTTGTATCTTTTAAAAATCATTTTTCAAGTTTTTTTTTTTTCAAATTTTAAAAAATATTCTTTCTTTAAATTTATTTGTTTAGTTTTAGAATTACAACTATGATACATACTTCAAAGAACATATTTTTACCACATATTATCTTATATTATAAAATAAGTTGAAGTTAAAGGACAAAGTATTCTTAAAATATCAAAATTCCAAAAATACCTACTGTTATTTTAACTCTTGGTTAAACTTCTGATAGTATGGAAAATAATAGATTGGATATTTTATGTTATAAGAATTCCATCATCTTTAAATAATTTCAAAAACTAAACCAAATTTTCTAAAAAAAATGAATAATATGTTACATAATTTGAGTTTACTTTAATCCATGAATGTATTTACTATCAAAGCAAGTGTCTTAAAAACACTTCACTTTTGTGACTTCGTTATATATGATAAATGTAAAAATCAATCATAGATAAAAAGTGAGAACATAAAGTTTTATGTAAAAGGAAAATGAAAAAACCCATCGGAGCTATCAACACTTTCTACTAGTGGGTCGATGTTTCTAATCAATCTAAAAGGAATATTTTCATTCACCAAAAGTTATGCAATTTAAAGTTTCAAAGGGAGATGACTATAATGCAAAATAAATTAAACTTTGACCAATGTTAAAATCCTAAACTTAGTGTTTATAATTTCATATGATGATTGAATTAAAAGGTTCTAAGAAATACAAATAATTCATTATTCGGCTCCTATTGCATAGAAGTTGCATTCTCTTTATTAGTACTTCTAGTCCAATTGTTGGTGCCATTGACAGTTTATCAAGTATCCTGGTGACAAATCATAATTTAGAAAACTTTATTTAATTTTAAATTATTAATTTAAATTTGATAGACATAATTGCTTATTCCATTGTGTCACCATTTGTTCTCAGGTTTACAACAACCATCTTTCATTTTAAACATTGGAAAATGAATAAACACAAGAAACCTTAAATAAAAAAAATATTTTTTTAAAAAATTAAATCAGAGGTCACATTCATAATTTTTTTTAAATAAAATTATAACCTCTTGATTACCTGACCTTCTAACCGCTTAACTAGAAAGTGTGACAGACTACCAAAATTTTTATAAATTGACCACCCGACCACCTAATTGCTTGACTACTCGACCTAAAGACAAAACCCCAATATGGTATATTCAGATTCAGGACAGAACAAATCAATATTAAAATTTAAAAAATGCCTAACTACTAACCTCCCAACTGTATGATCATTTGAATAAAATACTATTTTTTTTATTTGCGTGTAGTCTACTTTTTGATAAATATTTTCAAAATTTCTCATTTCAGGTTCAACCGATAATTTGTTAAATCAATAATAAATTTTCTAATGATTTCTCGATTCACAAAAAGAAAAATAGTTGGCATGTTTATAGGAAAATGAACACGTTCAATTGCAATTTTCTAATTTTTCTAAACAAAATTTTAAGATTTTAGGTTGTTTTGACTGCATGCTCTTTTCTTAAGTCTAGTTCAAATAAAAACTTGATTAAGGAAACACAATAATAGTTTCAAAAAATTCTATGTAAGCATAATGTTATTTTTTTTTAGAAATTCTTTAACTCAATTTCAAATTTTAAATAAGAAAAACTTATATATGCTCTATTAGTGTTTACAGGTCATAAAATGGAAAAAAAGGGAAAATCTCCAGCGGAAAATTTAAGATTTTAGGGTGTTTTGCCTTCATGCTCTTTTCTTAAGTCTTGTTCGAAGAAGAACTGAATTAAGGAAACACTATACTAGTTTCAAAAAATTATGTGTAAGCTTTATGTTATTTTTTAAAAAAATTTGAATTCGATTTCAAATTTTAAATAGGAAAAAATTATATGTGCTATATTAGTGTTTATAGGTCATAAAATGGAAAAAATGGAAAATCTCCAGTGGAAAATTTAAGATTTTATTATGTTCTACCTACATGCTATTTTATTAAGTATTGTTTGAAGAAAAACCAAATTAAAGAAACACAGTACCAGTTTCAAAAAATTGGTGTAAGCCTAATGTTATTTTTTTTTCGAAATTCCTGAATTCAATTCCAATTTTAAATAAGAAAAACCTATATATGCTTTGTTACTGTTTACAGGTCATAAAATGGGAAAAAGGGGAAATATCCATCAACAAAGAAACAAAAGGAGTAAATTAGGGAAAAGATTAAGGGGATGGATGATCCACTACTAGAGCAACTCAACTTCAATGTATTCCTCATCTCATATTCAACTTACAAAACACAAAGAGTAAGTAAGATGAGCTGGGAGTAGATATTTGAATTCTTTGAGCAAAGAGAATGGTTAAAAAACACAAGAACTACTGAAACAAAGAACAATCGGTTTTGAATCAATCAGAGCAACAAAGTTACATAAAGTAGCAGCTAGGGCCATAATTTTTCCCTATTATGACATGGTTTCATGTATTTTCTCTCATGCTAATATTAAAAATTGAATAATATCATACCATCAAGAAATTTTCATAACCTCCTGGAAAGTTGAAGTCTTATCGGCCATATACAAGCTCAGTCCCCACGGAATCGAACTTAATGTTGACTTCCTTAATAAGTTTCAAAGTACTCTCTTGAAGAAATGTCAAGAGAATTATAATATAGTATTTGAAGACAGATTGAGAGAAGAAGAGTAAGGTTTCAAGCTCAAAGAAAGAAAGAAATACCAAATAACTATTTTTAAGAAGTCTGTTAGATTTATTTTTTAAATTATAACTAGATTATTTGGGGAACAACATCTTGAGCATTGTAAAATTAAATGGATCCCAATAATCCATAGCATTTTGAATGAGGGAAAACACCTAAAATAGGTTGACATCTTGTCGTGGAATATCATAGATTCATTAAAATTGTCATTATCATCTCCCCGCGGGTTGAAAACTCCTCAAATCAGAATGTTTATTGAATGAATAATGAACATGTATTTATACATGGAGGTGAGGCTATTGGGATTCATCTCCCAATGACTCTTGGCCTTCCTTATTTCCTAATATTATTTATTATACAATATTACATATCCACACCCATCCCATAGGATTAGGTGTCAACATTCCCCCCTTTAATCCGAAGGGATGTTGGTGAGTCCAAGCATCGATCTGAACTTTTCAAACTTTTCTCTTCCAAGTGCTTTGGTGAAGATGTCAGCAGTTTGCTCATTTGCGGAACAATGATGTAGATGGATGGTTTTGGCCTGAACATGATGTTGAATGAGATGGTACTTTGTATTGATGTGCTTTGTTCGATCATGGAACTTTAGGTTCTTGGCCAACTTTATTGCAGAAGTGTTGTCGATCATGAGTGGAGTGGAATACATCTGTTTCATCTGCAAATCTTCCAGGATTTTCCGGAGCCACACAATTTCCTTTGTTGCTTTCTGCTGCCACATATTCTACCTCGGTCGTGGAATCTGCTGGAACTGACTATTTGCGTGATCTCCATGAGACAGCTCCTGATCCAAGACTCATGGTGTAACCTGTAGTAGACACCCATGTTTCTTTGTCGCCATCAAAGTCTGAATCAGAGTATCTGATCAAGCTGAAGTCGCCTACCTATGTATATTTGAGTCCAAAGTCTTGAGTCCCCTTCAAGTACCTTAACACTCTTTTTGCAGCAGACCAATGTCCTTCACAAGGTTTTTGCATGAACCTTGAGAGGATTCCAACAACAAATGAAATGTCAGGTCTGGTGGTGGTCAGGTAGATAAGACTTCCTATAAGTTGTCTATACTTAGTTGCATCCTCAAATTCCTTCCCTTCAATAGATGTGAGCTTCAAGTTTTGTTCCATTGGAGTGGTTAAGGGATTATATTCATCCATGCCAAACTTGTTCAAGAGATCTCCAATGTACTTCTTTTGAGAAAGAAATATAAATTTAGGATGTTGAATTACTTCAATACCTAGATAGTAATGAACATGACCCAAATCAGTCATTTCAAAACCTTTCTTCAATTCTTTCTTCATGGATGCAATATAGCTCTCATTGTTCCTTGTTATCAAAAGATCATCTACATATACCACAAGATATACAACTGTTTTTCCAACTTTCTTAACAAACAAAGTTGCATCATCAAGATCAAAATGTTTGAAGTCAAGTTTCAGAAGATGCTCGGTTAATTTCTCATACCGGGCTCGTGGTGCTTGCTTGAGGCCATACAAGGATTTTATAAGCTTGCAAACTTTGTGTTCTTGACCCTTTACAACAAATCCTTCTGGCTGGGACATATAAACTTTCTCCTTTAGATCTCCATTCAAGAAGGTTGTTTTTACATCCATCTGATGGACTTTCCATCCATTCTGAGTTGCTAAGGCAAAGAGAGTCCGGATGGTGGTCCATTTTGTTGTGGGAGCAAAAGTTTCTTCATAATCGACTCCTTCTTTCTGTGCGAATCCTTTTGCCACAAGCCTAGCCTTGTGCTTGTCAAGTGAGCCGTCTGCTTTGTACTTGTTCTTGTAGACCCACTTACGGCCAATTGGTTTTGTTCCCAAAGGCGGATCAACCAGCTTCCAAGTGCCATTCTTTATCAAGGCATCATACTCCTTCTGCATCGCTTCTTTCCATTCATCATGAGAAGTGGCTTCTTTGAAGGAAGTTGGTTCATGATCTGTAGACAAACTCAATTCACAGTTATAAGCAATATCCATATCAACAGGAGAATCAGAATTATCTACATCACCTTCGATTTGTTTAGTGGAACCTCTTGTTCATGTTTTTCAAACCTCATCAGGATGAACATTCTCCAGTGTCTTTTTCAGCCATTTTGGAGGAACTTTCTGAGATGGCCCAGGCTGCTCATTTGAATGAGTTGGGATTGATTCAAGATTCAATCTCCCAATTCTTTCAATCACATCATTCAATGTGTCATCCGTGTTTGTTTCTTCATGTGGGGGAGAGAGTGCTTTAGGAAATGATTCCACAGTTTGATTCAATATAGGAATCCCCCCTTCAAGATGTGGAATCTGATTATCAAATTCTTGGAAAGACTTTGCATGTGTGAATCTATCCAGGCGATCAAGTTGCCGCTCAACAACCTTGTCACTCTTGGAAGATTCAAGAAATATGACATCTCTTGCTATCACAAACTTCTTATTTGTTTCATCATAGAGACGATGTCCTTTGGAGGTATTGGAGTACCCCAAGAAGATACATTTTCTGCTTCTAGCACCAAGTTTGTTCCTTTGACCCTTGGGTATCAAGGCATAACAGGTGGACCCAAAGACCCTGAAATGCTTTACCGAAGGAATGTGGCCATGCCACATTTTAAAAGGAGTTTTGTTTCTAATTGAACTTGAAGGACACCTATTCTTTATGTAAACAGCACATAGAACTGCATCAGCCCAAAACATCAATTTTACATTCTTGAAAAATAACATGGAGCGGACCATATTTAAAATAGTTATGTTCATTCTTTCAGCTACACCGTTCTGTTGGGGATTATATGGCACAGTTGTTTGATGTTTGATTCCATGTTGACGAAGATAATTTTCAAATTCGTTTGAAGTGTATTATTTTCCATTATCAGTACGTAGAGAGCCAATATTAGTTTGTGCATCATTTTCTATCCATGAATGAAAATTCTTGAATGTTTGAAAGCATCAGACTTGTTCTTCAATAAGTAAATCCAACACATTCTGGTGTAGTCATCAATAAATGTCATCATTTATTTGTTTCCATTTGTAGAAGCAACAGGCATAGGGCCACATAAATCTAAATGAACAAGCTCAATTTTTCTATGTGCTCTGGAGTGTGAATCATGAAATGGATGTTTGCTATGCTTTCCTAGAATACAAGCATCACATTCCTTAGGTTTTCTAGGAATTGTAGGCAGTCCATTAACACCATTTTTCTTCAACAAATGAAGGCTTTCATAGTTTAAGTTTCCAAATCTAGCATGCCATAAAAGACTTGATGGGAATGTACCTTCATCATGATGTGAACTGAATGCAAAGTTTTGAGCATGAGCAGATGAACCTTTCAGCTTCAAGAGTCTCCATTCTTCTATTCCCTCCATGAAAAGTGAGTGATATGATGCTTTTCTGACCTTTGCCTTGCCATCAAACAAGTGAATGGAGTGTCCTTGCTGGCGGATTTGGAACAAGGACAACAAGTTTCTCCTCAACTCAGGGAGGTATAGAACCTCATGTAGGATATGATCTGGAAGACCAGGCAGTTTAAGCCTGACTGTGCCAAGCCCTGATGGCTTGAGTTTGGATTTATCTGCGAAATATACTGCTCCATCAACTTTTTCAGTGAATTCTTCAAAAAAATATTTTCTAAATTTCATGTGACATGTTGCTCCTGAATCTAGCAACCAATCATCTCTCCATGAAGTAAATGAAACATCAAATAAGTCTTCAGTTACTCCATTGTTACAATGTGCTAGAACATAATGAGCAGATTCAGGTGCTTTACCTTTGTCTTTGTCATTATTTTTACCTTTGTCTTGATTTATTTGCTGCTCAATTTTCTCCCAAGGTGTTCTGCATTTGGATGCATCATGTCCATCTTTATTGCAACGTGTGCAATGAAGATTGGATTTGTCAGATTGTTTGCCCCCCCTTTCTGTGAAGTTTCTTCTTCCTCTTCCTCTTCTGCCACCTCTTCCTCTGGATGAATATAGAGCATGACTCTTTTCTCTATGTGCCAAGTATGCAACCTCTTCGGAAGACGAAGGGACTGTCATCTTCCCAAAAGCTTTCTCTCTTTCTCCAAACTTTTTCTCAAGTGTATCAAAGGTGATATGCTCAAGGTTCCCACTTGCTTGCAAAGACTCAAGATAATGTGAGTAAGTCGGATATAATGCCTTAACATATGCTATGAGAGGTATGTCCATTTTTACATCAGTGCTTTCAATGTCATGCATTATAGATCTTACTTCTGAAGCTAAAGCAAGGGGATCATCATTCTTCATTTCAAGACTGAACAGCTTAGTCATCAATTGAACAATCTCTAGTTCGGAATGTGAGTCATAGAGTTCTTTTAGCTTGCTCAAGGCATCATAGGAATTTTAGAATGATGAAATATGGCGACTCACCTCTTCATTTACGGAAGCTGCAATCAAGACATAGGCCTTGCAGTTCTTGTTTTCCCAAATGGCGAGCTCTTTTTCTGAAGCGGGCTTTGCTGGTGGATTTCCTTCTTATCCTTCACAGATTCCTTTCCACAACTCATTGAAAATGAGTGTGTGTTTAATCTTCCGAGACCATTCAAGATAGTTCTCTTTGCCGGAGAGAACCACCCTAACAATAGATATGAGAGAATGCATTAGTTTTCTGGAAAAAATTCTTTTGAAGAGGAAAAATTCTGCTAGAAAATCTTCAATTCTGGAAATTTGCTCAATTAAAGGGGACAAAAACTCTTGCTAAAAATACTGAATTGTGCACCAAAAAAAATATATTTTTTTTTGTTTGGGAAAAAAAATTATATGGGAATCTATATTGAAAGTGTGGAAGAAAGGTGGTTTTATGAATGTGAATGGTATTATAGAGAGTGGTAATATGGAGGGAGGGGGCAGTAGTATCACATGTATTGAAAAACGTATTTATGAGGGCGGTAATATATGGTGGGGGTGGTATTAAAAGATGGGAAGGGGGCAGAATTAAAAACTGGAGTGGTATTAAAGGAGAGGCGTATTAAAAAAATGGACAGTGGTTATGGAGGGCAGTATTGAATATTATGAAGGGATGTATTGAATGACAGAGCGGATTAGCAAGGGCGGGGAGGGCGTTGAATATTATGAAGGGTTGTATTGAATGGTAGAGCAGATTACACACCACAGGATATGTGCAATCGGAGTGGAGGAGTAATGCAAGTAGGGGAGGCAGTAGCCCAAGAGTCGAGGACGGGTAGACATCGTGGAGTGTTATTATTTTATAGTCGACAGGCCATGGGAAATAAACGCAGTGGAAGGATAATGTTATATGAGGAGGGGCAGACTGTATATTTATATAACAGAGTTATATATATATATATATATATATATATAACAGAGTTATATATATATATATATATATATATGACAACGTTTTATATATAACAGTGTTTTACGTATAGTGGGAGTTCTGCAGTGGGAGCGGTGTTGCAAATGTCAGGTGGGCGGGTTACGTGCCACGAGGAGGGCCGGCCTGCTGGAATGAAGGAGCGTGTAGGAAGAAGGTAAGGGAAATGGATGAGGGTGAGCGCAGGTCGTGAGGGAGTGAAAAAAAAATCTGGAGTATTGCAGGAGCTTAATCACTGTAGAAATAGAGCTGCAACTTGCAGAATGGCAGGAACTGTAACTTGCAGAATTGCAGAATCTTCAGAGGCTACAAGAAAATGATTCAAAACAGTGCAGAAATTGCAGAAATAGATTTAAAAAATGCAGAATTTCAGTATAGCAATTTAGTGGAGCAGCAAAAAATATCATAAGAACTGACTGAGCAAAGGAATGAGGGAGTTACACCACAAGCAAAAATGCCAATAGTGGGGCCAGCGCCATTCATGTAAAGACAGGGTAACCTCTTGAAGTAGTGTGTTATTGAATGAAGAATGAACATGTATTTATACATGGCCCATAGGATTAGGTGTCAACAAATTTATTTTTTATATGCCTACATATTTTATATATACTATTATTGGCTCGGTTTCATTCCCACTCATGAAATGGAATTACCCGTCTAACCAACAGCTACCGATTCAAAATTATTCTCCTATTCTATTGGAATCTAATTTTAAATACCATTTTTATGATATTTTCCATTATGTTTTGATTCCTTTCCATGAAATATTGTTTGAAACAATACCTCCTAGAATAACTAAAATTTTGAAATAAGGTCTAAAATGAATAGGTGACTACTTTGTTGAGGAATTATTTTCCTACATCACATTTTTTGGAAGTGAAGTTGGTGCCCATATTCTGCTCTGATATATCCTGGAAATACTTGTTTTGAGAGAAGTGGATAATCAAGTTGTTTTCAATGGGAAAGCCAAAAATTTGAGTGAGTTGCAAAAGAAACTTTGGCCTAATTTTCCAATCAAGTTTGGTGACATCAATATCTGAGACAAAGGGCACATATTCAAATAATTCGAAGAGCTTCAGGAAGTTTGGTTATTTCCTTTGCCTCATTATGAATATGATCCTAGAGTTCTCATTGGCATTCATTATATAACAGTCAGTTATATAAAAACATTATTCATTAGAAACCCCCTTCTGATGAGATTTTTATAAACATTGATGATTTTTAGTAGGTTTTTGAAAGACACAAACTCTTAAATAATCAAACAAGACAACAAGTGCAATAATTTAGGGAGAAATTATTTGAAATTTTCCTAAAGGAAAAGGCTCTCCACCTCAACATTTCATTCGAACAGTTAAATTCTATTGAATTTTTCCAGTTTAATTCCAAACAACTCACTTCAGATCCTTCTATTATTTCTCAAAAGGAACATGGGGTATAATTTGAAAAAACAAAATATTTTTTTGTCACAGGTAAAGAAGTTGAAATCGTAGCAATAAAAAATATGAAAGAGAACCAGGAAAGTACAAGAATAACAAAGACTCCAAAAAAAGAAAAAAAAAATTGAACAAGATATTATTGTGATTAACTCTCCTGAGAAAACAGAGCAGAAGAAACCAGAAACTACAAAAGTCAAAGAAATGTAAGTAGATAAGGAGAAAGAAAAACAAGTATCTAGTGAAAGTAGTACCAAGGGAAATGAGGAAAAAATGGAGTCATATAACAAGATGGATACTATATCTACCACATCTCCTCAAGCATCAATAACATCAATTTGTAATAAGATTCCTTAGGAATCATTTTTTTTTAAACCAATTTCTGAGTTAGAGCCAATTGTAGATACAATCCCTTCTTTGACAAATTATTATGTTAATACTCAAACAAAATCATTTATGAGAAGAACAAAGAAAAGTAAGAATGATACTCTGAAGGTTGTATCTGAATTCATTTGGTAGGCTCGAGGAGATGTAAAATAAAAATCTCAAGAATCCTCTCAAGGTTTAGGAGATTTTGTTAATTAAAATCAATATCATTTGAATGATATTGCAGCTTCATATGATAACAGTTTGTAGAATAATTAAAGTTTTGGAGGAAAAATTGAAAAAAATGAAATTTTCAATGAAGAAAATTGGTGGAGGAATTCTACCACTTTAGTTCAAGGATTTTTTTGTATAAAGGGAAAAGCTACAGAAGAATTTTCAAAAAGAATTGAAATAATTAAATGAAAAACATGAATAGGAAATTCATGAATTGAGAAAATTACATGAAAATCAAACCCACATTTGGAAGCCAGAAGAAAAAACAATTATGAGATTATGGTCACAACTTTGAAAGAGAAAATTGAATCTCTTAAATATCAACTCAATTATAATCAACATAAAACACAGGGTCTCTCAGTTTTCAAGGATCAAGATTTAAAAATTTGTCTAATTTTAGGGAAGAACCGATCAAAATTATATAAAAAGATGGATAAAATCTCAAAAATTTATCAAGAAATTACAAATTTAAATGAAATAATTGATTCATTGGTAGAAGAATACAAATCAATTAAAAACAAATTTATGTCGATTCTTGATTGGGAAAACGAATTTCAATCTAATGAAATTGCAAAATTTTCTTAGAGAGACAAAATATTGGTGCTTACATCCTTAAGTCGTAGTGTGAAAGAGGAAAAATAAATCAGAGCATGCATACAAACATCATATGAGTAATGTTAAACAATTTTGGAAAAAGGAACAGACTTTATAGAATAATTTGACCTATCAGGTGTCAATTCAATAAAGGAAGCAATTCCAGGAGAATTAAAACAATATAAAAAAATCTTATTGTTAAGGACCAGGTAGAAATAAAAAACATTAAAGTTTGGAAACAACAAAGTTTTCAAAAATTTATGCAACTACATTTTCAACAAATCAAGCTTAGTGCCAAGTTTGAGGTCAAATATCAGAAGAAGAAGAAGAAGAAGAAGGTCCAAGGATTGACTTTCAGCTCCCAGATCAACATCAATAAATTTCCTTCCATTTATTTCTCTTAGGTGCACCAGATATATTCACACTGGGAAACTTATATCGAAGCAAATTCACCTCACCTAGTTCTTAGTCTCAATTACGAAAATTCTGAAGATGAGGAAAGGATGCTTTCTTGTATGATAGATATCAATTAAATTAACATATTTTTAGAATTGAGTATTTATTTTCTAAAAACATGTTGATTTTCTTGTTTCAAGACTTATTTTATTGTTTTTTAGTATTTATATACCTTTATGCGCTAGTGCAACGGGTCGAGAATCAGTGAAGACTATAGATTTGGATGTTTTAAATCAATTTTGAATTACCAACTTTTTTAAAACCATTTTCAGTGTTAATGTGTGATGAGCTATGAGATTTATTTCACTATATCATTTTAATTACTTAATAAATTCCTCTGATATTACTTGATGACTTATGTTATTTTTATGATCACGAATTAAAAAATTGTCAATTTATTTATTACTAATTGAGCATTGCAATCTAATATTCAAATATAGGCATATTTATTGTTGTCTAGGGGATAAATTTTGTTATTTATTTACTTTAAACTGTGCATGCCTACATATTTAAATTGTTTGAATAGAATGAAAGCCTGAAAATATTTTTGAATTTTCTATTTAAATATTCATCCAAAACTTATATGTTCGATTTTCTGAATTCAATTCCAATTAGGATTTTAAATCTCATGATATTTCGTGTGGTATTATTCTCATTTAAATCCTTTAATTTATGCTATTTAGATTGGTTAAATCATTGTAGTAGATTATGTTCATATTCTGTAAATTATTAGAATATATTACATATTTTTTATTAAATTAATTGCAGTCTTTCTTAGTTTAATTTTAGTTTTTGATCGGCACCTTGTCCTTTTTTACAGGGGGTATACAACCATACCTAATGAAAAAAATATATAATTGGAACTTTGATTGGCCAAATACTTACTTGTTGCAAGAGGATTTTTTCCACCTGTCAACAATTCCTTGTGTAAATTGGATGCAAGCATAGCGGTTTTTGTGGTCATAATTGTCCCTTGATCCTTGACATTGGTATTGCTTATAATATAGTAGACTCATCTATTTATTGTTATAATGTTATATGGCGCAATGGAGTTACTATTCTTTTCAGCAGTATTCTACAAGTTTCCCCAAGAGGGTACATTCCATTAGTTTTTGTTCCAGTATTGTTTCTTGTAATTTATGTGTGTCACTATGTCTATGAAAGAATTTATGCATATGATATTAAGCATAACCTTACACCTGATTTCATGTTGAACCTGGGTTAGAAACTGAGTGTGCCAAAAATTCCAGAGAAAATTTCTTATACACCGAACTAACATAACGAGTTGGGGAAATATTTTCACATTTCGTCAAAAACTTATTTGTCATTCACTATGTTCTTGTATTCATATATGTCAAGTCTTTAGTTTTGAATACAATTGCAACTAGAGAACCCTACTTATTTTTCCGCATTGATACCAAAGGGAAAAAAATGTAGAAGTGTATTGCTAGATATGGGTGTAGACACAAACACATAGGAAAGGTGGGCTTCGAAAATCGATTACTGAAATTCTAGAAAGAATTTTTAGTGTCACATAACATATACACTCATGATATAAATAATTGACCTGAGACTCAAGAAAATAATTGCGGTTATGCACACAATATAGTATTTTGATAGCCTCTTGGATAGAGCAAAATCTAGTCTTATTTATTTATTTTTTATATTGAGTCAGTTCAGTGTCAAGATTCTTAATATTCTCATTACTTCTGTCAAAAATCTTGTTAATATGCATGCATAGGAAACACAAATAAAATAATTAAACTCATATGAATTGCCTACAAACTATGATCTAAAAGAGACTTGTCAACATATATTTATTTAACAACTTGTTTTGTAGAATATCTAACAATGGGATTCAATATTATCATGTAATGTACTAAAACAATATACTAAATCCTTCTACAATTTGTGGAAACAAAACACGAACACACAATCACATAACAAGTAAGAGAAAGAGAGAATAAATCGCACAAAACAAGATGTATTTGGGGAAAGAAACTGCTCAAAACCATACTATCTCTATATTTCAAATGGTTAATATCATGAAACAATAAAATGTTATTCCTCCACTGAGAAACCTCTGCACTCTCCTGACTGTCTCACTCTAATCTAGCTTAGATCTGCCTTGCAATCTAAGCAAACTTGGCCAAGTATTTAACCTCTTTCATGCCATTGCCTGTCCAGCTTTCCTTATGAATTCTTGGGCTAATTGAGCCCTTACTAATTAGGAAAATACCAATTAATGGTTGTGCAATCCTTCAGGGCCTTCCTGGTGACCTCATGCATGACTTGTACAATTTTTTAATAGTACAAATGATAGATCTCTTCCCTTTAACCTCAGTCTCGACTGGGTCTCCCTTATAATTGAAATGCAACAGTTATTTATAGCGAATTACCAGTTAACTGATTGATCACTACTTGTGAATTAAATCATATTTAATCGCTTGACCTCTCACTAGCTCCTCACTCAGTTAGAACTAGTTAAGATGATTTTAACTCAATTAATTGAGTTAACTAATTACAACTCACAAATAACTATATCTGGACCCCCTAAAAATAGAAAAATTCTTTGCATGCATCCTCTTAGACCTCTAACTCGAATTTCCTAAGCTAACTAAGTCTTCCTAACTCAGTTAACTAATAAAAGTTGTCATGAGATGAAACTACAATTTTTCTTCCAATTTAATTAAGGGAAAATTAAATTAGAAGCCTCATAGGGTACCATTTCTGGGTGCCATTTCTGGATTCCATTTCCAGATGCCAATTTCACTATTTCTTGTTGCAAATTTCAACGCCCCCTCTCACCAAGAAATAAATTCAATATATCTCGATCTAGTACCTTTGGAATGTTCTACATGCAACACTTCTCTAGTGTTGGTTGCTCCTGCAACTCCTGAAACTTAATAGCCTCCAACAAAAAATTGAATCAATATATGATGTATCTTTCATCAGAGTCTTTGACTACTATCGATTACTTCACTATATACTAAAATATTTTCTCTACTACTGACTCTAAATGTTTTCCCTATGCACTTCTTCCAACTTTGATCTGTGCTCCAGTATCTGACATATCACACTCTGATTTTTGTCTTCTGGACATTTGACTGCATCAATCCTACTGATCCCTCCTGCTAATATGTACTTTGGTCTCCTCATAGAAATTTCCAATCCATGAGACATGCCATATCATTAGATCCTACCCAAATTTCTTCTCTTGGGCTTATGTTTTCACATTGTCCCACCTCTCACCTAAAGGTATGGTTGCATGTGCTCCCTTTGCTCATCTGGCTCGAAATTTCCCCCTACTGGAGGTGTCTTCTTGAGTGGGTGCCTCCACAGAGTCTCCTCTCTGCTTCTCCAATTTTGGATGCTCCAAAACTTTCTGAGATTGCATGTTGAGAGGTAATTTATGCTCCCTATCAACCACCAAGTCACTAACCTTTTCTTTTCTCCTCAAAGCTTTGCATGCATCTTTGACCTCGAGAGCATACAAGTTCTTAACTCTTACACTGATATGTTTCACCCATCCTATGGTGATGTGTCTAAGGAACATATTTCCTTTTCTAAATATGACATCATAACCATAGTCTTCCAATATCACTACGAAGACAAGATTCTTCCTTAGGCTTGGAACATAAAAAACATCTTTTAGTCTGAGAGGGGAGCCAGACCCCCTTTGAAAGGTAACTGTACCTATGTGGGTCACATTATACCTCGGGTAATATCCAAAATCTATGATCTGCTGGAGGTCCTTTTTGGGCCTCGAATTATGCCCATTTTTTCATCATACAATATCACCATTCATACCCTAAAACACTAGGTTTTTAACCAGTTTCGTACCCTAATTCCATAACTTGCTGTCAAATACACTCCATGGCTAGTTATCACTAGTTTTCTTAGATTTTATATGATTAAATATGATTATGACGTGATTTAATACTGACGTTTTTTCTATGTTCATTTGTCACAGGGTTCCATCACTGAAATTCTTCACAAGTCAGTAGAGTACAAAAATGTCCAATTTGGGGCTTTGGCACTTTTGGCATGCTTCCAGAGAAACTAAGAGAGGTTATTGTCAAAAATAATGTTCTAATACCTTCCCATAACTTGTATTTCACCTAGGTCACATATATGGGTCTCTAGAAGGAAATCGATAAATTTTCCCAAATCTGGAACAAATTTCAAATTGCCAAATTACTCCTCGATTTTTGTGCAAGAGAAGGAAACTGAAGAAATTATAGCACATGGGTTTTGGTCCTAGTATAGAAGATCTATTAAGCCTTAAAAAAAAATTTGAAATTCCTTACGATTTGGGAGATATGCGTAGGTCTTTGAGGACAATTTATATAAAAATACAGAAAATCCAGATTTGTAAAACAACCTTGTTTTGAATTTTTTTACTTAGCAGTCAAGTTCCAGATTTGTACTCATGGCTTTGAAGGATTCAAATTCAATCTGAAAAGTTTCGGAATCCTGAGCTCGATGATCCCTATGCGGTGAGCCTCCAAATCAGTACATCATTAACGCAGCTCCTCCATCCATGCATTGATCAGCACAAATCCAACCATAAGCTATTCAAAGGCTCTCCAGAAGATCAGATATGGAATTTGCTAGCATGTTGTTATGTTTTATTTATAAAATAGTTATGCATTTTTATATATAAAAAAGGCAGATCTCAACAATACATTGAGGCACGAGGGAGGTTTTCAAATAATGGTATTGCCGTAATACTCCAGACTTGTTAATTTGAAGTCAATGTATGTGAACGCTTAATCTTATGATACAATTTAAGTTCTAGTATTATCTTACTATGAGTATTTATGATTTAATTTTAAATTTTGGTTTTTACTGAGTTAATTCACCTTGCTCTAGGCATGAAAAAGGGCCCACCACTCCTGGAACCAAGGGTATCAATAATTTAGATTCAAAACTAGTTAATTTATCAGGGTATGTCGTGTGATTGATCAATTAAAATAGTTTGTTCGATTCCATACTTAATGTTTCATTTTAGTTATGTAGATCGAATTGCTGAAGGAATTGTTTAATCTGTCCACGAGCATTGTGTAATGGTGTAAACAATTAATTTCATTTTCCAAAAGAGCCTCATCTTGTTAATAATTGATCTGGTCTGACTTTTCCATCGGGTTCAGATATTTACACCTTGCAATTCTTGATTTTGATGCGCACATGGATGCTCTGGCAATGTGATTTTGAAATGGTTAATTAATTCCAATATGTGTGAATTAGAGTCATGCACATGGTTGTGATATATCTTAACTTCAGTGAGAGCCATGTTTAATTTCTAAGCCTTGCATTGTGTATTTAAATTGGTGAGATCTACATGCATATCATTTTAAGTTATTTCAAATTTCATTATTAAGCACAAGACTCATGAAACATTGTTGAGTGTTGGACATGAATATAGAACTATACAACCTCATATGATTATGTGTGAGCCTTCTGCGCAGAGCTATACTCTGCCTCTTGGAAGAAAACAAAGTCTTTTTTCTTTCTAAGTTTGAAACAAATACACACACATTAATTTATCATGGCAACCACGAAGTCACTCATCCTTTGATGCATCGAATTGGTCAAATTGCGTTATGATTCGATTTGAAACATATCTGAATTGTGTGATAAGCTTGCAAGTTTTGAATGCCTGTAGATTCTTAATTTTATACATGCATTTAGACTAGGAAAATGATTGTTGTGTGATCACATTCTTTCATAATACGCACAAGTGAATTTCTAATTATAGATTGATAGTGTGTTTCTAATAGCATCTCAACTAAAGATATTATTTTTTTTTCGACAGTGTTAGTCAAATTTGAATAGATCTTGTCATTCCTTCCAAAGTAGTTGATTTATTCAAGAGTTGGTTTCATTAAGTAGAAGTAGTTTAATTTGAAAATCATTGGGTGATAAGCTAGTTTTTATGATTGTTCTAGGATAGAATCTGATAGTCAAATAGTTAGATCCTCATTTTATCATTTCTTAAATGTATAATTCATATGTAGTATTTTCATTTTGTTTAGAGATTGAAATGTGTGATTTGTCTTAGGGAATTAGTCCAGTCAAGTGCAGTAATATTACAATTTGTTTCAGTTCAATTTCCTTTAGAACAGAGTTAATTGAATTGAGTTGCAAATGGTAATTAAAATTGGACAATAGCATAGATATGAATTTAGTACAGTTATTTGAATTTCATAAAATAATTTCCCATTTCCAGAATATAAGTTTAAGGTTGATAACTTAATAATGTGTGTGTGAACAATCAAAGAATTGTCTTGGTGTTTCTTAGGTCGAGTTATTCTTTAGTTCAAAGGCTATAATAGCTTAGGTGAATGCCAATTTTAATCGATCTCATAACGAGTGAGATAGATGGAAATTTGTAATTGTTTTTAAAAATATTTGATTATGTCTTATAAGGATCGTTTCCTAATTTAAAATAAAAAGATTGGATTGAAGAAGGATTAGGAGGTAGAACACTCTGGTTTGACACAGGCTAAGTAAATCGATTTCTTTTTAAAGATTCTTTTGTTTGCAATTTAAATAGGTCTCAGTTAATATAAATTGATCATCATTATGTAATAAGAAATATTTATCAAAGAAACCTATACACCCTGCCTTTCAACACTGAACCAAAAATGCAGTACAACTCGTGTTTACGACTCCCGGATTAACAATTAAATATTAAGAGCTTTAATTCACCAATTAAAATTGATTCGGATTTATGCAGGAACGCAAAAAAATACACATATAACCATAAATACAAAGATGCACTGGAAATAACACTTCATTTCATTAATATCAAAGAACTGAAATTTTCTTACAGACAGAATGGAAATAAACTAGCTAGGGCGTTGGTAGCTTATCTCTTATAAGAGATGTGGCGGCTGCAGGCCTCTGAACTATGTTACAATGAGGCTCAAGGGCCTATTTATTATAGAGAAGCAATGGAAAACCCTAAACATTCAAAAACCTAACCCTAGGAGATGAAGCGCCAAAACTATGGGCCCCATTTGGGTAAATTGGTGTTTCAACTTCCCGGGGTCGTAACTTTGGCATACTATCTCTGTTTGACACACATGATACATCATTAGAAAGATCAATCGGAGGACTAAAATTGTTGACTACAAATATTGATTTTGAAATGGAATCATTTTCGATGAAGGTGCGATGCCCGAAAAACGTTGTTTAGGGCCTCAAAATGGCTCCAAAAGTTCAGGACCCGAAAAACTGCTAAAAATAGTAAGTTTTGCCGAAACTGAAAAAATGAAAGAGACAATGGTGGGGCTCCAAGTGGAATAGGCAAGTGGCCACCAGTATCCACCTGGATCATACCTCCCCCATTAGGAAGCAATGGCCCCCATTACGTTGAGTTCCTCCATGCGATGAGGAAACTTCTACTGAACTTGGTCCCTGGTGAACCACTTTCCTTGGTGCAGGAGTTGGCTAGCTTTAACAACCCGATACAGTTGGATATTCTATTGGTGAGTATTCTTGATTTTCTTGTCCATGATATAATCTGTGGTGGCATGTTCCATGCAGTCTAGGTTTAACTCCATTGGTGTAAGTTGTTTTGCAATGTCAGAGGTGTCCAGTAGAGGTGGGAAGTAGGGACGAAGGCGATCCACATTGAATACTGGGTGTAGGCCAAGGAATGGTCGAATACTAAGCTCGAAGGCATTGTTGTCTATAGCCTTGGTGATGGTGTACGACCCATATAGGAGTGGGTGATGCTTATAGTGGGGTCCATTGAGGCGCTCCTTCTGCAAATGTAGCCACACTTTGTCGCCCACCTGGAAGTTGTGTGGCACCCAATGTTGACCATGTCGTTGCTTGGAATTAGCATTAGCTCTATCCAATATGTCATGAACCTATTGACGGATGTGTTGAATGCGCTCAATGAATATTTTCGCTTTTTCAAATTCAGACTAGACATGAGCCGAATTGCCCTAAGCAGCCGAAAATGGCATGGCTACATCACTGGGACATAGTGGCTGGAATCCCAAGCCCACCTGAAAGGGGTTGTGGCCAGTTGAGCTGTCGAGAGCCTGGTTATAACTGTGTGTACATAGGGGAGGCTCTCATCCCATGTGCATGGATGCTTTGAATTGTACATGTGCAGAATGTGTACAATCATCTTGTTGACGACCTCTGTCTGGCCATCAGTTTGGGGATGGAAAGCTGTGGACTTGGTGAGCTTTGTGTCCAGCATTGACCAGAGGCTAGACCAAAATGTATTGAGGAAATTTATATCCCGATCTAATATGATAGATTGTGGGATCCCAAAGTGCACCCACACTCGTTCAAAGAAGAGTTTAGTAGTGGCTTCTGTTGTGATATTCTTCTTGCAGGAATTAATGATCTAGGTGGATATTGGTGGTCACCCACCTATTCCATTTGAACCCTCGCCATCAGTTCTTTCCATTTTCAAGTGTTAGCAACACTTACTATTTTTAGCAGTTTTTTCGAGTCCTGAACTTCCGGAGCTGTTTTGAGGCCCTAAACGATGTTTTTTTGGGCAACGTTTGTTCGAAAAATATGATTCCGTTCTAGAATTGATATTTGTGGCAACATTTTTATTCCTTGGATATAACTTTCTAATGATGTATCATACATGTCAAACAAAGATCATATGCCAAAGTTACGTCCCCGGGAATTTGAAACACCAATTTACCCAAACGGGGCCCACAGTTTTGGTGCTTCATCTCCTAGGGTTAGTTGTGGACGTTTCAGATTCTACATTGTTTCTCAACAATAAATAGGCCCTCGAGCATCATTGTAACATAGTTCAGGGGGCTATTAGCCATCACATCTCTTCTCAGGGATATGTTGCCAGTACCCTAGCTCATATATTTCCATTTGTCTGTAATAGGCCTTCGAACCTCAATGTAACATAGTTCAAAGGCCTGCGTACGCCACATCTCTTCTCATAGATATGCTACCAGTGCCCTAGCTTGTTTCCATCATGTTTGTAAGCTTATTTCAGTCATTCTTTTATTAATAAAATGAAGCATTATTTCTGCTTCATCTCTGTGCTTATGGTTATATCTATACTCTGTTGTGTTCCTGCATAAATCCAGATCAGTGGTATCAGAGTGGGTCTTCTCTTTCTCTTTTTTTCTTTGCATGTCCCCAACATGGTCAGGGTATAAGGAGTTCGAGCTCAATCTAGTTGCACCCTTCCAAGATCAACCTCACCAACCCCGACGATCCCCCATGGCAGAAGGATAGAAATACGAGGGAGCAGGAGATCCTATCAAAATATTTCTCGGGGAGGACCTCAAGAAACAAATAAACACGAGGATGGATAACTTTTCCCAGATCCTTCAACGGCTGCCCACCGGCCACACATCTAAATCTGGAACATCTGCTTACAGGTCCGCGACATCGTAGACAAATCTAATACCAAGTTTAGTAGAATTCCCCCCCCCCCCCCCCCATGGAGGAGCTTAACGCAATGGAGACCATTCCTTCCTAAGGAGGGAGGAACGATATAGGTGGATATCGGTGGCCACCCACCTGTTCCATTTGGATCCGTAACATCAATTCTTTCATCTTTTCACTTCCAAGAGCTTACTATTTTAGCAGGTTTTCGGGTCCTGCGTGCCCAAAGCCATTTTGGGGCATTAATGATCCAGGTAGATATTGGTGGCCACCCACCTATTCCATTTGAACCCCTGCCATCAGGTCTTTCCGTTTTCAAGTTTCAGCACAACTTACTATTTTTAGTAGTTTTTCAGGTCCTAAACTTCCAGAGTTGTTTTGAGGCCCTAAACGACATTTGTTTGTGCATATGATTCCGTTCTGGAATTAATATTTGTAGCATTAGTTGTATTCCTCGAATAGATATTTCTAACGATGTATCATATGCATCAAATAGAGATCGTATGTCGAAGTTACGTCATCGGGAAGTTGAAACACCAATCTACCCAAACGGGGCCCACAGTGTTGGCACTTCATCTCCTAGGGTTAGTTTTGTGGACGTTGTTGAGCCTCTAATTTGTATTATTATTATAACTTCTTAACATTCATTTCATCCATTTCTAATATTCTTTTATCACATTATTTATCATAATTTATTATATAATTTCATTTCATAATTATTTATGCTCTTTTGGATAAATAATAATTTTTCTCATTTATTTTAATAAATTAATGATTATTATGCATAATTTTTCTAATTATGGCTTATTAATGAATTTATTATAATATAACTCACTATTTTTTCCTCCAAGATCTCTTCCAAATTGCAGATTTGACCTTCAGCTGTTAATTAAATATTCCAACTTAGAAATTCGCTGGAATAACAAGAGACAGTTTTGCGTTGAATATTTTTGGCAAATGGAGAATAATCCTGAAAATCCGAAACATGGGTTTTGTGTAGAATGGACCAAATTATTTTTACAATGAGTAGTTTTTCAAAATTCGGTCTTGATTGAGAGAAACGTAGGGTTATTCTAAAGACATATTTGCAGATTTTCTGTTCTGGCCGTTTTCCAAAATTGCCCCAATTGTAATTGCCAGATTCAACTTGTGCCAGCTGAATCATGATGGAAAGATCTTTCAGATCTCATATTGGTTATTGATATTTTGTAATTATTTTATTTTCCATTTTTTGTTTGTATATATAAAGGGACACAAATCCGAATGCAGGGGAGAACGGATAGGAGAAGGCATAGAGGGTTAAGCCCTTTGAGATACAGATCTTGTAATCGATATTTTTATCATTAATTGAATGTACAACAGCTTGTTGTTTCTCCTGTAATTCATGAGTTTCTGAAGCCCTGATCATAGAGTTGGGCCCACTCTTCTGATCAAGTGCCACGCTTTCCCTTTTCCTTGCAGTGTTGCATTTTAGTGTGATTTCTTTATTGTTGTTATAGTTTATTCTTAATTGTCGTGAATGCTCTTTAATTTATGCAATTTATTTAATTTTTTTTACAGTGGTCTGTGTGTTGTGGAATTAAACCTGCGATCTACAACAGGTCATGTACTTGTATCTGCATATACTTTGTCGCTAGTCTTGAAATAAATAATGCCTTCAGGTTGATAATTTATGTGGAGAAAGGTTTGAATTTTGTTCATATCCAGACACTAACATTTTGGCGCCGTTGCTGGGGACGGCTAATAGGTGCAAGAATAGGATCTGGAATAGATCTCAGGGTCAATCTCTCGTCTTGGGGAGGGAATTTATTGCCTTGCTTCAAGTCCCGAGCGTAAGTGCTTTGTGTTTTTCTTTTCTGCTTTTTATTGTTTTTCTGTAGAATTGATCTCTCGTCTTGGGGAAGGCATTTATTACCTTTACCCAAGTCCCAAGCATAACATGTTGTTTTTATTTCTACTTTGTTCTATTTTTTTATTAAAATTAATCCCTCGTCTTTGGGAGGGTATCTTGTAACCCTGCCCTAAGTCTTGGGCGTAGTTTCTAGTTTTTCGCTCTTATTTCTTTTTCTTTGGGCCAATTTCTTATCCTGAGGAGGGTATGTGGTTACTTTGCTTCAGGTCCTGAATTTCGATTTTTATTTTTATTTTTATTGTCTATTTGAATCTATTCTCTCATCCCTGAGAGGAAGCTATATGTCCTGCTCCGAGTCCTAAGCGATTGTTGTTACTTTGATGAACCCTCTTCACAACAGAGATCTAAACAAAAAGGCAGAGGATGGGGTTAAGAAAGAAAGCATCAACAAAATCTGGAACTCAGTTAAGGAACTTCACGATGTTACAAATATGAGAAATGAAGACTATATTGAAGGTTGGTTTCACTCTATTGTTTGCTTGCAACATCACTCCACACTTCAACAACTCTTGGCACCATTCTTAACAGGGAAGTTGATCTCTCATACACGTGTATTTATTAACATACATCTCTCAATTATGGGTATGTGCATACTTGAAGCCTTACTTCGAAAATGCCTTCGTTGAAGGTAATCTTATACGTAATTATATTTTATTTTTCAAAGTAGTGTGGTGTACTATAGAATATAGAATGAATAAAGACATAAATAAATAAATTTCTTTATATGTAAAAACAATTGTTTTTGTTGCAATACATTGTGAAAATTAACGTTGGTGATCAATATTCAAATTCATTTATGTATGTAGATGAATTATATTGAAAATAAAATATCTACAAACACTCATATTCATTTTGATCACCTTCTTGGAAAAATTCATTAATTATCATATCTTATGGCTTGCGGGCTTGATGAAAATTCTGGAAAAACAGTCGGGAAAGTCATGTTTTGAGCGACCAAATGGGAATATTTTCAAGATCTATTTATATGATATGTATCCCTTCATGTCTACTTTCTAACCCAATTTGAATCACTTAATTTCGAGTTGAAACGAAAAATTTATGACCAAAACAATGACAGAATGTCTAGTAGGCAGCTAAGGAACATAGTTGGGACAGTCCATTTTTGGAGACTTAAATGACTAGATTTTGGAAACATGTTTATATGGTATATTCTCCTATGAATTTAGTTTACAATTAAATTTTAATCACTCTATTTCGATATCGTATGAGGCATTTATGACCAAAATACTGACTGCTTATCGTAAATCAACACTCTTGAAACTCTATTTTCTCGGTTGTTCACTAGTGTATTTGACCCATCAATTATCCTTCCCTTGAAAACTTGCTTCTATTGGAGATATATAAATTAATCTAATTTAATCTCCAATTTCAATTGGTTCAATCCGTCATCAAATGAAAAATTTATGCTTGAAATATCAACTGTTGGTTTGAGTTGGAAAATCGAAAATGACTCTATTATGCAAGTTGTTCTAAGAAACTTTAACATACCATTACATAGAATTTTTATAACCTGTTTCTGTTGGAGACATCTCTCTGAATTCACTTTAATTTGGATTTTGAATCACTCAAATCGGATGAAAAACAAAGAATTTATCATTGAAACGTTGTTGGTTAGTATGGTCGACCACTGCTCTCCCATAGGTGACAAATAAATTTTGTTTTATTTTTCTATGGATTTTTTTTGCAGAGTAGATAATTGTTATTTTTTTGCATATGTCTTGGATTGTGAGAGCCCGATCACCTCTCTTCTTCCATTATTTCATGTTTTATTGCAGGTAGACACTCGTTTTTTGCAGGTCCTAAGAGAGTAAATGAGGTCAATTTATGAACAAGTGATTTTTGAAGACAATGATAATAAAAATATTTTCAAAGAAGTTTCCTCACACGGAGAAAAAAACATGAATATTTTTCATCAATAAACGGATTTATAACATGAGAAATGTATAATTGATTTCTATTTGAAGATCCAAGTCATTTCCGAAAAAAAAAAAAAAAAAAAAAAAAAAAAAAAAAAAAAAAACATTTTTCCATTTATTCACCATTCACAAACAACATTGCTGAAAACAAAAAATCATGACCATTGTAACTTACGATTTTTATTTATTTATTTTTTTCAATAAAACAATCATTTATTTTCTAATGTTTTTATGCTTCAGGTATTGTTTACTTCAAAGTCACATTTTCTTTGTTTTGTTCTCTAAAATAAAAGTGGCCAGTTCTTAAGTTCACGATGTTGTTACTCCTTGGATGCTACTACTCCATGATGTTGTTACTACGCATTTGCTGCTACTCGCGATTCTGTTACTCCTTGGATGCTGCTACTCGTGATGTTGTTACTCTGGATGATACTACTCGTGATGTTGTTACTCCTTGGATGTTGTTACTCCGGATGTTGTTACTCGTGATGTTGTTATTCCTTAGATGTTGCTACTCGTGATGTTGTTACTCGGAAGCTGCTACTCGTGACGCTGTTACTCCTTGGATGCTGCTACTCCGCAATGATGTTACTCCTTAGTTACTGTTACTCTGGATGCTGCTACTCAGGATGTTGTTACTCCTTGGTCACTGTTACTCCAGATGCTGCTACTCAGGATGTTGTTACTCCTCAGATGCTGCTACTCCGTGATGTTGTTACTCGCACTGTTGTTACTCCGGATGTTGTTACTCACATTGTTGTTACTCCATATGATTTTACTCACACTATTGTTACTCGCACTATTGTTACTCTGGATGTTGTTTCTCATACTATTGTTACTTCGGATGTTGTTACTCGCACTGTTGTTACTCCGGATTTTGTTACTCACACTGCTGTTACTCCAGATGCTCACACTGCTATTACTCCGGATGCTGTTACTCGCACTACTATTACTCATACTTATGTTACTCTGGATGTTGTTACTCCAGATGTTGTTACTCGCACTACTTTTACTTGCACCGTTGTTACTCTAGATGTTGTTATTCTGTCGTGTTGTGAATCTGTCACTACTGTTACTCCGTCAGTGTTGTGAATCTGTCACTGCTATTACTCTGTCGGTGTTGTGAATCTGTCACTACTGTTACTTAGGAAAAAAATTCTAAATGTTGGATGTTCTTACTCCTAAAATTTTCTAAGTGTCTGGTGTTGTTGCTCCTCTGATGTTGTTACTCCTCCGGTGATGTTACTCCATGGTGATATTTTTCTAAGTACTTGGTGTTGTTACTCCTCCAGTGTTTTTACTCTGCCAAGGTAAGTCACCAGGTACGTCCTCGACTGACTCCATGGATTTATTTGGTATTTTACTTATGACATGATCAACTATGACTGATGGTAGACATACTTTATTTGGGGGGAGGTCTCGTATTTAAAGGATTACTATTATGGTAAGTCTTGTTAGGAATGATTCACTCTTAATTCCTCATTATTTTGTAAAGTGACTAATCCTCCTTCATGTCACCCTCCTAACATCATTATTTTTCCCCTTTCCCTATTATTACCTAAGTCATGGTTGTTGTTACCTTAGTCACAACTATTGTTGTTGGCCAATTTTCACATTGAATTCAACATATGTAGGTTTTTTTAATTTGTTTTTCTCTTCAGTGAATGGGAAACACTTTTAATGGTCTAGGCCCTCCTTGACATAATGATTGGGTGGTAAATTTATCTTTGTTTATCTATAAACATAATCTTAATTTTAAGGAATAATTATGCAAAGATGATTTCATCATGTCAACTTTCAACTTTTGTAATAATTCAAGTCCCTGATCTTGTAAAATTTATGATGATGACCGTAGAATTTTATTTAAATCTTTCCGCCATTATCTAATGCGTTGTTCCTCAACCCCAATATCAACAGTGAAAAATATATTTATCAGCAGTCATTTGAAGGTTATTATTTTCTGAGAAGCAAAACTATCAAAGTTGAAAATAGTTACTACACAACTTTTTATGCCATCCCTAGCTCTTAAGGAGCTGACCTGCCACCCCATCTATTTAGTAATATTTATTGATTAAAAAATAAATAAACTATAGTTGAATTTTAAAACATAAATGGTCAATTGGAGGATAGGAGGTCTCATCATATGCCGACCTACCATGATCATAGGTCCTAATAAAGTGACATTATCACTATTGGTCACCAAGCCACGGTAATGGCCTTCAGTAATAATACTGAAGGACAAGAGGTCTCATCACGAGCCAACTTTTTCACTTTTGTTAGCTCCCATGAATGGAATTTTTATTAACTAGTTACCACACCAGAACAATGATCTTCATTTGACATCTAAGTAAATTGAAAATGATTTTTGCAACTATGTAATTATTTCTAATAGATGGGACATTGGCATCTCAATGGGTTAAAAAGGCATCCCTATCGAGGCTATGGACGCCTGCTGGCAGCAGTGGCTATGCCTATGGTATAGAAGTTAATTTAACACTATAATCTACTTGGTTATCTTGTTTTCTCAAAGCTAATTTCCGATAAAGCTGACTGTTGCATATACAAAGTTTTTCAGAACTCATGGTTCATGGGGTAATATTTAATCAGTTCTTAGATGATGGTGCTTATGGTTTATATCTATTATTGAGTTATAAATATTTACTTTACATGTTAGGGATGAAACTTTTAGGATATTTGATATTTGACATTTTGTATCATCTAATCTATAATTCATTTATTCTACAAGTATCATACATTTAACCAAAGATAGTTTCTTGTCCAATCAATCACCATTTATTCATATCTTAAACTAAGAGGCCTGATTGTGATTTTGAATCCCATGTAATTGGACAGACCTTGAGAAGCAAAGATTGAGATAACTAATTATTTTAATTTATGTGCTCATAACAACCAAATATTATAGGTATAGGGAATGCATATTTTCCCTTCTTATCCATTATTATTCCATGTCATTCACAATATGATTATGTCACTTTTATATGTAATGAGGTAATTGAGGTGATGAATTACTGATTAAGAATACTCATGAGATATTTTTTTATAGATGACAGAGAAATTAATCAGTTTGGGGGAAAGAAACAGTGCTACACTTTCTGATTACTTTTTTTCAGCGTGCATGTCTTCCACCTTCCGCATCACTTTCAGCATCAACTCAACCTACATAAGCTTCAAGAAATTTTAATCCATACATGTCATTCCACATTTTTTTATGGAGGTAAAACTTGAGGTAAAATAGCATAAGGTTTTGATTTATTAAAATTTTAGGAGAATGTCATGAAAAACCATTGAGCATTATTCACTCATCTTTTTCAACCATTATTTCTCTTTCTTTACCACTTCCCTTTTTTTTCAGAGACAAAATATTTCATTTTGGGGGAGTTTTACTTTCATTATCATGAACATGCCATTAATATTCTTTATCATCCATTGATCTCATTATTCATTCTCAAAATCTCCCTTATTCCATGTTGTTATACACCAAACAAAGATTTCAGACATGATTGTAGAAACCACCCAAATTTGTTTTCTAGTGTAGCATGAGAGTATGCTAAATATTCAGTTTGGGGGAAGGGTTGCTATGCATGATGAATGATTTCTCATTTCTTTCTCATTTAAGGTATAAAATCCTAAAATTTATCTATATGTATCACCATAACTATCAAAGGTAGATTCTAGATTCTTTTGATTTTTAGACAACAAAGATGTATCATTAAACCATAAATTTTCAAGATAAACCAATTTGTTAATTCCAAAAAAATCATGCATTATTACCTAAAACCATTTTGGTGATATATTGAAATCCATTCATTGCATTGATTTGATTTTTGGATTGGAGAAGCTTTGATATAGTATAAATTTTCTTACAAAATTTCAGCAAAATCTGGTTTGTAATGAAGTTTGTATTTACTTGTATCATACTTTGCTGCAACTTCATATACATACGGTTGAAAGTATACATGAAAATTATTTTAAGGAAGCATTTTGAGGAAGAAACCTTCTCTCCCATTAATATCATGTGCTGGGGTGAGCATTTTGATTATTGTATTACAACTTGGTTAATACTAAGGCATTGGGTTGCATGAGGACATGCAACATGTACAGTTTGGAGGAGATGTTGGGCCTCTAATTTGTATTATTATTGTCACTTCTTAACATTTATTTTATCCATTTCTAATTTTATTTTATCACATTATTTATCATAATTTATTATATAAATCCATTTCATAATTATTTATGCTCTTTTGGATAAATAATATTTGTTCTCCTTTATTTTAATAAATTAATGATTATTATGCATGATTTTTCCAATGATGGTTTATTAATGATTTTTTTATAATACAACTCACTATTTTTTCCTCCAAGATCTCTTCCAAATTCCATATTTGATCTTCAACTGTTAATTAAATATTCCAACTCATAAATTTGCTGGAATAACAAGAGATATTTTTGCGTTGAACGTCTCTAGCAAATGGAGAAGAATCCTGAAAATCCGAAACATGGGTTTTGTGTAGAATGGACCAAATTAGTTTCAATAGGAGAAGTTTTCCAAAATTCGGTCTTTATTGAGAGAAACATAGGGTTCTTCGAAGGACAGATTTGTCGATTTTCTGTTATGGCCGTTTTCCAAAATTGCCCCAATTGTAATTGCCAGATTCGACTTGTGCCAGTTGAATCATGATGGAAAGATATTTCAGATCTCATATTGGTTATTGATATTTTGTAATCAGTTTATTTCCCCTTTGTTGTTTTTATATTTAAAGGGGCACAAATCAGAACGTAGGGGAGAACGGATAGGAGAAGGCATAGAGGGTTAAGCCCTTTGAGATACAGATCTTGTAATCAATCTTTTTATCATTAATTGAATGTATAGCAGCTTTTTGTTTCTCCTATATGTTGGGTGTGGAGCCTGATTATATTGTTTAATTTGTATCACAGCATTGGACCCATGTACCTTAAAAATGGGCGGCAACGCTGCTCGTAATTAATCGCTGACGTGGGGGGTCCAGGGGGGGCGGCTAAGTAGACTAGCTGTTCGGAGTCGACGTAGCCCAAACTGGGTGAACCACGTATATCTGTGTCTCTCTAGTTTTATGTGTTTTTTGTGCTTTTATTTTCCGCATATTTTATGTGTTGCATTTCTCCATAATATATAATTTTCTAACACTATAATTCGTGAGTTTCCGCAACCCTGATCAGAGAGTTGGGACCACTCTTCTGATCAGGTGTTGTGCTTTCCCTTTTTCTTGTACTGTTGCATTTTAGTGTGATTTCTTTACTACTATTACAGTTTATTCTTAATTTCCGTGAATGCTCTTTTATTTCTGCAGTTTATTTAATTGATGTTATAGTGGTATGTGTGTTGTGGAATTAAACCTGTGATCTACAATAGGTCATGTACTTGTATCTGCATATACTTTTCCGTTGGTCTTGAAATAACTAATGCCCTCAGCTTGATAATTTATGTGGAGAAAGGTTTGAATTTTGTTCATATCCAGACACCAATAGATGTTTTGGATTCTACATTGTTTCTCAACAATAAATAGGCCCTTGAGCCTCATTGTAACATAGTTCAGGGGGCTGGTAGTTGTCACATTTCTTCTCAGGGATGCGCTGCCAGTACCCTAGCTCATCTATTTCCATTTTTCTGTAATAGGCCTTTGAGCCTCAATGTAACACAGTTCAGAGGCTTGCGTATGCCACATCTCTTCTTAGAGATATGCTACAAGCGCCCTAGCTTGTTTCTATTATGTTTGTAAGCTTATTTCAATCATTCTTTTATTAATAAAATGAAGCATTATTTCCGCTTCATCTCTGTGTTTATGGTTATATCTATATTTTTTTGCATTCCTGCATAAATCCGGATTAGTGGTATTAGAGTGGGTCTGCTCTTTCTCTATTTTCCTTTGCATGTCCCCAACGTGTTCAGGGTATAAAGAGTTCAAGCTCGATCTAGTTGCACCCTTCCAAGATCAACCTCGCCAGCCCCGATGATCCCCCATGGAGGAAGGAAAGAAAGACGAGGTAGCAGGAGATCCTATCAAAATCTTGCTTGGGGAAGCCCTCGAGAAATATAGGAATGCGAGGATGGATAAATTTTCCCAGATCCTTCAACGGCTGCCCACCAGCGGCACATCTACAACCAGAATGTCCGCCAACAGGTTCGCGACATCCTCGACAAATCTAATACCAAGTTCAGTAGAATTCCAACCCCCCCCCCCCCCCCCCCATGGAGGGACTTAACACAATGGAGACCATTTCTTCTGGAGGGAGGAATGATCGGTGGATATTGGTGGCCACCCACCTATTCCATTTGGAATAGCAGCATGTGTTCTTTGTAACTTTTCCTTCCCATGACTTTACTGTTTTAGCGACTTCCGGGTCCTGCATGTCCGAAGCCATTTTGGGGCATTAATGATCTAGGTGGATATTGGTGGCCACCCACCTATTCCATTTGAACCCTCGCCATCAGTTCTTTTCGTTTTCAAGTTTCAGCACAAGTTACCATTTTTAGCAATTTTTCGGGTCATGAACTTCCGAAGCCATTTTGAGGCCCTAAAGACATTTTTTTGGGAATCGTTTATCCGGAAAATATGATTCCGTTCCAAATTTGATGTTTGCAGCAATAGTTGTATTCCTTGGATAGATCTTTCTAACGATGTATCATACACATCAAATGGAGATTGTATGCTGAAGTTACGTCCCCGGGAAGTTGAAATACCAATTTACCCAAACAGAGCCCACAATTTTGGTGCTTCATCTCCTAGGGTTAGTTTCGTGGAAGTTTCAGATTCTACATTGTTTCTGAACAATAAATAAGCCCTCGAGCCTCATTGTAACATAGTTCAGGGGGCTGATAGTCGTCACATCTCTTCTCAGGGATACGCTGCCAGTAGCCTAGCTCATCTATTTCCATTTGTCTGTGATAGGCCTTCGAGCCTCAATGTAACACAATTCAGAGGCATGCGTATGCCACATCTATTCTCAGAGATACGCTACCAGCGCCCTAGCTTGTTTCCATTATGTTTGTAAGATTATTTCAGTCATTCTTTAATTAATGAAATGAAGCATTATTTCCGCTTCATCTCTGTGTTTATGTTTATATCTATATTCTATTGTGTTCCTACATAAATCTAGATCAGTGGTATCAGAGCGGGTCTTCTCTTTCTCTGTTTTTCTTTGCATGTCCCCAACACGTTCAGGGTATAAGGAGTTCGATCTCAATCTAGTTGCACCCTTCCAAGATCAGCCTCGCTAGCCCCGACGATCCCCGATGGCAGAAGGAAAGAAAGACAAGAGAGTAGGATATCCTATCAAAATCTTGCTCGAGGATGCCCTCGAGAAACGGAGGATTGCGAGGATGGATAACTTTTCCCAGATCCTTCAACGGCTACCCACCGGTGCCACATCTACATCCAGAATGTTCGCCAACAGGTCCGTGACATCCTAGACAAATCTAATACCAAGTTCAGCAGAATTTCCTCCCCCCCCATGGAGGAACTTAACGCAATGGAGACCATTGCTTCCTAAGGAGGGAGGAATGATCCAGGTGGATATCAGTGGTCGTCCACCTATTCCATTTGGAACTGCATCATCAATTCTTGCAACTTTTCACTTCTAGCAGCTTACTATTTTTAGCAGGTTTTCGGGTCCTGCATGCCCAAAGCCATTGTGGGGCATTAATGATGCAGGTGGATATTGGTGGCCACCCACCTATTCCATTTGAACCCCCACCATCATTTCTTTACATTTTCAAGTTTCAGCACAACTTACTATTTTTAGCATTTTTCAGGTCTTGAACTTCCAGAGCCGTTTTAAGGCCCTAACGACGTTTTTTTGGGCATTGTTTGTCCAGTGAATATGACTCCATTCCAAAATTGATATTCGCGACAACAGTTGTATTTCTTGGATAGATCTTTCTAACGATGTATCATACACATCAAACGGAGATCATATGCCGAAGTTACGTCCCCGAGAAGTTGAAATACCAATTTACCCAAACGTAGCCCACAGTTTTGGCGCTTCATCTCCTAGGGTTAGTTTCATGGACGTTTCAGATTCTACATTGTTTCTCAACAATAAATAGGCCCTCAAGCCTCATTGTAACATAGTTCAAGGGGTTGGCAGCCATCACATATCTTCTCAGGGATACACTGCCAGTACCCTAGCTCATCTATTTCCATTTGTCTATAATAGGCCTTCAAGCCTCAATGTAACACAGTTCAAAGGCCTCTGTACGCCACATCTCTTCTCAGAGATATGCTACCAGCACCCTAGATTGTTTCCATTATGTTTGTAAGCTTATTTCAATCATTCTTTTATTAATAAAATGAAGCATTATTTCTGCTTCATCTCTGTGTTTATGGTTATATCTATATTCTCACTGTGATATGCCACTGGATGCCCCTGTTGAGTAAGAACTGCCCCAATAGCATAGTTAGAGGAATCTGTCTCGATTTCAAATGGTTGTTGCAAGTTCGGTAATGTGAGCACTAGGGCAAAACGGAGGCGATGCTTCAATTATACGAACACCTTTTGTTTATATTCCGACCAAAATAATTTTGCTTTCGCTCCTCCCTTAGTGACTTGACTCAAGGGCCAAGTGATATGAGAGAATCCCAACACAAACCTGCGATAGAAATTAGCAAGACCCAAAAAGCTGCAAATCTTTGTTAGAGTGGTTGGGGCTGGCCAATCCCAAATGACTTGGATCTTGGTTGGATCCACATGCACCCCCTTTTATTAATAATGTATCACAGATATTGAACGTGGGTCATGCTAAAAGTGAACTTCTCCAAATTGGTACACAACTTGTGTTGCTGCTGTGTTTGGAGGACTTGTCGGATGTGGTGGAGGTGCTCTTCCCAAGTATGGTTGAAGATCATAATGTCATCCAAGTACACCACTACAAATGAATTGATGAATGGCCACAAGATGTCGTCCATCAACCTTATGAAGGTTACGAGAGAATTCATCAACCCAAAAGGCATACCAGTCATTCGAATAGGCCATCCTTGGCTTTGAAGGCAATATTCCACACATCAGAGGGTTCGATTGGAACCTGGTGATACCCAAACTTCAGTCGATCTTGCTGAAATATTTCACCCCTTTGAGTTGGTCCAGAAGGTCATCAATCCACGGGATCAAGTACCTATTCCGAACAGTGATCTTGGTCAATGCTCGATAGTCAATATATAGTCTCCAAGTCCCATCCTTCTTCTGTACCAACACGATCAAGCTCCCACAAGGCGACGAACTTGGACGGATGTGACCTTTCTATGGCACCTCCTAAATCTATCTCTTTATTTCATCGTTATCTAGAATAAAGCATCGATAGATCAGTTCATTGGGTAGCGGTGCACTTGGGGTCAGATCAATGGGGTGCTTGACCTGACAGTGTAGAGGAACCCATGTGGGTGAGGTGAAGATGTCCTCGTACTCCTACACAACCTTATCCATTTTTTGTTTTCATGCGGAGGATTCCTATCTAGAGTTCATGGCCACAGTCTTCTTCTTTCCCTGGGGGTAGACCATCAGAAAAACAAATTTCCTGGTTTGGGAAATGAGCTTACTACATTTTTTGTAGTAACCAAAGAGATAGCGGCAGGCGGTGGTACCTCTGGTATCCTATACAACTTATTCCCCAAAGTAATAATAACAGTGCGAGGTCGGGACTCATACACAGAATGTCGCTTCCACAAGTATGGTTGGCCTAATAATACATCAGAAACATCAAGAGGATCAATGTCACATAATAACTCATCTATGAAGGGCTTGATGCTATAGGGAAGGCGACATTGTTGGCTGACGCGGACATCCCGTCCTTGGTGCAGCCACCCGATGGTGTATGGATGTGGGTGTGTTGTGGTCAGTAAGCCCAACTGCTTCATGGAGTCTGCTGAAATGTGGTTATTTTGGCTCCCATTATTGACAATGAACTGTAGCTAGGAACCCTTTACCCACATCTAGGAGTGGAAGAGACGCTCCTCCTCCTCTGGATATTTTAGTTCCTCCTTTTGAATCTTCGAAGTGGAAAGAGTGGCATTGGGATCCGCATTAATAATCTGTTTCCCTTTGTCATTCCCCTTGTTAGGTTCTGATTCAGAGTTGGATAATACATCTAATTCAGAAGCTCTCATCTCGGTCACTAGTGAGTGCTTGGCCTGACACTCACTTGTGTTGTGAGAGGAGCTCTTATGGAATTTACACCACTTTCTCGTGTCCTTCTTTGGCTTCGCGGAGTTTTTATTTGCTTTTGGCTTTGGAAAGTTGTCTTGGGCCACCATGCCTTGGATTTTTCCTTTGTTTTGTAGTTTGGGGGAACCTTTCCCTTGCTTTTGATTCGCAAATCCAAAGTCTCGCTTCTTCTATTTGAATTTTTGCTCAATCTTGGCAGCATACCGGTATGCCGTACAAAGCGAGGAGATGTCAAGGAACTCCATTTCCTCCTAAATGTATCTATGTAGACAACTGCAACACTTTAGCTCCAAATTTTTCTTTGAATCTTTGATACCCAACTTTGTGTGCATGTTATGGAACAGATTCATCAACTCAAGCACATCTTGATCCCCTTGTTTCCGCAATGTGGTCCATTGTATGTCCTTGTCCTCATAGCTCCCCATGGGATAGTATTGTTCCTTGATGACGTCTCAGAAATAATTCCAAGTGGGTACGGATGAGAACAGAGAGGGTTATGTCTCATCCTTTTTCTCACAGTAGGTTTCCCACCAATCCTTAACATGGGGGTTAGCTTTGAGGAGTGAAAAAATAATCTTCTCCCAGTCGAAAAAGTCATGAACTAAGAAATATCCTTTAATAGATTCAACCATCTATCTACAACATCTGCATCTATTTGACCCTCAAATATGGGAATGTCAAAGTTTATTTGTACCTTAAAGAGAATCGTGCCTCCAGAGTGGCTGTTGGATGTAGATGCGCCGCCAGTGGGAAATCGTTGAAGGATTTGGGAAAATTTATCCATCATCACATTCCTTCCTTTTTTGAGGGCCTCCTCGAGAAATATTTTGATAGGATCTCCTACTCCCTCATCTTTCTTTTCATCCCCCATGGGTGGCCGTCGAGATTTGCGAGGCTGATCTTGCAAAGGTTCAACTAGATCGAGCCCTAAATCCTTATATCTCGACCTTGTTGGGGACATGCAAAGAAGGATCGAGAAAATCCAGACCACTCTGATACCACTAATCCGGATTTATGAAAGAACACAACTGAATACACATATAACCATAAATACAAAGATGCAGTGAAAATAACACTTCATTTCATTAATATCAAAGAACTGAAATTTTCTTACAGATAGAATGGAAATAAACTAGCTAGGGCGTCGATAGCTTATCCCTGAGAAGAGATGTGGTGGCTACAGGCCTCTAAACTGTGTTACAATGAGGCTCGAAGGCCTATTTATTATAGAGAATCAATGGAAAACCCTAAACATCCAAAAACCTAACCCTAGGAGATGAAGTTCCAAAACTATGGGCCCCATTTGGGTAAATTGGTGTTTCAACTCCCTGGGGTCGTAAGTTTGGCATACTATATCTGTTTGACGCACATGATACATCGTTAGAAATATCTATTTGAGGACTACAACTACTAACCACAAATATCAATTTTGGACCGAAATCATAATGGCCAGAGACGCGATGCCCAAAAAATGTCGTTTAGGGCCTCAAAACGACTCCAAAAGTTTAGGACCCAAAAAACTGCTAAAAATAGTAAGTTGTGCCAAAACTAAAAAATTGAAAGAGACAATGGTGGGGCCCCAAGTGGAAAAGGTGGGAGGCCACCAATATCCACTTGGATAAAAAAACTCTAAACATTTTGGCACCGTTTCTGGGGAGTTGTATTTTGGTTCAGGAAAGATTTTTATTACAGAGTTTCAAGGGTATTACAGCGTAGTCAGAGGGAGGAGAGTGTACAGTAAGACATGAGTGAAGATCCATGCATCCACTATTGTAGGGTTTCTCCAAATTCTAGTTGTTTTTGCTTATATTTGAACTTTATTTTCCTTTCCTTTATGCGTAGAAGTAGAATCAGGCCTTAGAATAATCCGAAACATTATCTTTCCAAATTGTTTTGCTTTCAATAGATTAAATAGTACTTTGATCCAACTTTTTATGAGTGTGGTGAGCTTTATTTCAGCCAATATCTTTTAATTCTATTTATCTTCAAATTCCAGTCTTTAACGTTCTATCATTTTTTGGGTGCTGTAAGAACCCCTAGGTACTAATCCATGTTGTAAGACAAGGATCATCAACCAGTAGGAGAAATTAAAGAATGATTCAGAGATTGAAGAATGTCCCTCAAAGCACTTTCTCAAATCATAGCAGTAGCTAGGATATCTTCCTCTCAGAAAGAGTTCATCCTGATGACATTCAAGAAATTATCTATCTCTCCACAACTAGAAAAATATTTGGAAGTCTCCCTTGATTCCTCCTGCCTATTTACCAGGGAGATCGATGAATCATGTACCAAATCCTATGGGGAGCATTCAGTTGAACCCGATATCGAATAAATTTCACCATGTCCAGCACCAAGCCTTGTAAGCATTCCAGAGACTAATCATCCAAGTTTTCCTAGCACGACCGAGGAGGACTTTTAGAGTGGTCCAAAAGAAGAAATGAGCCAATACCACCAAGATTAAATCGAGCATTTGTTCCAGATTACAGTTCAGTCAAAATACCACTCTCAACTTCAAATACTCTTTGTATCACATATTTCAAAGCTGTTGATTGTTCATGCTCATATAGTTTCTAAATTTTATATGTTAAATCTAGGCATATATATTTTTACCTGATCTGCACATGGCTTCATTGGAAATTCTCTTTCACTTGAAGGAGGACATATTTTCTTCAATATAGTAGGAAAGTTAGTATTGTAATAAATCAATAAATGGAATAGTAAAAAACACAAAAAAACCCCTTCTTTCATATAATAATGTGATCATTTTACACTATCTCACTTGGTGAGGGATTAGTTTATGAGAATAGAGGTCTTGGGTTCAAGTCTCCTTCTCAAGCTTCTTTTGTAAAAAGTTTTTGTTCAAAGGGGCAGAATTTTTTTTAATTTTTTTTTTTTTTAAAGCCGCACTTCATCCCATTCACGTAACTATCCGGCATCTACATCTCATATTTTTCAAAAGGCATAACTTCTTCATCCAGAAGCCGTTTTTCGAGCCTGTTTTTTTGAAATAGCCTAATTTTTTGAGATATTTCCATTGGAACAGTTATTTTCATATTTTCTCAACCTCAACTATTTTAAAAAATGGAAAGTGCATGCCCGGTTATTCTTAACAGCACCAATTATTTCCAATGGCTACCTCACATGGTAGATATACTTAGAAGTAAAGGGCTTTATAGAATAGCCACAGGACAAGAAACTAAACCTTCTGATGATGATAGAGCTACTAAATGGTAAAATAAACAAGATCAAGCACGAGAGTTGATAGGAATGTCCATTTCTCAATATCTTCGATTTCATATCCTTGACATTGACACCCCTGATGAAGCCCTAAAAAAGCTAAAAACTGTTTTTGGCATTCAAAATCAAATCAGGGCCCACCAACTTGAAAACGAGTTTCTTACTTTGGACCCCAATAATTTCTCCTCCATTGAAGATTTTTTGTCCAAATTCAAGACCCTCAGAATTCTTTTATGATGACAGTGTGGGTGCAGGCATTAAGGAGAGCTGTTCAAACTTGTGCACAATATTTTCCAATTCTAGGGGAATCTGTTCCAGATCTTTATTCTCACTCTTGGTCATCAAAATTTATAAATTTTGTTAAGAAAATTAACAAAATTGCGTTCAGAAGTTATAAGGTCCCTTTCAAAACATTATACTTCACTTTATAAAATTAAGTGTTGAAACCTTAAAAATGTTTTTAAACAAATTCAAACATTTCAACAACGTTTAACCTTTTCCAGCAACATGATATCAATATGGCTTTATATGATGTTTAAGACCTTCAAAGTGATATTCGCATTTCAACATGAGGATTTATTTAAATAAGACTTAACCCTTTTGCAATGTATATTGGATTCTCAATATTTAACAACGAAATTGTTAAATATAAGCCTTTAAAAATGCGCTGGACCCCAAACTTAAATAAAACTCTGTTATATAATGCATCGGCTCTATACCTTAATTAAACCCTGTGCAATTGCTGATACGAACACCATTGGATCTCTTTTGTTCATAATCGAATGATAGTCGCATTCATTCGACCTCTGAGCCTTAACACTCCAACTTCATGCGAGACCAGTGGTTTCATTGCCTGTGACGTGTCATATCATAATTGGATCGTGTTGATTTATAACAAAACCAATTTCAACCCAATTTTTGTGTGAAACCCATGGCTTTTCTTCTCAAAACCGCTTAACTATAATTCTCCAATTCCAATCATGTTGAAGTCAGACTTTCACCAGAATTCAATTAACGTCAATTCCGTTTGGAAATTTTCATCGCTGCTGCAACCCCAATAGGCATGGATCGATTATTGGATTTCGACTTTGGGAAAGGGTGGAATTTCTTCAATTCTCCAAAACTTGCTACCCAAAGGTGAGAACCTTTTTTGATCACAAATACACATTCAATTTTTCTTATGAATCTCCACGAGGGTTCTATTGTTCCTTCCCACTACAATTTCAAACTTTTATACACAGAGTTTGAATACAGAATATGTGAAACCAATAGATTTGGAATGAAAACTCTTCTTCACACAGTATTAATACATTTTCAATTCACGCTCAATGTCTTACATAGAGATATAAAAATCAGTAAGATTTCGAAGGTGAAACCTCTGGGAAATTTGTCAAGAACACAGATAAACAATAACTCTGCAATATTATTATATCAGAGGCAACCCCTCTCAAATCTAGTCTTCTACATCAAATTCCCTAATTCTTGTCTCCGAGACTACAATATATATCATTATTACATAACAGATATCCTCCTCTTGAGGATCGGATTCTCTTATCTTAAGGAAATCTTAATTACACAATCTTCTCCTTAAATATATCAACTGAAGCTAGATATCCTCAACAATCTCACACCTATTCAAACAACTTATCTCTAAGTCTAATTAAATATAGTCTCTTAATTTATTATAGAAATAAATGATAACAAATTGTTGAGAGATCTAGCCCTCTCAGTAAAAACTGGCATTTAACCATCAGTCAATGAATTTTAAACTCGTCTAGCCACAACATGTGAACAATCTTTCACATTGTTGGCTAAACTCCAATGCCCGTGCATAATTTTAGAAGGTTGTAAGATCAAAAAGGATAATGGTAGCCTCATCTATTGCATTCTTGCTAAGCTTGGCCCTGCATACTCTGTATTTTTTTCCGCCTTCCATTCCGCTGGAGAAGCCATCATTTCTTCAGGAACCACCTACAAGAATCCCTCTTTTGATGCCTTTTGTGATTCTTTGATAAGAGAACAAAAAAAAAAATTACACCTTGGTTTTATCACTACTGGAAATGCTTCTAAGAAAGCCTTAGCATCAAAACAACAACCATATCAAAAGAATCCAAGGAAGTGGTATCCTAAAAAATATGGCCCTAAACCAAACAAGGGCCCTAAGCAATTTTAGCCGCAAACTGAAAAATCAAATCACCAAAATAATAAGGAAAATAAAAACAAAGGGAAGAAGACATATAGACATTGCAACTTTTGCAATCGGGATGTCCATATAGAGTCTAAATGTTTTAAGAAGATGGAAGCCTTAGAAGCAGCAATGAAGAAGCACAACATCAATTTGGAGCACTCTTCACCTTCATCTTCAGGCATGGCACTTTCTACTTGTGGTTGTCAAGCATCAAGATTTGGTTATGCATTAAATGTATCTTCTTCTTCTCCTTCTCATGAGTGGCTCATTGATTCTGGAGCTTCTTACCACATGGCTAAAAATAAATCCATGTTTTCTTCTTTAAATGATTATAACACCAAACATATTTATGTTGGTGATGATAGATCTCTTAGTGTTGTAGGATCTGGAACCATTCATCTAGATAATGGTCAGTTTAATGATGTACTATTTGTTCCTACCTTGTCATGCAACCTTCTATCTGTTTATCAGATAACTCATTCAGGTGAAGGGAAAATAGTAGAATTCTCACCTCATGATGTTGTAATCAAGGACCTCAAAGATCCTAAACATATTTTAGCTACTAGCATTGTTGATGATTCCACAAGGTTGTATAAGTTTGACAACTTTGGGTCATCATCTCTTCCCTTGGTTTTTGTTGCTCATAATGATGATGTGAGCAAACTTTGGCATGAGCGATTTGGTCACTTAAACTATTGCTCTCTTCAAACTCTATGTAAGGAAAATATGGTGACGGGCCTTCCTATGGTATCTTGTCGAGATGGTGTTTGCTCCGGATGTGTACTCGGAAAACATCATCGAGATAGTTTTGACAAACGTGCCTCTTGGCACGCTTCAGCCCCTTTGCAGCTTGTGCACAGTGATTTATGTGGTCCACTTCATGTTGTTTCTTTCTCTGGTTGCAAGTACTTCTTAACTTTCATTGATGATTTTTCCAGACGCACTTGGGTATACTTCTTAAAACTCAAGAGTGAAGTTTTTAACATGTTCTTGGCCTTTAAGGCCTTTGTTGAGAAACAATATGGACATCAAATTCTTAAGTTAAGATCAGACAATGGAGGAGAATATGTTAACAACAAATTTATCAACTTCTGCACTAAGCATGGAATTCAATTGCAACATACCGTTCCATATACTCCACAACAAAATGGTGTAGCTGAAAGGAAGAATCACACCTTAAAAGAAATGGCTAATTGTATGCTTCAATCTAAAGGACTTGGTCTCAATTTTTGGGCAGAAGCCATTAACTGTGCAAATTACATAGTAAATTGCACTCCTACTAAGGTTTTAAAGAATATAACTCCAGAAGAAGCTTGGAGCTCAATCAAACCAAATGTAAGTCACTTTCGTGTTTTTGGAAGTGATGCTTGGGCCCATATTCCAGATGCGAAACATAAATCCTTAGAACCTAAGAGTGAAAAATGCATTTTTGTTGGATATTCTGAAGATGTCAAAGGATATAGACTTCTTCAACCAAAATCCAAAAATATTATCATTAGAAGAGATGTAAAATTTGATGAAAATATATCGGCCTGCGAGCCTAGTTCGACAAGTGTGCCACCTTTGGCCTGCGAGCCTGATTCGGCATATGTGCCACCTCTCTCTCTCTCTTCTATTTTTAATAGCATTCCTTCTAGTTCAGATGATGACAGCGAGGATGACAATCCTCCTCCAGCTCGTGAAATTGTTCCTTATACTCCACCGCTTCCAAGATGGGTCCGCTCTACTCGAGATGCAGCAGGTTCTCTTGCAGGTGACCCTGCCGATCGACGACGTACACGTTCTCAGTTTGAAAGAGCCTCTTCCTTATTGGCTCAAGTTCCAGAAAAAATTGATCCAGAAACCTTTGAAGAAGCCTTCGGTCATCCAGATTGGGATGAAGCTATGAATGAAGAGTATCGTTCCTTATTGGAAAACAATACTTGGGATCTTGTTCCTCTTCCAAAAGGAAGAAAACTTGTTAGATGCAGATGGGTTTACAAAACAAAGTTTGGACCAGATGGAAAAGTGGATAGACATAAAGCTTGTCTTGTTGCTAAAGGATTTTCACAAGTTGAAGGCATTGACTATACTGAAACCTTCTCCCCTGTTGCCAAAATGAATTCTATCCGCCTTGTTCTTTCCCTTGCTGCCTCCTTTAAATGGGAAGTCCATCAGATGGATGTTAAATCCGCCTTCTTACATGGAAATTTGCATGAAGAAATCTACATGGAACAACCCCCCGGCTTTATCCAAAAAGACTCCAGCCTTGTTTGTCGCCTTAGGAAGTCTCTCTATGGTCTCAAACAAGCTCCTCGGGCTTGGTATGCCAAAATGGATAGATTTCTCTTAGATAATGGATTTTCTAGGTGTCATTCTGACAACACTGTCTACACCAAGAAGGTGGGTAATTCCTTCACCATCCTTGTTATTTATGTTCATGATCGTATCCTTATTGGTAGTGATCCAAACCATATAAACCATGTGAAGTCTAGCCTCAAAAAGAAGTTTGAAATGACAGACTTAGGACACTTGCATTATTTCCTTGGTCTTCAAGTATTGCAATCCAAGGAAGGCATTACCCTCTCTCAGTCCAAGTATGCCTGTGATCTTCTACACCACTTTCACATGGGCGAAAAACAACCCAGGGCCCTTTCAATGTAAGATATTTGAGTCACTTGCTTATGCAGTGATACAACTCTCCTACAGTCAACTTGTTGGTAATCTTTTTTATCTAACCCATACTCGTCCTGACCTTTCCTTTGTCGTTGGTCTTGTCGCTCGGTTTATGCATCAACCTCATGAAAGTCACTGGAAAGCAGCTAAAAGAATACTTCGATATATTCGAGGTACAGTTCAGTTCGATATTCATTACAGTGCAGGAACATCTCCATTGTTGATTGGTTTCACTGATTCTGATTGGGCTGGTGACCCTGATGATCGAAAGTCTACTGCAGGATATGTATTCACTCCTGGTTTAGGACCTATTACTTGGTATTGTAAGAAACAAAGTACCATCTTCATCAGTAGAAGCAGAGTATCGTGGTGCGGTTGAAGCCAACAAGGAAGCCATGTGGCTTCGTCAGATCCTGTCTGAATTTGGTCTCCATCAGCAGCATCCAACTACACTTTGGTATGATAATTAGAGTGCCATTCAGCTATGTAAATATCCAGTTCAACATCAGCGTATGAAACACATTGAAATCCACATACACTTCATCAGAAAGCTCATTCATGAAAATCTCATTCATGATCGTGTTCTTGAAGTGCAGTACTGTCCAACCAATGATCAAGTAGCTGATATCTTTACAAAGGCTCTCATAGAAGTGAAGTTTACCAAACTTCGATCCATGCTTGGAGTTTAGGAAAGTTTTCATTAAGGGGGGATAGGCTCTAATGCCTCCTTCCTTCTCCTATTGTGTCACTTTTGTGAATCCTTCAATCCTATCCCAATTTGTTCTTAAGGGGGGATGTTAGGATATTTCGACACATAGGAAATAGGCTCCTTGTGTGTCACCTTTGTAAATCCTTCAATCCTATCCCAAGTTTTTCTTAAGGGGGGATGTTAGGATATTCTGACACATAGGAAATAGTTAATAATAACTTAGTCTAGTGTAGAGTTAGGTAAAGTGTGTTTCTTTACCATGTACATTTGTAATTTATAATCCGACGGTCATGATTTGTAGTGATTCGATGGTTATCTCTCACCTCGGTATTAATGACACTTGATCCATGGCTTAACACCCGATTGGTCCATGATCTCTATTTAAAGAGCATGGAGGGTCGTTTGTTCGGTAACTGTTTATGAAAGAAACATATGTAACTTTTCTTTTTTATATTAATAAATTTCCTAAAGTGGCTGCGTTGGCTCAGGGCGTGGATTGTTTCCCTCTTTGAGTGTTTTAACCACGTGATTATAATGGTGTACTGATTTGTGATCTGTTTGTGAACGGTGACCTTTGGTTCTTAATCTACGGAAATTACCCTATAAATTCCTACATGATAAGGTACCTAAGAGCCTGCATGCCGTAATGGTAGGTATCCTTGTCATTTACTGGAGAAATACACCAATGTTTCTTAGTGGATGAATTCTGCAGTCCATTTGACTTCGACAAATCCATTCATGGCTAGTATAATGTACATAGTGCCTTGATTCACATTGACATCAAAGGTGGGATATCTTGCATTGGTTAACGATCTCCTCAATGGTTAATATCCAATGATTCTTGCTTATGCTCGAGATCGACACCATTTATTCACATATTCAAGATTCCACACGGGTGTGTATTGGTTGAAGACTATATGGTTTTGAGATCTTGACACAAGTTTGTAGAAGTTTGGTTCTTTGTACTATAATTTCCTTTTCTTATAGTAGGCATCTTATTTCAATAAGTGTTTCCATATATCAGCTTGATCATCATTTGCAGCAGTCACCTTCCTTCATTGTTTTGGGAAATACAAATCCTCAAGCATGGGGGAGAAGGGGACCTTTAGTTCATTTTTCATACCTTCAGTTCCTCCTTCATCTCTTCAGCTCATCCTTCAACCTTCTTCAGTATATCAGATCAGCAATCATATCAGCTCCAACCATTCCATTAAAAAAGGTAACCTGAGGTAAAATTGGCTTAAGATTCTTTAATTCATTAGAAATTGAAGAAAGCTTTGATGATTAACCACCAGATATTCTATTTTCCTTATACCCTCTATTTTCAAATTCCTCATTCATAATATATTTCATGCCACTCTAATAAGGTTATAGTCATGAAAATAAAAGATATTGGTTCATTTAAGAAAAACAAAAAATATAGTGACTTCCCTCCTACGTTCGCAAATATTTTCAATTGAATGTATTCAATAAAGGATGAATTAATTGTTTCCCTTTATAAAGGAACCATCCATAAGCATTGGCCTCGCAAGAGTAGCATAAACAACCACCTCATCTCATCCACTATCTCCATCAACACCTCATCTCATCCACTATCTCCATCACCACCTCATCTCATCCACCATTTCCGTTATCACCTATCATCTCATTCATCATCGCCTCCTACCATATCTATTTCTTATTCGAAATTTGTATCACTCTCGAAATTAGATCTATGGCAGTCGAATAAGAATGGTGTTGCTCCATAAGAACAAACACCCTCAAAACTTCATGCACTGTTTCTCCACAAGAACCAACCCTGCCCAAAGCCATGATGCCATAAAAACCTATGACAAAAGTATTTATTTTCACGATGACATGCAAAGCTTCAGGCATGGGGGGATTCTGGGCCTCGAATTATGCCCATATTTTCATCATAGAATATCACCATTCATACCCTAAAGCCCTAGGTTTTTAATCTATTCCATACCCTAATTTCATAACTTGCTGTCAAATACACTCCTTGGTTGGTTATCATTAGTTTTCTTATATTTTCTATGATTAAATATGATTATTCCATGATTTACTAATGACGGTTTTTCTAAGTTCGTTTGTCACAAGGTTCCATCACCGAAATTCTTCACAAGTCAGTAGAGTACGAAAATGTCCAATTTGGGGCTTCATCACTTTTGGCATGCTTCCAGAGAAACCGAGAGATTTTATTGTCAAAAATAATGTTCTAATACCTTCCCATAACTTGGATTTCACCCAGGTCACACATATGGGTCTCTAGAAGGAAATCGACAAATCTTCCCAAATCTGCAACAAATTTTAAACTGCCAACTTACTCCTGGATTTATGTGTAGGTGAAGGCAAATGAAGAAATTATGGCACATGGGTTTTGGTCATAGTATAGTAAATATATTAAGCCTCAAAATATTTTATGAAATTCCTTACGATTGGGGAGATACGTGGAGGTCTTGGCGGAAAATTTATATAAAAATACAGAAAATCCAGATTTGTAAAACAACCCTGTTTTGAATTTTTGTGCTTAAAATTCAAGTTCCAAATTCGTACTCATGGCTTTGAAGGGGTCAAATTCAATCAGTAATGTTCTGGAATCTTGAGCTCGATGATCCCTAAGCGACCAGCCTCCAAATCAGCACATCATTAATGCAACTCCTCCATCCATGCGTTGATCAACACAAACCCAACCATAAGCTATTCGAAGGCTCTCTAGAAGATCAGATATGGAATTTTTTTTCCTGCTGTTATGTTTTATTTAGAAAATAGTTATGCTCTATTTTGTATAAAAAAGGCAGAGCTCAACTGATGCAGAAGCATCATGGTTCCAAAATTTTGTATATTTAGTAGAATTTAGGGGGTCTTATGTTTTCAAGGGAATCGGTTCCCTAAGTATAAAATTAATGTAATTTTCAATGTTTTGAGTGATTTTATGTCAGACATTTGGAATAGGATTTAATTAAATATTGTGAGGCATATTTGTAAATATTCTCAAATGTAGGAGAACATGAGAGATTTAGGCTAATTTAGATTTCACAAGGATTGTGAATCCTTTACTTAGGAATTAGCTGATGATTTTGTGGATTTAGAGGATTCTTAGGATTTAGTTGAGAATATTGAGGATCTGAACCAGAATGGGTTGTAGAACCTTTTGTATATATTTTTAAGCCTCGAAGGCATTAAGGGACCATATTCTTAAAAAATTAGAGTAAAGAGGAGAGAGCCAAGAACAGAGAGGGTTTTGTTGAAGAGAAAAGGGCCATGAAAAGGCGCATTAGGCCAAAGATAGAATGTAAATAGGTTTTTATTGTATATTCACAATTTATTTGATTAATGAGAAATTGAGCTCATTGCGACTGCATTTTTGTTTCTTTTATGTGTTGAGTGATAAGTAAAAGGCGAAATCTGGTTCTATGTGATTTTTCATTATTGAATGAATTCTGATGAATGCATAATTCTTTTCAGAGTGATAGAAGACTTCATGGTTGGGTAGAATCTATGTGATTCCAGTTTGGAGTAAGTAAATGTGTATGCAGACCGAGAAGGAGAAACAAATGTGGATTTTGGATGTAGTGAATAAATACGCAATGGTATTCTGGATTGGAAACACTGTGAAAAGTGTGCAGCGAGCATGAATGCTATAGATCTAAGTGAAAACCATAAGATAAATCTCATGAAGGAGTAGCATGGATGAGATAGGATCGCAAAGTGGTGGCAGCCAGAAACTAAAAATAGATTAAGGCAGAAAACCCTTAAAATATTCTATAGAAAGAGATCAGATGGAAATGATTAAGTCACAGAAACAAGAAAAATACCAATGACTAATATCACATCACAAAGTTCATTTGTGAAAGTGTCGGAGTGGACATGTGTTGGGTGGAGGATCCATGAGCATATCGCACATCACATGCAATATGGCATAATAGATAATGATAGTATTAAAGTGGAAAAGTTGCGATGAGGTAAGATTGGTAGAGTAAAATAGATACTCTGAATGAAATTAGCACTGAACCTGAAGAATCCAACTTAAGGTTGGACAAAGAGGAAAAGAGTATTCTCAGAGGAAAGTGTAATTGCAGAAACCAATGGGTAAAGGAGTTTCTCAATAGAGGTTCCAGAGAAAGAGAACGAGTGTTACCAAAGGAGTGAAGCCTTGGTGAGGTAGTTGTAGTAGGTATGGAGATTTGTTGAGAAAGAGAGGCTTAGTGTAGTCCACAAGTAAACAAGATGAATTTCACAAAGGAGGGGAAGTCGATGATCACTGAGGGTCATTGCAGAGGTTCAAAAGAAAGCCACAGCGAAAGGAAACATGCCAAGGTAAAAGGCATATATATGATGAGTGAAGAAGAGATTGTGGAAGCATAAAGAAAGCACAGTTATAGTTGTTTTCTTATGGAGAATGGAGATTCACTCGAATATGAAGAGTGGATGGAGACTGCTTGTGAAATCATGCAGGTATTGTTTTATTTAACTCTAATTTGAGTTTTGTAGGATAAAAGACAGATTGAAGATTGATAGTCGCAGCTAATAAATTATCTCAGCAAAATAAGATCAAGCCTTAAGAAGCAATGATGAAGGAAGCTGGTAAGGATTTCTGAAAGAAAGAAGAGTGTGGCCAGAACCTAGTATTTCATTTGTGATTGAAATACAAGAGGACAATTATGTTCTCAAAAGCGCAGATGAGTTGAAGCCTAGGAGCAGAGGAATGCTCAAAGAAAGTTCCAGAGAGGGGACTAGTGGCCAAGTACAAAGGAAATCTTGGTGAGGTAAATGTAGCAGGGAGGGCTTGCTATTGCAAAGGCTTAAGTACAGCTCATATTGAGTGAGGAACTCATAGAGATAGAGGATAAAATGACTACTGATAGTCATAGCAAAGGTTCTGAGAGAGACCACAGTAGAAGAAGAGTGAAAAAAGATGTCAAATTAGATGGCATGGATGAAGAGTATGAGAGAGAAAAGGCTGAGAAAATAATGCAATTTAATTTGTTTATGGAGATGTTAGAGAGGAGTAAAGAAAACCATAGATTTGGTTCTAGAATGAGAAATAAAATGAAGTGGCATAAGATACAAGAGAAGAGAGAATAGCGGGTGAATATGCAGTTAATAGAGGAGCTGAGGAAGCTTGAACAGATTATAGATGTTCAATTGAAGATAGAGAATCTCGAAGGAGTGGGGCTACAGCAAGACAATGTTTTTGGAGAAGAGCAAGTTCCTTTTGAACTTGAATATGGAGCAATGATGTTTGAATTATCCGTTGAGGCAATTGAGCCTTATGATTTTGAAATTAATAATTTGTGTATGTTTGTAGGTAATGTAAAAGCAGAGAAACATAATTTGAGTTCTGAAATAGTTAGATCTCATGAGGAATTTCATACAAAATTGGAGGGAAATATTTTTTTTCAGCATGCTAAAGTTGAAAACAGAGGAAGTTTTGCTCATGATGATGATCAAAAGCAAGAAGAAGTGGAGAATGATATCAAGCAACCAAGTGAAGTTCTTGAGAAAGTAGAGATGAATACCATTGAATATTTTTTGAGTCATATAGAGGACTTGGAACAACAGGAGGATTTAATGATTGAATCATCAAATAATACTATTGGGTCTTATGGTTTTAAAACTGAAAATTTGTCTGTGATTACAGGTTTTGAAGGTTTTGCAGGTGATAGACAGTCATTGGAAGATGTCATAAATATGAAGGAAGAAAAATAAATGTACAAAGACATCTCAAAGAGGCAAGATCATAATTGTATTATGATGGAGGATAAGGCTATGTTATCTTATGAAGATAGCCAAGGGAAAGCACATGCAAAATTGGTTAGTAAATAGGAGAAGTAATTGGAGTTATTGGAGAATTGGTTAAAAGCACTAGTAGAGAAGAAAGCACCTGATGAAGACTACAAAGGATCTTCAACAGGGGAATAAAATGTTATTAAAGTCAGGGAATTAAAAACAATTTACTTTTTGAAAGTAAATTTGCAGGTAGTGAGCAGAAGAGGGATGTTGTAGAGGGAGATATCTTCAAAGATATTCAGGAAGTTTGGGCGGTAGAAATGTCCATAGAAATATCCACAACAGTATCTAAAGTAATGTATATCAAGGATCCTAAAGATATGCAGAATGTGGAGATGCAATAGCTAGTAGACAACAACAACAAACTAAAGCAAGGAGGTAGATGTAGTAACAAATGGCAGAGTGTGTACAAGCCCAAGGATATGTTGGACATGGAGATTGAGGAACTATGGGATTTTATGATAAAACATTCCATATGGAGAAAATTGACAACAGAAGTGATGATCAATCAAAATTTGAAGCTGATTGAAAAGAGGAGAATGAACCAGAAGACAGCAGACATATAGCGGCAGCAAAACTGCAGAGTATTTGGATAACTACAAACTAAATTTTGGGACCCTCAAGGTTTTCTATCAACATATGAGAACACATGATCTAGAGATCATGAATATTTTCTACCTTGGGAGTCTGATGCAGGAGCATCATGGTTCCAAAATTTTTTACATTTAGTAGAATCTAGGGGGTCTTGTGTTTTCAAGGGAGTTGGTTCCCTAAGTATTAAATTAATGTAATTTTCAATGTTTTGATTGATTTAATGTCATAAATTTGGAATAGGATTTAATTAAATATCGTGAGGCATATTTGGAAATTTTCTTGAATGTAGGAGAATATGAGAGATTTATGGTAGTTGAGATTTCATAGAGATTGTGAATCCTAGACTTAGGAATTAGTTGATGATTTTGTGGATTTAGAGGATTCATAGGATTTAGTTGACAAGATTGAGGATTTGAACCATAATTGATACCTTTTGTATATATTTGTAAGCCTCGAAGGAATTAAAGGACCATATTCTTAAAAAATTAGAGTAAAGAGGAGAGAGTTGAGAAAGACAGGGTTATGTTGAAGAGAAAAGGGCCATGAAAAGATGCATCCGGCCAAAGACAGAATGTAAACATTTTTTTATTTTATATGCAAAATTTATTTGATTAATGAGAAATTGAGTTCACTGTGACCTTGTTTTGGTTTCTTTTATGTGCTGAGTGATCCATAAAAGGAAAAATATGGTTCTATGTGATATTTCATTATTGAATGAATTCTGATGAATGCATAAGTATTTTCTGAGTGATAGAAGACTTAGTGATTGAGTAGAATCTATGTGATTATAGTCTAGAGTACTAAGTAAATGTGTATGCAGACTGATAAGGAGAAACAAATGTGAATTCTAGATGCAGTGAATGAATACGCAATAGTATTCTGGATTGGAAACAGTGTGAAAAGTGTCCAGCGAGCGAGAATGCCATAGACCTGAGTGAAAACTAGAAGAGAAAGCTGAGGAATGAGTAGCATGGAAGAGACAGGGTTGCAAAGCGGTATCAGCCAAAAACAAAAAATCGATCAATGCATAAAAACCTTAAAAATATTCTAGAGAAAGAGATCGGACGGCAAGGATTAAGTCGCAGAAACAAGCAAAAGATCGATGACTAAAATCACATCGCAAAGTTAATTTATGAAAGTGTCGAAGTGGACACATGTTGGGTGGAGGATCCATGTGCATATCGCACATCACATGAAATATGGCATAATAATTAACAATAGTATTAAAGTGGCGAAGTTGCGATGAGGTAATATTGGTGAAGTGCGATATGTTATATTCGCCAATTTGTGAAATGTTATGTTTTCCGATTTATGAAATCGGTAGATTAACGATATTGCGCTAAGTCTCAGTAAATTATGTGATGCCATGTATGCAATATTACTGAAGTGCGAAGTGCGATAGGCGTGGAGTTAGAATCTAAAAAATGAAAAGCGTGATGGAGGTTTGCGATGTGAGATTGTGCAGGGAAGAGCCTTGGTAAATGTGTGGAATTTTGGTAAGCATGCAGAGTCACGTGCAACAAAAAGACAAAAGGGTAAGTTTCAAAGTTTTATATGTGTTCCCGATGCTTTATGACATAATTCTATAATAAATTTTTTATAATATAACAAAACGGGGATTGAAGAGTAAAGAGTATTTTATGGTTAAAGTGTTTATAACATAATAGATTTGGATTTAAACTGGGGTACCACAAAGCCTATGCTCATGAGGATGTATTGCGGGTAAGTTAAATACTTTCGCTTAATAAATCTTAATGAAGAATAAAATCCTGGGAACAAGCAAACATAGTTAAGATTTTTTGTATGTGGGTATTTTCGGCCTTATGGCTGCATCATAATAGGTGGAGGCATGAGGGAGGTTTTCGAATAATGGTATTGTTGTAATACTCTAGACTTGTTAATTGTAAAGTCAATGTATGCAAACACTTAATCTTGTGATATAATTAAAGTTCCATTATTATCTTGTTGTGATTATTTATGATTTCATTTTAAATTTTGTTTTTACTGAGTTAATTCACCTTTCTCTAGGTGTGGCAAGGGCCCACAACTCCTGGAACCAAGTTTATCAATAGTTTAGATTTAGAACTAGTTAATTTCTCAGGGTATGTCGTGTGATTTATCAATTAAAAAATTTTGTTCGATTCCATACTTAATGTTTCAGTTCATTTCTGTAGATTGAATTGTTGAACGAATTGTTTAATCGTTCCATGAGCATTGTGTAATGGTGAAAACAATTAATTGCATTTTCCAAAAGAGCCTCTTCTTGTTAATAATTGATCTAGTCTGAATTTTCCATCAGGTTTTGATATTTACACCTTGCAATTTTTGAGTTTGACGTCCACATGGATGTTCAGCAATGTGAGTTTCGAATGGTTAATTAATTCCAAGTTGTGTGAATTAGAGTCATGCACTTTGTGATATCTATTTACTTCGGTGAGAGCCATGTTTAATTTCTTAAGCCTTATATCGTGGCTTTAAATCAGTGAGATATACGTGGATATCATTTTAAGTTCTTTTGAATTTCATTATTAAGCACAGGACTCATGAAACATTGTTGAGTGTTAGACATGCATAGAGAACTATTCAACCTCGTATGATTATGTGTGAGCCCTCTGCACAGAGCTATACTCTGCCTCTTGGAAGAAAACATAGTTTGTTTTCTTTCTAAGTTTGAAACAAATACATACACATTAATTTATAATAGCAATCACGAAGTCACTCATCCTTTGATGCATCGAATTGGCTGGATTGCGTTATGATTCGATTTGACAGATAGTAGAATTGTGTGACAAGCTTACAAGTTTTGAATGCCTTTAGAATCTTAATTTCATACATGCATTTAGACTAGGAAAATGATTGGTGTGTGATCACATTCGTTCATAATACGCACAAGTGAATTTCGAATTAGAGATTGATAGTGTGTTTCTAATAAAATCTCAGCTAAAGATATTATGGTTGTTTCGACGTTGTTAGTCAAGTTTGAATATATCTTTTCATTCCTTCCAGAGTATTTGAGTTATTCAAGAGTTGGTTTCATTAAGTAGAAGTAGTTTAATTTGAAAATCATTGGGTGATTAGCTAGTTTTATGATTGTTCTAGGATAGAATTCGATAGTGAAATAGTTAGATCCTCATTTTATCATCTCTTAAAAGCATAATTCATATGTAGTATTTTCATTTTGTTTAGAGATTGAGATGTGTGATTTGTCTTAGGTGAATTAGTCCAATCAAGTGCAGTAATAGTGTAATTTGTTTCAGTTTGATTTCCTTTAAAACAGAGTTAATTCAATTGAGTAGAAAATGGTAATTAAAATCAGACAATAGCTTAGATTTGACTTGAGTACAGTTCTTCGAATTTCATAAAATAATTTCCCATTTCTAGAATAGAAGTTTAAGGTTGATAACTTAATAATGTGTGTGTGAACAATCAGAGAATTGTCTTGGTGTTTCTTAGGTTGAGTTATTATTTAGTTCAAAGCCTATACTAGCTTAGATTAATTCCATTTTTAATCGATCTCAGAGCAAGTTAGATAGATAAAAATTTGTAAATTTTTTTATAAATATTTGATTTTTCCTTAGAAGTATTGTTTCTTAATTTAAAATAAAAAAATTGGATTGCAGAAGGATTAGGAAGTAGAACAGTGTTGTTTGACACAGGCTAAGTAAATTGATTTCTTTTTAAACATTATTTTTTTTACAATTTAAATAGGCCTCAGATAACATAAATTGATCATCATTTTGTACTAAGAAATATTTATCAAGGAAACCTATATAATCTGCATTTCATTTTTGAACCAAAAACGTAGTACAACTTGTGTTTACGACTCCCGGATTGACAATAAATATTAAGAGCTTTAATTCACCAATTAAAAATCTCAACAATCCTTCTCCTCCAAGTCACTAAAGAGATCTCTATTCCCTGTCATATGGAACGAGGAACTGTTGTCTAGATAGCACATGCATCCCATTACATTGTTTTCCATGCATGCAATGAGAGTGCAATCAAGCTTGAACTATGAATCTAGTGCTTCACCCGTTGCAACTACATGCTCCTTCTTACTTGCCTTCTTCTGTGGATAATTCGAGGCATAATGCCCATGCTCATGATAGCAAAAACACTTGATCTTGGACAAGTCTCTCTTGCCCTCTTTGCCTTGGGACTTATTTCCCTTGGCTTTTCTACATTTTCCCACCAATGCAAAATCTTCTTCTTTGTCTTTTTCCGAGGTCTCGTCACTAGTGCTCTGCCTTATCTCTTCTATTACCAGTTTGTACCACAAACACTCCCAATCTAGTAACTTATCCCTCACATTCACAGATTCCTTGTAACTATTCCAGCTCTTGGGAATGCCTAGAAGTGTTAGGTTCACCAAAGCATCATCAAAAACTGTCACCCCAACGCTTCCAAGCTCATCTCGACACTAAGTGAACTTTTGCAAGTATTTCTGGATTATGTCACCCTCCTCGATCTTGATCTTTCTGAGCTTTTCCTTCAACTCCAACTTCCTGTGGTTGCTACTATTCTGAAACATATATGTCAAGGCCTTCCACATAGCATATGTAGTGACCTTCCCATGGAGACTTGAGACAATATGATCTCGAACTCCCTCTAACGATATCCTCCTTGCCTTTTCTACCTTCTTCTGCCATGCATCAAGATTTTGAGCATATGTTGTTGTGGCCTTGGGAATATCAGTATCTATGAATTCCTTCAACTCGTTCTCCTCCAAAAGTACCTCCATATTTTCCTTCCATGCTATGTAATTCGAATTTCCCTCAATATCATATTCGTTTCTCAATCCATTGAAAGACTTCTTGATCTGTTGCTGGATCATGGAGAATAAATCTACAAATTCGAACATGTTCAAGACAAAAATATGCTCTTCTCTTCTATTGTGATTCTTGACACTCTGATACCATGTATAAAATCTAAAAATAGGATTAAATATGATCATGTAATGTTTTAAAACAAGATATTGAATGGTTCTACAATTTGGAGAAACAAAACACGATCGTACAATCAGATAACAAGTAAGAGAAAGAGACAATCAATCGCACAACACAACATGTATCTAGGGAAAGAAACTGCTCAAAACCCTACTATATATATATTTCATATGGTCAATATCATGAAAAAATACAATGTTATTCCTCCACTAAGAAACCTCTGCACTCTCCTGACTGTCTCACTATGATCTAACTCAGATTTGGCTTGCAATCTAAGCAAAATTGATTAAGTATTTAACCTCTTGCTTGCCACTGCCTTCCTAACCTTCCTTACACATTATTGGGATAATTAATTGCCTATTATTTAGGAAAATATAAATTTATTATTTCGCAGTCCTTTAGGGCATTCCCGATGACCTTATGCATGACCTATACATTTTTCTAATAGTACAGCTGATAGATCTCTTCCCTTTAACCTCAGTCTCAACTGGGCCTTCCTTAGAACTGAAATGCAAAAACTATTTATAATGAATTATCAATTAACTGATTGATCACTACTTATGAATTAAATCATAATTAATTCACTTTACCTCTCACTAACTCATCACTTAGTTATAACTAGTTAAATTGATTTTAACTCAATTAATTGAGTTAACTAATTACAACTCACAAATAACTATACCTAGACCCCCAAAAATAGAAAATTCCTTTACATGCATCATCTTAGACCTCAAACTCGGATTTCCTAAACTAACTAAGTCTTCCTAACTTAGTTAACTAATAAAATTCGGCATGAGATGAAATTACAAGTTTTCTTCCAATCTAATTAAGGGAAAATTAAATCAGAAGCCAAATATGGTACCATTTCTCAATGCCATTTTTTGGATTCCATTTATGGATTCCAATTTCACTGTTTCTTGTTGCAAATTTCAACATGTTTAATATGATATGATTCGATTATGATCTTAAACTACATATCTCTTTGTTTAAAATAGGTTAAATATGTAACAATAATGGAAACAAGAAATTAACTGAGCTTATTCTTCAACTATTTTCCAAACAATTAAAAAAAAAAAACTTTCAGTCCAGACAACAATCTTGAATTTTTCACCATATCAATTAAAAAAATTAGCTTACACTTTGAGAAGCAGCCTGAAGCATTGGATGAGGGGGATCCTGGTTTATATTTTCCTTAAAGGAAAACACAATCAATAGCTTCTCTAATACATAAAATCATTTTGATCCTTACCTTTTATGCTCATAGAGAAATGCGATCACCAATTGTATATTTCCACACAGAGATAAACCACAAGCCCGCTAATTCAATGATTAGACGAATTGTCGGGGCATACGTGTTTGTTAATTCATGACCTCGTCTTGCTCTCGACTGCCAACATCCCAACCTACTAATGGTCATCTCATCCTGAAGCTTCTAACTTGTGCTCCCTCTGACCACCGATATTTCACCTTTAACTCAGTTGATTTGGAATATCACCCACATGTCCTTCCACTATGCATAAGGCCCAACCTCCTAACCTCCGACTACGTCACGGTCGGCACCGATTTTCTTATGCTATTATCCAATTATTACTCCATCCTATGATCTCTCATTTATTCACCTGGTTGTGTGGTTTCCATGGATAATCCATGTTCGATGTCCAATCATATAGGAGGAGAATTTTACTACTCCAATGAGAAGCTCTCTTGTTTGCAACCCTGACTACAACATGGTAAGCCTTATACATTCCTTTCTTTAAGTTTGGGGTTTCACCCCTTTGCTCCATAGTAAACACCCTTCCTTATTATTCAAGAATGGTTGTGTCATAGATATTTGGCTCTACACCATGCAAACCCTTCACTAGATATTTTTGCGCTCTGCCCAAAGACCGGGTCTACTACTGCACGAACTACCTCGAGATAATGCTCTCAAATCTGGCCTAATCTAAGGGATCCATTTTGACTCTATATCTAAATCAGTAGCTCATCGCTATGTTGAATTCATACTAAGACGTTCCACAACATTACTCCATCTGAGCTTCAGTGATAGCTACATCAAGGGATTACTATCCTACGGGGATTCCTTGCCTTCGAGTAGGGAATTCCTCACATGGAGGCATAGGTGCTCCTCCATCTCTTATCTGGCAAAAGGCTAACGCCACCTTACAGTAGGATTCCACCTCACCTTCCACATGCCAGCTATTCTAGAATCCTCACAAACTCTCTCGTTAGCTCCTTGAGACTTCTCATGGGTAGCCAGAGCATTTGGTTGTTGGCAGGGTCTCATGGCCCTTATTTCCAAATTCCCTTTGGTGAGAATGGATCCTTATGAAAAATAAAGGCTAAAGCCTATGGAAGTATGAAAATAGTTCATGATCAACCCGGGGACACTCCCTTGATCTTTCACATATTGTTCGCCTGTCGGCACAACACTTTGTAAACAGATACCCTAATGTACACATTGACTAACTCTGGTGAATAGAGGATCTATCTTATAAATTTGTACATTAATACAAAGGGTCTCATAACCCAATTATTCTACCTGACCATGGTTTACAACTATAATATATTATTGAGCTCCTTAACTTCAATTATTGAATTATTTATGATATCGTTAAGCATTTAGGCAACATTTTTATGGGACTCTTCTCCACACTGAACTTTAGACACTCTGTGACTACTATTGTTTTCTATATTAACTTATTTACTTTTTCATGTAAGCATAGGACACATGTAACCATGCATAATCATAGCCACAATCAATATACAAATCAGGAAAATATCCATTCACAATTTCATCACAGTTATATATAATCATCACATATTCCAGTCGATGTTTATCCATATCTATTACAATGGCAATGCAGCATAACCCATTAATTGCAAATAGTAATCATACAATATTTATATATTTGTCTATAGTGAAACTAATTGTGTCCCTCTATGATCCAGGTGGATTTTGTCGGTCACCTACCAATTCCACCTAGACCCCCAGTCAATTTCATCAGTTTCTTTGTGTATAGTAGCATTTACTATTTTTAGCAGTTTTTCAGGTCTTGAACTTCCAGATCAATTTTGACCCCCTAAACATCATTTTTTTGAGGTTTGCACCAGGCTTGTAGCCATAGGCAGGGGCCTACGAAAAATCCTATAGTACTGGAAGAGATATTTTGGACAAGGAATTGTACGATTCAAACAGAGATAATATGACCAAGTTACGACCCTGAGAAGTTCACTCCCTTACTAACCCCAATGGTGCCCACAAAATCTTGGTGTTCCATCTCTTGGGTTTAGGGTTTTGGTTCTTTAGGGTTTTCCCTTATTTTTCAATAATAAAAAGGCCCTTGAGCCTCATTATAACACAGTTCAGAGGCATGTAGCTGCCACATCTCTTCTCAGAGATAAGCTACCATTGCTCGAGATAGTTTGTTTCCATTTTGTATGTAAGCCTATTTCAGTTCCTTGATATTAATGAAATGAAGTTTTATTTCTGGTACATTTATCTGTTTATGTTTATATCTGTATTATGCTGCATTCATGCATAATTTCTTATCGCTCTATCCAAGTGCCTCTCTTTATTTTGAGGAAAGCTTCTTGTCCCTCCATTACTATTGCATCCTTGTTGTTGCAGTCCCTCCATAAATTATGTCATCTTTTTCTTCTTGTATTATCTCAAGCAAGCATGGGCCTTATTAATTTCTTCAAATGATTTAATTTCAGGAACAAACCCCTTTACTTCATGCACCATTTAGCCTTTAATTCATATCATCAAGTTTAGGTCTCTTCTCTGAACAATAAATTATGTCATCCCTAGCAGCAATTCTTTATCCCTTGCTCTAGAATCCATGTCCCAAAACTTAGACCATTTTTTTTTTGTTATTTATAATATTGCAACATATGTACATTCTTTTTACAATGTGGCTCATAACAGAACCTTGGGTAGGACTGTCACATAGATAATAATAAAAAAATTATTCAAATCCTGAAAAACTCATAATCATCACAACCCCTTTTATGTTATTTATTCTTGTTCCCTAATATGATATAAAGTGGAGAAAATGTCAAAGTGATCCAACGGTTTTCTTATCTGCTATAATAAATAAAATTTCTATTAAAATAAAAATGGAAATATTAGTAAACATCCAAGTAAAATAGTGCAATGTTTTTGGCTATTTAAATAAATAAAACAAAGACACAAATGTCATTTTGGAAAATGCTAGGTAAAAGTCATTTTTTCAAAAAAACTTGTTTTTACATCCCCATGTAAATAAATACCAATAAAAATAGGTTTAGCTAGAAAAAAAAAATATTATCGAAAGTTGGTGTTTTTCTTGAATTTAAACTAATCTATAAAATTACACTTAGAAATACAATTGATGCAAGTGCCAACTTGACCAACTAAATGAATATGGACAAAAAAATATTGAGCGACTGAGAGGATATTAGCAAAGAATGTCATTGACAAATGATAATTTAGCAACAATGGCTACAGAAAAAAATATGTTGAACAACAAAGAGTGTATCAACAAAGAAAGGAAAAAACAGATGACAATTGAACATAAAGAAAAAAAAAATCAAAATTGTATATGAAAAAGGACATGTTGATAAAGAAAGGAAAAACAATTATAACTAAAGAACATCAAGAACAAGGAAAACTAAATTTTAGACTTGAAGAAAAAGAAAATTCCATATGAAAAATAAGCATATCTCTCATGACGAAAAATGATGCAAAGAAAGAAAATCCTATGAAAAAAATAAGAGTAGCTCTCAACGAGAAAAATGATGCAAAAAATATTGACATAGAGTCACCTAAAGAAATTCAAATTGAGCATGTTATATTTGATAAATTTCAAGATATGAATAGCGCACATCGAAAATTTCATGATAGGATTGATCGATTGGCTAATTTTAAAATGTGTCATGTGTGTGAGGATTCATATGCTGCAACTCAAGTGTTCAATACAAATACATATCCAATGTGCATGATGTAGAAGAGAGGGAATTTGTAGTATGCTTGACCTACATAAAATATCATAAGTGTGAAAAATGCCAGAATTACCACATAAAATAACATAATGAGATGATGACAATGGAAATATTTTATTAAGATCTACAAAAATATTGTTCATTTTCCTCTTCGAGAGGGAAACCTCCAGTAGAGTGGAGCTCAATTACACAATTACACAACACAAGACAAGAATTTCCTTACTATATTCGACAATATATAGTTTCTTGAGACCTAAAAACCTAACTACTTGTGTTCCCTTGCATAATGTGGGTTAACCACTTTATTTATTATCTATAGCCCATTATAACTAATTGTGGTCCCTTTTTTATAATTCAATTCAACCATTTACAATGCTTACAAGTTTTATTTATTAAACTAACTAATCATAACTCATAGAGGGGTTTTGAGCAGTAAGCTTTCCCCAGGAAAATATCTATGTTGTGGTTTGATTTGTTTCTTTCTTCACTTGTTTTGATTGGTGATCGTGTTTATTTTTTGCAATTGATTTGTATAAGGATTCAGTATCTAGCTTTAGTACATTGCTTGATTGGATTGAATCCATTGGTATACATATGTTTGTATCATTTCTAGAGATTTCAAAGATTAGATTGCAGAGGCAAGGATGAGGCCAGCCAAGTAAGCTCAAAAGTAAGCGTAAGTTTTCATTTTGTATAGTGTGAAGAGAGATATTTTCAGAATGAGCATTAAAATGAATTCATTCATCAGAAGAGCAAAGACATTTTCATGCAAATCTTATAAAAACATAGCATGGAAAGCATGATTTCTATGTATAAATTGATAATATTAACATAAAGAAGAATATATGTGAAATATGGATAACATAACATTCAACATTATAATTTTACAGAGAAAAACAAATTCTCAAAGGCATACCACTGGAGTCTCAACACTATGTCTGCAACACTGTCTTTGATTTCATTTAGAAAAAGGCTTGTACAATAGCTCCACTACAAATAACAGCTATCCAACCCTTCAGATGGATTGATTTGGACTACATATAGGAAAATAAGATTCATGACACCTCATAGGGTCCAAATCCTATCCAAAAAGAGTCATAATTACATCTGATGAGTCACTTCCTATAATCTAGGGAAGTTAGAAACTATTCCCTAAAATTTAGCTAAAGACTAGGAGTGTGTGTCTTCTTCATTAAATTACATGTTTCCTCACCATAAGAGGCAAAAAAAAACTCAAATACACAAATTAAATCTCATGGGACATATTAGCATTGAATTCTAAGGTTTTCCTGGCTTGAAAATTGTCTGAAGGGAATCCAATGCAAAAACGTAGCGCCATTAGCAGAAGCGTCGCACTTGTCTAGCAGAAGCATCATGCTTTTTCAAAGGTGAATTTTACCCACTTTAAAGATCCAATTGCAAGTATGAAGGTTGGGTTGAGTATCCCTACGTGTCTACTTTTCAAGGCACCTTCAAAATTAAGAAAACACCCACAGAAAGACCTCCAAAACTTGATTCTCCCAACCTCACTCCAGAAGCGATGCGCCTGGTCAAAAACACTGGCAGAAAGATGAAAAATAGGCAGTTTTTTGGCTTTTCCTCCACAGCCAAGGGGTGTCATGAAAAAATAGGACCTAATCTAGAATGTAGAATTCAAAATTCATCCAAAAACATAATTCATTCTTCATTTGAGTACTCTGAGAGAAAGCGTCGCGTCGCTGCGCAACACTTCTGTGAAAGTTGATTTTCCTGAATTTTCCAAAAATCACCAAAAATGCTCAAAATGCTCAAAAATTTTCAAAAAATTTTTTATGACACCTTTGGATGATAGGCTAAATAGCCAAGGATGCCTTAGCAAGTAGGTCAAAGTTATCCTTCTCCTTGAGCTTCATTTGGGCTTTTTTGAGCTTTTTCTTCATTTTCTTTAGCCTAATTTGGGAGATTTTGTTTATGCCGCAATAATGATTTACCATATGCCTCTAAAGGTCATTGTTATTTTTTAGCTTTCTTCAGAAGCTTCTAAAGCTATCCATTCACCCTATCAAGCCAATACTCTATATCCTAATTGATTTCATCAGTAATTAATTCATCAAAAGTTTGCCAACCTGATTTAGGAGCTGATTCTATTAATTTCTGAAGTGCCCTCTTTGGACCTCTTCTCCTTGGTCTCCATGATTTTGTTTCAATTTATGTATCCTCCAACTAATAATCATCTACCATTTCTTTACCTTTACCTTTTTTGCCTCAATATGCACCTTTAGCTTGTCATGGAGGAGTAGTTTCACTTTTAACTGCAGATTCTCTTGTTGTAGGAAGGTGATATGAGAATTTGAAATTGAGAAAATATCCCTCAACTGTGCTATCTCTTCATATTTTTATTTTATGATTTCCTCAGTTGAATTATCCTTCACATGCTTTGCCATGTCAATCTCTATGGGTGCTTTTTCATCATGTTTTTTTAATGGTGACTTACTATCATGACTAGGTAGTCGCTCTACTGTTTGTCTTTGCTCAGGTGTAGCTTCAAATGAAAGTACACCTTTGATGGTCTTAGGAGAAAAAACCATCCTCTTACCCTTCTTATAGGTTTGAGTAATATCAACCCTAGGCACTTTTGAAACCTCTGCTTGCCTACTTGAGGAGCAAACCTACTTTGGTTGTGTTGATTCTGATGATGTGCTATGAACAATAGGTGGACTAGTAGAAAGTGTTGATGCTACTTTCTACACTCCATGAAAGTTTCCCATGTCATATTGTTTGTTGAGAGTTGGTGCAAAACAACCAGTTTGACCAAACGATGGTGGAATAAACTAGGATGATGATTTTTACCTTTTCTCTGTACCTTTTCCTCCATCTTGACCAACCTCCTAAATAAATAGTTAGACAAATTGAGTGATTTGGTGGTTGTGAAGTGCATTAGTAACCTGACATGGTATTGGTACAGTCTTGAAATATCCCTTCGCATGTAAAATATTTCATGATTAGCTTCATTAATGGGGCATATTTATCAATTGAATTCCTAAAAGGGAAAACATGCTCATTTTCATCTACGTAATGAAGTTTTCATAACATTGGTTAGTTCTCAAGGTCCAATTCCATGCCTTTGAACCAGACTTCTCCTTCATTTGGAATACCTGTTGTTGAAGTGATGGTCTCTCCTGATAGAGTGAATCCATTGCCTGCTATGATGGCTTTGTCTCTGTGGTTTTGGATGCCACATAATATTTTCACACTTGTTTTGAACCTTTAATGGCTGACTTGGAGGCTAAAACCCAAAAGTGTAGCGCTTTTGGCAGAAACATAGCGCAGCACCTCCAGAAGCATAGTGCAGCACCTTAAAAGTGTAGCACAGGTAGTGTTGGCATAAATTTTCTTGTATTTCTTCAACCCTTGGTAGCTTTGGAGTATGATGGTGAGAAGAGAGGAGCTCTATTCAAACATCAAAGGATAAAATGAGTTGAAGAAGCCTTTTTTCCTTTTATAACAATGGCTAAGTTTCTTTTTTGTCTTCTAGCGAAATCACGAGCTCTTTTGAAGAATTTCTCTTTTTGAAAAACTTTAATGAGAAACACACTTTATTTGATTAAAGACAAATTTCCTTTACTTATTTACCTATATTTTCTTACTCCCTATGTAAATGACTTGTATGATGAAAATGAGGTTTTGTTCGTCTTCTTTTATGACATAATTGACTCTTATGGTGGCGATACAAATGAGACCTAGACTATGACCTGAATGAAGGTGTGGTGAATGACCTCAGACCCAAGATGATTGATGGATGACATGACCTCTAAAATTATGATGACCATTAATGGAGTGAATGGAGTAGCATTTTATACCTAGACACATGTAGTTAACAAAAACAAATTGAAACTTGACTTGAAACATGAAATTTTGACCTAGAAAAACTACTAAGAAAATATGAAAGAGTACATTTGATCAATGAACATTTGGACACTAACACAATGGATGAGGACTTCCTTGATATCACAGCCAAGAATATGTCGTTCTCGTGATCTAGGACCTATTTTAGTTGGAGCCAAATAGGACCTTCCTCATCCAATTCAGGCAATATAGTTTGTACTTTGCAATTGTGCCCCACAACTTTATTGAGGCAAGAGCCATGGAAGATGGGATAGATTTTTGAAGTGGCTGACAGGGATATTTTGTAGGCTACAAAGCCAATGTGTTGAATCACCTGATAAGGCCCATAAAATTTGGGAGCTAATTTTTGGAAGCCCTTTTATTTGAGAGGCATTTTCTTATAAGGTTGGATTCGAAGAATCACTTGGTCACCCACTTGAAAATACATTTTTGAGCGATGTTGGTCAGCCTGTTGCTTCATCTGTTTTTTCACTTGATGGATATTATCCTTCAAAAGAGCAAGAGTGGAAGCTCAGTTATGAAGCAACTTATCAACTGTCTGCACTTTGGAAGATCCTAGAAGATAATAAGTTGGAGAAGGTGGTAGTTTTCCATACACCACCTCATATGCTGTCATCTTGGTTACTTAATTATAATTAGTATTATACCACCATTCTACTAAAGGTAACCACTACACCCATTGATTTTGTCTAAAGAAAATAAAATCATTGCAGATAAGTCTCCACACATTTGTTTACCTCTTCAGTTTGGCCATCCATCTCGGGGTGATATGTTGTACTCATTTGGAGTTGTGTGCCATGTAGCTTGAACCTACCAAAAATTTCTAGTGAATTTGGGATGATGATCGGATTAAATAGAAGTAGGCATGCCATGAAGTTTGAAAATTTGATCCATGAATACTTGAGCCACCAAATCTGGATTTAACGAGTGTGGTAAGGCACAAAATGGGGTGTATTTGGAGATTCAATCCAATACCACCATGATGACTGACTTATTTCCTTATTTAGGGAGATTTAAATGAAATAAATGGAGACATCCATCCATATATAAGTAGGTACTAACAAGGGTTGTAATATTTCTAGTGTCTTCATTATTTCCCCTTTGTTGCGCTAGCAGACATCACATTCAACTAAAAATGTAAAAATTCCTTGTTTCATCCCTTCCCAAAAGAAGGAGCGGCATGTCCGAGCATAAATCTTATGAAATTTCAAATTTCATACAATGGGTGAGGAGTGAAACTATCCTAGATGCATGATTTGAGTGGAGCTAGGGGAGAGAACCACATTGATCCTTATATCGAAGAATATCATCCTTCCAAGTGTAACCTGCTAGGGGGTTAGGATCTGCTTGTAACATTTGGATTAGATGGGGAAGAAATGGATGGGAAATAAATTCCTTGTGTGCCTCCTCAATCCAAGATGGTATGGGAAAGGATAAGGATAAGAGGGTGTTTTCCTCTTCAAATTTTCATGACAAGGCATCAGCCACAACATTGTCTCATCCCTTCTTATAGAATATCGCATATTCATAGCCCAACATTTTTGTAATCCATTTATTTTTCTATGGAGAGGATAAGAATTGCTCCAGAAAATACTTCAGACTATGATGGTCAGTTTGTATTTGGAAACTTCTTCTAAGAAAGTATGGTCGCCAAGTGTATACTGCATGTGACATGGTCGTATTTTCTTTCTCATAAGTAGATTGACCTAAATTATTTCCACTTAATTATTGGCATGTGAGTGGATATTAGTTTACCTTCTAGAGTTAAGATTGCCCCAATACTAGCCCCTAAGGCATCACATTTTATCACAAAGGGTTTTGTAAAATATGGGATGGATAAAACTAGGGTGGAACACATGGTCTTTTTGAGATCTAGGAAAGCCTATTGAGTTGGTTATGTTCATAGCAATGCATTTTTCTTGAGAATATTCATTAGTGGTTTGGAAATGTGTCCATAAGTTATGAGATATTTGCAATAGTATCCCGTAAGACCCAAAAATCTGCACAAAATTTTGAAGGTCTGAGGTTGTTACCAATCTTGCATTGCTTGGATCGTTTTTAGATCCACTTGTACTCCTTAGCGACCCAAAATATGTCCCAAGTACTCCACCTCTTCCATTGCAAAATAACACTTGGAAAATTTGAAAAATAATTAATTATCCTTCAAAAGTTGCAATACGTAGTCAATATGATGAATATGTATTTCCCATGTTTTTATGTAGATGAGTATATCATTGTTATGTGGATAAATCCCTCTTGTGGACAAGAGAGATCTCCCTAGTATTCTATGAATAGCTAGAAACAAGCATCCATTTGTAAATCTTTTTCTCTAAATCATTTGCAATTCATAACTATTATAAACAAAGAAAGAGGACATGCCCCTACCTTTAAATCCAATGTTCGGTGTAGTCTTTTATCCAGTCGCTCCAAAGAGGCTTCTCTAGTAAGTAGAACCTATAATCAAAGATAAACAAAAGAATTGAAAACACCTGCAACATATAATAATTAAGAACATATAATCTAACTTAGTGATCAAGGAGTCTAAGTATTGAATTAGTCAAGAAGCACAATAACAACTCAATGAGAAAAGGAGATCCATATGTATTATCTTTGAATGAAAAGAGTAACTTTACAACCTGATGCCTTGATGTCGTACAAGTTCCTCCCGGGGTCCTATACAATAGTTCCTCCTTCAGTGTGACAAGCCTTCCTCTCTTTTAACCAACATGGAGTTATGGAAATAACGGTGTGATCATTCTCATGCCAACAACAACTAGTGTAGAGAGTATGCTCTCTTGAGAATTCCTTTAGCAATTAACATGTATGTCTACCCTTGAGACTGAAACATGAGCTCAATTTATAGGGAAATGGAGGTAGTTTCAGTTCCATGAAGAGGTGGATGGATTCCTATCATGAAGGGATTTGAGCTCCATGCACCAAGGGATAAGTTCCATGAGTGGAGGGATAAAACTCCATGAGTGGAGGGATAAAGCTTGAACTGATCGTGCCTCTAGAAGTTTCTAGTTGGGAGAATATTCGACCAATTGGGCTTCTAGAATTTATTTTTTCCTTTATTTGAATTTTTATGGGGGTCTGTAGATTTTATAAGTAGAACGTGTGGGATTTGTTGCAGGCTATAGAACAAGTATCCACGGACCCACAGGAAAGAGTTAGGAAAAGTGTGGAGTTGGACTTTTAAGGGTTTTAATGAGATTTTCTCCAATTCTAAGACTTGTTTTAGGAACATTAGGGTTTTTTAATTCTAAGGGAACATAATATAAGTAGTGATGAACCTATATGGACATTCAAATGTCATGGTGACAAAATAATGTGTAACAGATTTCCCCCTAAAGTGTGAAGTCTGAGGTTGTTCTGAAGAGGGTTGTTCTGAAGAGTGAAGGGCTTTATCATTCTGAGGATTGGATTGCAGACACACCGGTCGAAAACCTGTAAAAACATTCAATGCAAGCATATATATATCATCGTTGAGGTAGGCATTCCCATACTCAGATAAAAACTAACTAAATGTTCTGGTACAGAAATGATTTTAATATTACATCAAAAGTAGACACAATATGGGTGCAGCCATCTGTCATAAGTAGTCTACTACATCATGAATAATAAAACTGCTCGCAGCCTAGATGGTGGAAACTAGATCTAGGGTCTTTATTTCCGCTTCCCAAACTAGTACGATTCTATCCATGCGATTAATTTTGTCGAAGTCGAACATGGTAGAAACCACTTGATTACTAGTCAATGATGTGAGCTATTAACAAGTGTGAGAGAAGCCACCAATGATGAAAATGGCTCTCAAAGTACTCAGTACAATCTACGAAGTGTGAATGAATGATTTGCAGTAGAACACTTCACAGAATCATTCGATCGAAGGTCAATGATGCAACCTGTCATCGGAGGTGAGAAACCTGCCATTAGGGCATGCAGATCCCAAGGTATTGATAGGATTATTAGATCAACTTTCTAGATGATGAGATGTCGTCGATAGAAAGTGACCCGTCGCAGGAAAACCCATGACACAAAACCATTAGATCAAGTTTTGAATAAATATTTGCAAGTAATAACTCAAGGATGGTCAATGTGAATGGAGACAAATTTTTGCAATGAATGGTTTATTTAAATTGTCTCTTGAACACATAACGACACTAAAAATGGCTTGGTGACAATTTACCTAAAGCTAATACCCAGAAACCAGCTAAATACTTTCAATGTGGTTTGATTAACTGTTAGACAAAGGATTTTCCCAACCCAGGTACAATTGTGACAAAGTTTTGTGTTCAAGAGTGGTATACTGATTTTTAAACAAAGGTGACAATTGGATTCCTTTTCTCTCTTTTTCCCCCACCATTACTGGAAAGTACCTCTTTATTTTTTACAAGCTTGAGGAGGATAACATTTTCTTGTTTTTGTAAGCTCATACTTCGAATAAGTCCATCTTAGTATTAAAATCGAACCCTAAGAAGGAGTGGTTCGGTCGTGTTTGTAATTGACAGGTCCTTTACTGTTAAATTTTAATGAGTCCAATATAGGAAAAACTCAGTGTTTTTCAGTTTTAGGGAGTCAGAAGAAAAACATAAGTAAACTCCGTGGTTGTAATTTTTCATAAATTTAGTCTCTCAAGCCCGAAAAAGGATAAAATAATACAGGAGAGAACTCTATTGACCATGATTATTCAATGTATACCTTTTTCGTAAATAGTCCATTTCAGTCCGAAAAATGGGTAAACTTATACTGAAGGGACGACTGTTCATTTCCTTTAACGAGTTCGAATAGTCAAGTACTCAACGATATTTTCATGTTTACAGAGTCTAAAAAGGGCTTAAAAGCGAACTCCAGGGTTTCACTTTTTCGTAATTCTCAAGAGCCCGAAAAAGTGATAAAAGTGTACTCAACATCAAAATAATTCTTTTACCAAAAAAACATGTATTCTGCCCAAAAACTTGAAAGATTAAACATACATGTTTCCAAGAAGTAAAAATATCGAAAAATATCCTTTTAAAGTGAAAAATAAATAAAATATAATATTTTTTTCATTCAAAAACTATAAAAAGGAGTTTAACAAAATCATTTTTACCTTTTGTCTTCAGAGCAGTAAATTGAGAGCTTTTGGCAAAAACATTCAGGAGCTAATATCGGGAGAACTAACCATTCAATCTGTGATTCGTTAGAACCAGGTAATCCACATCACCTTACTCTTCATTTATATCTATTTCAATTCTCTTTTTTGGCTTTAATTTCAATTTTTTGGGAGAAATTATGTTCAAAATGCACTCTCAAGGGTTCGCAGGTCATGCGTGCACTACCTGCGGACCCCGATAATTTTCTAAAAGGAAAATTATCCGGCTACCATAGTTTTTCTATGCATCCCATGCGGAGGTCTGCACTATCTCCACACAAAAACTGCAGAGGCATTGTGACCGTTTTAAAATTTACAAATTCTCTTAAAAATCGTTAAAGTTTCTCACTCCAATGGCTTCTAACTTTCAAATATGTTTATTTGCGGGCTATTTCACCATGATAGAGTGGAGAGAACGTGAGCATGAAAATATAGACAATGAAGCCATGAATAATCCCACAACAATGCGTGAGCTAAAAAATTGTGGTTTATATAAGTTCTGGCCGATCCAAGGTATAAGAGCACAAGTAGAGCTGATGACATGTTTAGTAAACACATGGGATGTTCAAGATCAGTGCTTTATCATTGGTGACCATTGGCTCGAAATAGAGCTCTAGGATATCTATTTCCTCACTGGATTATCCCAAAGAGGAGAAAACATATCCTTGTTCAGAGCTAGACAAGGTGGCCTACCCATTTCTAGTTACAAACAACAGTTTTGCAGTGATGCAGTAGATCCAAAGGATAATCGCATAGACATAAAAAATATCTTACGATTAGATCTCATAGTGATTTCATTCATGGTAAACAGGTTGTGTGGAAGTGCGGCTCCACATGTAGCAACTGAATCTCAAATGCAGACCTCAGTAGAGTGTTTCAGAGGCACCATATTCAATGGATGCGAAGGGGTATTGGCCAACATGAGAGGCCAACTAACCAAAGCAAACAATGCAAAGTTAAAAAACTTTGGTTGTGGCACCATCCTGATTTATTTTTCTTTGGAGACAATCTCGCTTCTCACCCCTCAGCTTATTCCAGTATATCATGGGGAGCCTCGAGAACCTCGAATGTTACATTTGGTTTCATTAATGGTCCGCCATGGTGGCGATGGCAATTCAGTGGTTCGGTTCACTCCAGCGTACTTTATGTAGCTAAGGAACCCAGTCTTCACAATTGAAGACTCCTCTATGTAGGTATAGATTTCAAAGGTGATCCTAAGATGTCCTTGCCTCTAGGGGCACAGTGGGACGAATCAGGTAAGCGAATTATCTTGATTTTTTAATCTAATTTTTATTTTTTTTAATCGTCCAATACTGATAACAATTTTAAAATGTAGATGTTGGTCCACGATGACCAGCTACACTCCGCCGCTTTGACATGCGGCAAGCAAAGCCTATAGCACCACCACATGATCAGGCAGCAGAGATCCTAACTAATATGAAACACAACCTGGAGAGGTTAACCATAGATATTCCTGAGACAGGGACAGGTGACATTCCTCTCTAGCTTCAGAGACATGTTACAGGTGTTCCAGGACAGTTTAGGAGATTTCTACACAAGGTGGCGCGCACCACAGTCTATTACCATGATCATCATCATGGATAGTGGATGATCATTGTGGATTGACATATTTTATTTTTTGTATCAGTATCTATTAGATCATGAGGTATTTTAACCTATGCTCATAGACAATGTAATATTTTTGAAAACAAACCTATCTATGATATTTCTACTTTCTCTGAGTATATTTTTCAACATGTATCGAATGTTGTTTTGATTTACTAATTTAATGTTGCAAAAGTCTATTTAGAACATGATTAGCTAATGCATCGGTCAATGTGTTTAAATTTCTTGAAATAAGTTGATATTCAATGTAATCAAATTATCATTCCAAGAGATGAACCTTCAAAAATATTCTCAATAACATTGGATTTTTAATTTTGTATACTCTGTTTAAATGTAATACAATGAGTTTTGAATCCAACCTAATAATCAAACGTCAAATACCAAATGAAATGGCATTAGATAATAACTCAATGACTGCGATATATTCTCCAATATTGTTCTTTGTTTGACCAAGGCTTACCCCATACATAGAAACTAACTCATTAGTGGGTGAATAGATATCCCAAGATGCGGAAGAGATATTTTTTGTATTACGACAAGCACCGTCAGGAAAACCAATGTACATTTGAAGGGATGCCGACATCTGCAATATCAAGAGTAATCAAGATAAGCAGTGATAGCAATAACAGCAAACATAATCTAGGCACACTTATCTAATCTAAGGCACACTATCTAAAAGTAACTAATGTACAAATGAAATATTCACGTGAAAGTCAAGCATAATATCTCTTAAGATAAAGACCATTTCTAGGCTTTTCTAAAGAGACCCCATCATAATCAATCAATTCATAGGCCCCTTTTTCAATCACATGTTGACAATGTAAGGACCATGCCACATCGGTTCGAATTTTCTAGCACCTAGCTTATTGTTAGGTTGATCATATACTAAGACTAGGTCGCCTTCTGAAAAAACATGAGGAGTAACACTTCGATCATACTGAGCTTTCATACATTTCTTATGAGCTTCAGTAGCTAAAGCAGTGGTGTGTCGAGTCTCATCTAATTGTGCTAAATAGAAAAATCATTTTTCCTCTTCAGAGGTAGTTGGTAGTAACTCTATGGCTAATTGGAGTGACAGTATTTCACATTCAATGGGTAACACAGCTTCTACACCGTAGACCAGTTGAAAAGGAGTGAACCCTATAGCAGTTTTTGCTGAGGTTTAGTATACCCAAAGTGCCGAAAAAAACATGGTATGCCAATTCGATTTGTGAGTTTCGATAATACATTTAATCATAGTGGTCAAAACCTTGTTGACAGCTTCAACTTGACCATTAGCCTACGGATAATATGGAGTAGAGTTACCATGGCACAGGCCAAGTTGATCGAAAAGTTGGGTCATCATTATATTTCAAAAATGACTCCCATGGTCTGTGATAATAGCTTGAGGCACACCGAAACGAGCAACCATATGAACGAATACGAACATAGCTGCAGTTTTTCTATCTGTCGCGAATGTAGGCATCGCCTTGGCCCATTTGGTAAAGTAATCTACAGTGATAATAATATACCCATGACCCCTAGATGAGTGAGGGTTACATGTAATGAAATCAATGCCCAATTTCGCAAAAGGACAGAGAGCAATGATTGGGTCAAGAGGCGCACACATATTTCGATCAAAAATTTGGCAATTGTGGCATTTTCGGACCACAATAATAAAATCTTTGAACAATGACGGAAAAAAATAACTAGAACACAATATCTTTCGGACTGTGACAAACCAAGAAATATGACCACTACATGCTCCAAAGTGACAGTCATTCAAAACCCTTTCAGCCTCTTCGTGAGTTATACAACGTCGAAAAATAGAATCCGCACCACAACAATAACGTGTAGCCCCAACAATATTATATTGTTGGGATTGACACTGGATTTTGCGTCGATTTGAACATGAAAGCTCTGGGTGAAAGGTTTGGGTTTAAAGATATATGATGATATCTCTATACCATGGATCTAACATACTGATAAGGTATAGAGATTCATCTGTGATGGGAGTCTCTACCACAGTTTCTGTCTCAGTATTGGGAAAGTCACACATGAGTTCTGCAAAAACTAGTGATTTATTTTATTTGGATTTCTCTAATTCCAGACAAAAATTTTATAGGATTAAAATCCATTTAGAATATTTTCCCTCGAGTAATTGTTTGGTCCAAATATACATCATCGGGTTGCAATTAGATATCACAATTGTCTTACATAACAATATGTAGTGATGAAATCGTTGGACAGCTTGAACTGTTGTCAACGCCAATTTCTCCACATATGAATATTTTATTTCCGTCAATTTAAGATTCTGACTCAGATAATAGATCACATTCTCATTGTGAGATTCATTTTCATGAACTATAACCATTCCAATGGTGGCATCAGAGGCTGCTAAGAATAAAAAGTATTCATGGTGGTAATTGGGTGGATGCAATAACCGTGCATGGGTCAATGCATGTTTTAGAGAATCAAAATATTGATCAGCAATCTCATCCCAAAGGAACATTCTGTTTCAACAACTGAGTAAAACCTTTTGTTAACTCAGCATAGTTCGAGATAAACCTACGTAGAAAATTTTCTTTCCCCTACAAACTTTGGAGTTGGCGAAGTGTGGAAGGAGGAAGTAAATCAATGATGGCCTCAACCTTTGAGGGGTCGACATGAATGTCAGCTTTCAAAATGATGAATCCCATTAATCGTCCTGATTGCACAAAAAAAATGAATTTGTGTGGGTTAAAATGAATCTTGTAATGCCTACATCACATCAAAATAGCTCTCAAGTGTGTATGATGATCGTCCCTGTGTAATGAGTGAGTAGGTAAATCATCCAGTTAAGGTTGTACAATATGTTTGATATCATGAAAAGTGTAATACATAGCCCTTTGAAAAGTTGCACCAACATTTTTTAATCCGAAAGGTAATTTGCAATAATAAAATGTCCCCCAATGACATATAAAAATTGTTTTTGGTTGATCAGCAGGGAGTATGTTGATTTGATTATATCCTGAAAATCCATCCATAAATGAGAAGATTTCATTTCTAGCACAATCGTCAATGATTTGGTCGATATAAGGGGTAGGATAATTTTCTTTTGGACATGCTTTATTAATATCCCTATAATCGACGCATACTCGTATAGTCCCTTGTTTCTTGGTAACAGGAACTATATTAGATACCCAATCTGTCAATGGGATTGGATAAATAAATCTTGCTCGCAATAGCTTTTCAACTTCAGATTTAATAGCAACATCTTTCTGCGGATGTATTGGATGTAATCTTTTTCTAATAGGCTTAGCATTCGGGTATGTCTTAATTTCATGAATTACAATCTTTGGATTGATTCCTAGCATCTCTTCGTAGTACCAGGTGAATATGTCTCATAATTCTTGAAACTTGGATTTATATGTATTAATCTCATCAATTGTACAAGAAGCGTCTATATTAATGTTTTCAACAATTCCAAGTTTAACTGATATGTCGATAGGAATAATTGTAGAAATGCTTCCCAAATTAATCTCAGAATTCGAATTTGTAATCGATATAGGATTCTGTGGTTCCTCGACATGCTCAACCGTAAAAATAGAAGAAAAATCATTTTCAAACCTATCAATTTCAGGGAAAAATGAAGATCTATGATGTATATCATCCTGGGGTAATTCATCCCAAGACAAAAATTCTCTAATACTTTCGTCAATGTGAAACACATGTTGGAAAGGATCAGAAATGGATGTCAAGGTCGAGCTTTATAGTGAAGAATATTCTTCAATGATCACATTCATTTAATCAAGAGTAGTTGAAAGTGTGTCAGAAAATAACTGTACTGCCACATATGCCATCTCAAAAGGACTCAAAGGCATCTCGCCATTGAAAGAATCCAGTTCTGATTCTGAAGGCACTATCCATGTTTCATCGAATGGTATAGTACTTGATGAAATCATATTGATGTTGGCAATGGTGTGCAGTACATTAGGTGGAGGCATAGAGAAATTTCCCATCAGAACATAATCTTTTACTAAACCTACGCCAACATCTTCATATGGGATAGTCGATTTTCCAACATGTTGGATACTGTCTGTAGAAGCAGGGTCGAACGAATTGTATGACAACTAATCAATTTTCACAATCTTCCCTTTATGAGGAAACATTATTAATCAAAAGACGGATGAAACGACAGCAGTCATGGCATAAGAGCAACTACGACCCAAAATAAGGTTGTAATCTAGAGGGGCATCAACAACTTCCACCTCTAGATTAACAGTTTTTCCTTCTACTTCTATAGGTAGATCCTGGAGTATTCCGTACGGATGGAATCATCTTCCATCAAAGGCATTATGGATTTTTGGATATTGGTTGAGTGTCAGAGAACCAAGAGATTTCCAACAATTTAACGAAATTATACACGTGGATGCCCCCTCATAAATTACAGTACGAAAGCAACACTTGTTTTTTACTAATACTGGAATCTAAAAAGCCATCTGATGAGGGAGTCTTGGTGTAAAATTTTCTAGATAAAATACCATGAGGTTAGAATCCTGATGATCAATAGCTCCAATAGTTGATAATAGCAATTTCCTTTGTGCTGGACATTATTGTAGCACTTCCAAGGCCGACATTGCTGAAGGGGATATCACCAAGTCCTCAATAATGTTGTAGTTTTGAGCAGCTCTCGCATGTGGATTGAAAGTTGATTTCTGAAGTACACATTTTGCAGGAAGTTTAATTACTATATTAGGATTAGGTTTCTCGATATGAAGTGGATCGGAAACCGAAGTAGATACAGTTGGTGTTGGATTAGAATTTTCTATCTCTTTACCATTTACAGGATTTTTACTTTCATAGTCTTGCGATCACATCGCAACCATCACCTCAAACATCATCAAAATATATGCCGATGAATTCGAAGAAGATCCTATCATTTTTCTATCTTGAGTAGGAAAAGTATTCTTCAAGACAGCAGGTGTTGGAGAACCTTTGACACATTTAGAGACCTCGAACCGATGTGGGCACTCTTTGGTAAAGTGATCCTCATCACAGATAAGACAAGGATATCGAGGCTTTTTCTTATCATCATTTGGTTCATTCTTTTCGTTTTTCTCTTTCAGAGACGTTGTTTGTTTGTTTTTATTCTTACCTTTCTTCTTATTACTAGTTTTAGATTTGACTGTAGATGAATCTACAATGTGGATGTCGGCAGAAGTTTCAAGGGAAGAATCTCCTTTTAGTGAATCTAGTAAAGTTATGATAGGAGAAGTAGTTTTGGAGGACCTCTTCTTACTCTTATTAGCGCTAACTAAACCAATGACACCGTCTACAGCATGAGAACCTGAAGGAGTTGTATTTATTTGACCAGGACGTGGTAAGTCAGGAATTTTTTCGTATAACGTAGCAGACTGTGTATATACAACATATAAGTACTGAGCTTGAGCAATGACCTGTTCTTCAGTAACAACCCCTCCCTTAGCCACATCTTCAGTTACCTTTGGAAGTAATGATTTGATAAACCATTCTGCGAAAATCTGATCCGAAATAAAGAATTTCACTAATCGTCTTCTACGTCTACATTCATGTATGTCATCGGATATGTACGTAGACGTAGATTTTTTTAATGAAGTCAAGAGTTTTCTGCCATTGTCGTATTGGACTGACAACTGGAAGTGTCCTAAGAAAGATGTTGCTAATGCGTTGAAGTTTTTGAATGAGCCACGTGGTAGTTCAATATACCATTTTGTAGCTAAACCTATCAGTGTTCTTTGAAATGGTCCTAATTGAATGGAGTCATCGATTAAAGATTTGGATGAACACCAGAGGTGGTAATTCATGACATGGTTTGAGGGGCATCTCCTAATTTACCTTTGAACTTAGGAATATCACTAGGCAAATTATTCGGCATTGGTGGCTAATATGGAAGATAATAAATTAGATCATTCATTAGGTGCGACAAATCAAGTAAATCCAAAGTTGCTATGAATGGTAGCCGACATTTAGGGTCCTACTCAGAAAATTGATAACCTTGTGGAACTATACCAGTACAAGGAGGAGGATATCCAGGATAACCTAGAATAGCATGTGCATTTGGGATTGGAATGCCTATCGGATAACCAGGATTAGCTGGACCATACTAAGGTTGATTTGGTATCTGATACGTGTAACTAGGGTACGGTTGATGCTGGTATACTGGATTTTGTGTTACAGGTCCATATTGATACTACCCTTGATACGGTTGATAAACAAACTATGGTTGGCTTGTTACATGTGTACTTGTACCAAGTTGTCCCGTAAGCATCTGAACAGTAGTCTGAATTGTGGGTCCAAGTTGAGGAGAAAATACTTGAGGGATTTTTTGTGATACTTGAGGGGCTATAGGAATAGGGGTTGGAAAAATTCCAGGGATAGGTGTGGTAGGCTGAAGAGAAGTTGGTGCAACAGTTTAAGGTGGAGTTCTAGGTGTACTCGGACCAGGCTGTTGAACAGTACTAGGTGCAGATACTTGTGGTATAACTTGAAGCGTAGGTTGGACAGGTTGTTGGATTTGACTGTAACCAATTGGCTGACCAGGTTGATTATATGGTACTTTCATATTAGGTTGAAAATTCTGTTGATTTGGTGTTGGATTCCATACCATGTTTACTCCAAGATATGGAGGCCCCATTGAAGGTTGTGATGTATAAGACGGACCATAACCAGGTTGATAATTTGGAACGTATGTTTGATATTTAGCTAGATAATTCCCACTAAAATATTGACCTCCCTGAAAATTTTTTTGTTCCTGATAGAACTGCGGCCCTAAAGGAGGATGTTGTCCTTGGAAAGACTGTTTCCCTCAGTACTGTCCTTGAGGAGGTTGCGGACCTTGAGCTGAGTACTTCCCTTGAGGTTGATATTGTCCTTGAGGTATGTACTGCCTTTGAGGTATGTACTGTCCTTGAGGTTGCCCCCCAGGCAGTAAATTACTATCTTGAGGATGCCCCCCAGGGGGTAAATTGCTACTTTGAGGTTCAGGGTTAGGAATGTTTCCATACATCATGTAAATTTGTTCCGCATTCAAATTTTCGGTATGTGATTCATTTGGACCAGGTGTTTGTATAAGTTTTTCGGGAGAAGGAGTTGTTCCTGAGAAAGTACCAGAAAGTGACTGGTCCCTAAGGAATAGACGGACCACCATACAAATATGATTCTGGTGATGGAGAAAACATGGATGACTCACTAGACATGTTGAATGAAGGTCTGTAATTAACTCTCGGTATGGCGTAAAAATGAATTCAGGGTGGCAAGTAGTTTTGACCAGAATGTAGAAAGTCAGTCAACTGAGAATACCAAGGATCCTATTTGAAAGGGCTATAATAAATTGATTCACTTGGCCTAAGATCTAAATATTCCTGACGAGAAGGAAGAATAACTTCTTCTTCTGTATCAGTAATTTCTTCAATGCTAATGAGGCCAGGAGGAAGGTTCTTAGTGATGCGAATCTTCACTATGGGTGAATGAGGATGACCAGGGGTTCAGGTTATGAACTCTAAGGTAGACTTAGATGTAGCAGATTCAGTTTTTGGTTCAGAAATTTCAAGTTCAGTGGCTGATAATTCACTAGTTGTGGAAGCAAGTTCAACTAGTTCAGAAATTGATATTTTTGTTTGATAACTTTCTGTTTTTTGAGGTTTATCTACTTCGTAATCAGGATGAATAATTATGGATGTTTCCTCTTGTTCAGTTGATCCAATCCCTGATTTTTGTCCTTTTTTAGATTTAAGTTTTTCTAACTAGCTTGGTGTGTACTCAGGGGGTTTCCTCTACATTCTATGTTATTGTCTTGGTAATTCTACCACGATTAAAAGTTTTAGCACACGAAATCAAAGAAAATTTCAATAAAATAACCTAAAGTCGCTAGGTAAACAATCAAATTAATCACACGCCTACAAAATGTAAGAGAGAAATCCACACACAAACAGTAAATTCCCACACTAGAAACACTAGTTGGTGATGAAATCCAACATCGTAGAATTCTAATGCGGAAATGGTGGTTGGAACAGTTACCCTAACAACTTGCTTAATGAAACAGTCTGGTGCAAGTCTCTCCACTTATTCCATCTCAAAGTGAAGAGGATCCTTCAGAAATTCCAAGTGAGTTTATTCGACGTCTGCTCTAGGTACAGTGGGACCTTCCCTCCACCGTCACCTTGGGAAAAAATCCTAAATTTTATAGTCACTAAGGTCACCAACGAGAACAAACGTACCTGGGGGAATAGTCTACGATCTGATATACACGCAAGGGCAGAGTAACTAGCTCAATCCCCTTGAAGGCTCCTTGATATAATCCAAGGTTTACCAACAAGTGACCCCAGGCTCCTCGAAAATGGTCTATCCGAGGTTTACCATTTTTAATATGTGCACATCTGCTATCTTTCCTAATGAGATAGGTATGATTACCTCACTGGTTTCGACATGATCTTGTGCTTGACTCTTTTAAGAAGAGCTTCCCAGATCACAAATGCTACAATTGGATTTTCCTACCGCAATATTGCTACTTGTTTGTTTGAACTGTCTTGGAATGTTAATTACAACCTGTTCTAAGACACTAGCCTAAGCTATGTTGGTGGAAAGAGCCCTAGAAAATGTAAAATATCTAGATTTATTTTATTTAAAGTGTTGTTTTTAATTTGGTTGTTGCTTAAGACAGAAGGTGTGGAAGTGAAACTTCAATGATGTTTATGACTCAACTCAAAAATATGCTAAATGCATCTAAATGGAAGGTGCAACTCTTTTATTTTCAATGAATCTTATTTAAGGGAAAGATTTGAGAGATTTAATAACTTTCAAAGCACCAATTCTTTCATGCATAAAGAAAATCTTTGAAAAGAAGATGATTTCTTTGAGAACTCAATTCCACAAAAATGATCAATTGTTCATTCAAAATGAAATTCCTTTATCAATCAGATCAGAACTACAAATCAATAAACAAACTTTTCCAAAATAAAACACTATCTAAAACTCTAAAAACATAAAATTCAAAATCAAGAAAAAATCTAATTTTGAAGTCTATCTAAAAATTTTAAGGACATTTTCTCCTAGTTTGTGATCGAACCAAGAAGAATTTCTACTTATCTCAACAGAAATGAAAACATTAAAAAATGGTTTGGTGTGAAAATTAGGCTTTAGTAAGCTAAAAAGCTCATCTAAATTTGTAAATGAAAACAAAATCAAGTTTCATAAAAGTGAAGTCTGCAATAATTTTAATGGCTCAGAAAGAGATCATCATTATAACAGTAAGATAAGGTATATGAAGACATCTTGTATGGAGCAGCAAGAAATTAGGGAAAAAACTCGCTCATAAAATGCAAATTAGATGAAAAATCACATAAACACAAAATTTGTTGAAAAGAAATTCACACATAAGATTTGACAGTCAAGACAGACTAGGGAAAACACATAGAATCTGGTAATCTGGCTCCTAAAAAGAGAATTCTTAATTTTAAAAAAAAAAATCCACATGTACGCGGGTTCTAATGGAGAAAAGAGTGGTACCGCACTTTTTTGAACTAAAAAATGCGGAGGCAATGAAAGTACAGAAAAATAAAAATTCAGGTTTTATTTTTAGGGATTCTTTGAATTTATCTACCCAACCCAATCTCAAACAAATCAAAATCAGAAAACTCTTAAAATTAAAACTGAAAATAAAAAAGGAAAACTAAGTTCTATTCCCTAGTGGAGTCGTCATTTTGTTATGCAAATAAATCCCTCTTGCGAACAAGATAGATCTCCCTAGTATTCTACGAATAGCTAGAAACAGACAAAGAAAGAGGACATGCCCCTACCTTGAAATCCAATGTTCAATTTAGTATTTTATCCAGTCGCTCCAAAGAGGCTTCTCCAATAAGTAGAACCTGCAATCAAAAGCAGACAAAAGAATTAAAAGCACCTACAACATATAATAATTAAGAAAATCTAATCTAACTTAGTCATCAAGGAGTCTAAGTATTGAATTATTCAACAATCACAAGAACAACTCAATGAGAAAAGGAGATCCATATGTATTATCTTTGAATGAAAAGAGTAACTTTACAACCTAATGCCTTGATGTCGTACAAGTTCCTCCTGGGGTCCTGAACAGTCATACCTCCTTCAGTTTGACAAGCCTTCCTCTCTTTGAACTAGCATGGAGTTATGGACATAAAGGTGTGATCATTATCATGCCAACAACAACTAGTGTAGAGAGTATGCTCTCTTGAGAATTCCTTCAGCAATTAACATCTATGTCTACCCTTGAGACTGAAACATGAGCTCAATTTATAAGGAAATGGAGGTAGTTTCAGTTCCATGAAGAGGGGGATGGATTCATCTCATGAAGGGATTTGAGCTCCATGGACCAAGGGATAAGTTCCATGAGTGGAGGGATAAAGCTCGAACTGATCGCGCCTCTAGAAGCTTCCAGTTGGGAGAATATTCGACTAGCTAGGCTTCTAGAACTTACTCTTTCCTTTATTTGAATTTTTATGGGGGTCCGCAGGTTTTATAAGCAGAACGTGCGGGAGTTTCCGCAGGCTATAGAACAAGTATTCATGGACCTGCAGGAAAGGGCTAGGAAAAGTGTGGAGTTAGACTTTTAAGGGTTTTAATGAGCTTTTCTCTAATTCCAAAACTTGGTTTAGGAACATTAGGGTTTTTTAATTCTAAGGGAGAATAATATAGGTAGTGATGAACCTATATGGACAGTCAAATGTCATGGTGACAAAATAACATATAACAATCATTAAAAAAGACCAAGACAAAATTTTTGAGATATGGCTTGAGAAGGTGATTCATGAGACTTTTAAAGGTGGACAGGGCATTAAAAATACCAAAGGCCATAACCAAAAATTCATAATGACCTTCATGGGTTTTGAAAGTTATCTTGGTAATGTCTAGTACTTTCATTGTGATTTGGTGATAGCCCGAACAAAGATCCAACTTGGTAGAGAATTGGGCACCATGTAGTTCATCAAGGAGATCATTGACTACTGCAATAGGAAATTTATCCTTGAAGGTGAGCTTGTTTAGGGCCTTGAATTCGGGACACATGCGCCAATCCCCGTATTTCTTTAATACCATGATCACTGGGGACAAATAAGGGTCAATGTTGGGATGAATCATGCATGCTTCTAGATTTTCATCCTCATTGGTTTGTGTGAATGGATACATATAGGGGCATCCATTGGGAGGTTGCCATAATCATAATCAAATGGATGTTATGATCATGCTTACCTCAAGAAAGGGGTAGTTCCTTACGTTTTTCAAACACATTGTTGATAGTGACTCAACATCTTTTACAGATCTGGATGAATGTTTTCAGGGCTTAATTTAATGGCCTGGATGGCATTGAATTGAGCATGGTGTCCCTTTTTTAAAATATTCTCTATTGTATGTAAGCTAATGATAATACGAGCACCTGAATAGAGCCCACAGAGCGTATGAGTGTGTCCATTTTGTTTGAAGATCATATATAACTCTTGTAATTCCATGGTAATGGGGAATATTATTTGAAGCCATTCAGCTCCAAGGAAAATGTCACAACCTCCCATTTCAATGGAAAACATCTTTATTTTAAGGTGATTATCCCCTATCTAAATATTTATGTTCTCACAAAGTCCTTCGCATTTAATGGTCCCCCAATCAGCTATAAGGACCTGAAAATTGGATAATTCCCTCACAAAACAATGCACAACCTTAGCAACCTCTTTATGGACAAAATTATGTGTGCTACCACTATGAATCAATAACACCGCTAGTCGATGCTTAATAAAGCCTCTGATTTAAGTGTTTGTGGAGAAGAAATACATGCTTATGAATGGAGTGATATAATTAGATCAATAGGTGTTTTTGTATTATCGGATGTAGTATCTTGGGGTTCCACTACGTCCTCCCTAGAAACTTCAGGAGGTTGGGCCTCATCATCTAGGATATTTTTAGTCGCGTCAATATGAAATAACTTTGGTTCCTTGCATTTGTGGCCTAGGAAATATTTTTCATCACAATAGTATCACAATCCTTGTCTTCTCCTTTCAGCCATTTTTGTTGGTAACATCTTTTGCACCTTGAGGGTTTGGGTGGGGACACTAGTAGGGGTGGGGCATGCCTTTGATGTTAATGAAGGATGACTAGATTTGGAATTAATAACAATTTCTACATATAAAGCTTTGTGGAAATATTCCAACCAAGCAGTTGGTTGATGCATTATAACATGTGCTTGTTTCTTAATGACACTAATGAAACATTCCATATAGGAGTCTCCCCTAGGCCCTCAATCAAGATGGCTAGTTTTTCAAATCTCATGATGTAGTCTCAGACTGTACCAGTTTTTTTTAGCTTTGTGAGGCAACCCATAAAGTGATATTCCTTGTCAAAATGAGCACAAACTGATTTAGAGAACATATTCCAAGTTGGCTTTCCTGCGTAGAATTTCTAATGCCATTGCCACCACTTCCAACATTCTTAGTCCAAATAAAGGGCTCCCACATCTATTTTGGTTTCATCATACTAGATATTGTTGAGTTGAAAATATTTTTCCATTTGTGCCATCAACAGTGTCGGGTTAGAACTGTCAAATTTGTGCATGTTAATATTGGGTGTCTTATTTCTATAATATTGGTGACCCCAGCGTAAATAATGATACCCCTCATATCAATGGTGAATAGATTCTCCTTCCGGGTGAAATGTACATGGTTCCCCTCCCTCATGGGGTTTTTAGGCTTCATGTATGTTTGTATGGGTTCTAGGGCCTTTGTAACTGTGTGTTCGATTTTGGTGGTGATGCTTGCTTTGAGGTATGTCACTTTTTTTTGGAGGGTCTCCATGGCTTGAGCCCTCGTAGTTACCATACAATTGGCTGAGTCAAAATTTTGGTTCACTTGAAATTAGCATGGTTGCAATGGGTTTGAGTCAAGGATTTTTTTAATGTAGATCATTCGAAATCACCTCATAAAATATTGGGACCATAAGAAAAATGAGTGCTTATTGGTGAATGGTACCATTGCGATTAACTCATCATCCAAAATCTTGTGGGCTAGATCTCTTTCAAGTGGAATTTTGGGAACTTCAGAATTTATTACTTTAAAAATCCTATAGGAGTATTACTCTCAGCTGAACAATACTATGATAACTAAAATCCCAAATTCTTGTTACTGGAAATTGTATAGGAATTTGGCTGTCCCAATTGATCAATACTATGGTGGCAGAAACCCCAACTGTTGTATATAGAAAAATGTGTAGGAATTTGGTTGTCCCAATTGATCAATACTACTATGGCAGAAACCCCAACTTTTGGATACTGCAAAATTTGATTGCTAATCAGCATAAATTGAGGGAACTATAGCAATAAGGAGTGGCAGGTTCTACATATCGTGTTATATTCCAGGGGTACAACAATAGTACTCGTCCCAATATTTCTGAGAACTAACTAAGTAGGATCGACCATGCCTTTAGCTATGCTACTCGACTACCCTAGGTGTGTGCGGGTAATCTCCCCGAGTGTTATTATTTTTGTGATGTAGAAGCAAGACATTCGATGACTTATTTAAGTTTGGTTTCAGGGTAACCTTGGGGGGATTCCAATATACAAGAGGAATGTGGAAGTGCATTATGTGTACAAGTATTGTCTGATGCACTACTACTCAGAGGGGTACCAACATGGGTTACAAGGGAGTCCAACATACATGACCACATGTTATATTTCTTGCATGTATGCTTCCCCAACCACAGGTTGATGAGTGTAACAAAAAATCTCTGTAGTTTAAAGACGGCATAACACATCTCTAGCCTAAAACATTTTTGCTAAAAATTGGTGGTGTGGTTAGCCCGAGAAAGTGCTATGATGCCACTTTTAGTATTCTTGACCTACAAAAAATATCAAAAGTGTGAAATATGCCAGAAATACCAAATAAAATAACACTATGAGATGATAACAACAGAAATATTTTATTAAAATCTGCAACCATATTGTTTACTTACCTCTTTGAGGGAGAAACCTCCAGTTGAGAAGAGCTCAATTACACAACACAAAATAAGAATTTCCTTACTATATTTGAAAGTATATATTTTCTTAAGGCCTAAAACCATAACCACTTGTGGTCCCTTTCATAATACACGTTAACCACTTTATTTATTAGCTATGGCTAATTATATCTAATTGTGGTCCCTTTTTTATAATGTTGGAAAACCACTTACGATGCTTACATGATTTGTTTATTAAAAAAACTAATCATGAATCTTATGAGGCCTCTTGGTATTATCACATTAATAAAGGGGTTAGGTTCAGACCATAACAAAAAATTTCATATATTTTCATCTAAGAATTATATGGATCCATGAAAGAAACCTAGAGTCCTTCAAGTGCTCACACAAGGTGAAGAGATGTTAATAACACGTGCAAGTCCAATTTTGAAATTTTTTAACTCAATGTGGAAAATATAAATATAGATGACACGTCATTAGTTTTCCCAAGAGGCTAAATATGTTTCCCTGTCATTACCTCAACATATTCAAAACTTAGATTTGATGATTATTATGTGGAAAAAAGGTCAACAAGGAATAGGTTATGATTTTACTGTTAGAAAACAAAGATTATTGGATGCATTATTATATAAGATTAAAATTTATTCATATTATCGTGATGTTCAATTTTATTATAATTCACTGGATGAGTTATCTGAAATTGAAACAGATATACCACATATGATTAATTTTGTTACTTTACCAGAGATAGGAAATGACATTGAATTTGTGATGTTGGAGAGGGAATCTAAGATTGATGATGTACTATATAGGTTAAATACATATTCCTTTGAGGAAAAACTTCCAAATCTATCACAATATATTGAACTTATTAAGCTTGGGAAAATAACCATAAAATAGAGTTGCATGACACAAATGGTGGATTGATTGAAGTGCTTAATTGGCTTGGCATTAGCTCATCACCAATTAATGTGTATAACACCGAGGGATTATTTGACATAGAATTTCCAAACAATTTCCCAATAGGAGAGGAAAATTGGTTGCAACCATGAAGGAGAAATGTGCATCTTCATGAGTATGCAACACATCTTCTTAGATATCATGATAACATGTTTGGAAGGCACCCACGCTTTAGAAACTTTTTACTTAATATCATCATGAGACATCGTTCTCGAGCTTCCTCTATATTTTTTGTAAAAAAGAATATGACAGATATACCTACAATAATGGAGGAGTTATGAGCATCTACAAAATCTTCTAGAATCACAACTTGAAAATGATTAATGCGATTTGGAATTGTGCTAAGAGCTACATGTGCATATTGGAGCAAATTTTGTGCCAAGCTATATGAATTGATTCAATAAATTGGATGCCTAATAATATTCTTCACATTAAGTGCAACTGATATCCAATGGCCATATTTCCATAAATTAATGCATGATACAAGCCCTATAGATCTAATGGAAGCAAGGAAGTTGAGACGTCAAAATATAATTGATAATACTCATATTATAGCACAGTATAAGTGTTAGCTCAATTGGTCGAGTCCTCACTACTAAGTACTTTCCAGTGGGAGGTCACAGGATCAAATCTCATTGACACCCTTGGGGTTAGGCCTCGCGTGTAAGGCCGACGGTTAGATCCCCTTGGGAGGTTTTGCCAAGATTTTCCCGTGGACGTAGTGGGTACATATGTGTGCGAGCACATTGGATTCGTGAACCACAACATAAAAAACAAACAAACACAGTATAGGCACTTAAGGTATACAATATTCCAAGATGAAATTTTTGAAAGTTTTCATCAAGCTACTATTTTTTTATGTCTATGTGAATGGAAAAATCATGGATCTCCACATGTGCATGGATTTTTATTGTTGAAAAAATCTCCTAACATGGACACATGGAACTAGGTCATCATCCTACATAGGTTAGGTATGCCAAATAATATTTTGATAGATGTGTACATGTAATTAATCCATTTGATCAACATCAAAGAAATATTTAGGTTAGAGTCAATGTTGATAACTATCCTTTCTTAAAATACATGCAACAAATATTACAATTCAATCTTATGATTCATTATGAAGAACTTCTTAATTGTGTTGAGAATCACATCACTTGCAATGAGAAATATTGTCTACACAAGAAGGCAAGAAGATTGGTATGTCAATATAAGGCACCATGCGATATATGTGATCATTCAAAACTTTATGGTGATGAGAATGGTGAAAAAAGTATGAAACAAGATGAAATGACGATAGATTTATTATACATAATCGTGAAACATTGTTGATATAGAGGGGTAATATAGATTGGAAACTCATTCTTTCAAAGTGCATGGTCACTAATTAGATAGAAATATATGCTACAAAGATTGAAAATTGATAATAAAAAAAATAAAAAACATTTCACGATATGTTCATGGGTGTCTCCTTTCAGAATAAAAAATGAACCAATAACATGTGCATATAGGATTTTGTTATGTGAATCCATTGTTGAAAAAGATATATGTGCACAAGAGACATGCCATTTCATTTTAGAGCTCCCTCTTTTTTAATGCGGTCATCGATTTGTGGTTATAAATATTGGTATGAGGATTTTCAAACAAGTGCATTTTGATACATATAACACTGAAAATGATAATTATCTTATTTATGCATATATCAAGTGACTTTCCCATCTTGAGCAATGTTCATAAATATATGTTGCAAAATCATGGTCATGCAACAAACATTGACATGAGGATAAATGGAAAGATCAAAAGAATGCAGCTATTGTACGTATGTTTCCTCAATATAATTCAATTCCTAGTCATGAATATGATAAGTTCATAGAATGTTTTGGTTTGTGTTGGTATTATACAAGGCCTTCAATTATATTTTCAAAGATATAGATCACACAATTAATAATATAATGCATAATTGGGAAAAAAATCAATACAAATCATGGCATGTTGATCCCAATCCATTACCTTGAGTTCATATAGTCGAATCCATGAAGAAGAAGTTGCAAATCCATCTACTAATTTTTGAGAGAATGAGCGGGGGACCATTTTTGGTTTGTATAATAATAGATTTATAAATTATAATGAGCTTGAGTGATTGGACATGGGGATCATGATGTTATGCATAATTGGATCATACCATCATGATCCCCAACAATTGAATTTCAACCCCGACAATTGAGTTTCAATCGCTCATGGCATATGAATATATGTGCTTGATCCCCCATCCTTAATGCTTATTTACAGTTCCTACACACATGGGTTATCATGAATCGATGGTCAGGCCCTTAATGTCTTAAGGTTCAACCCCCACTCATTTCCATATGAGAACACACACACACACACACATATGGTGGTGAAGTTATTTATAGTTATCCCTCCTAAGCTTATATTGTGTGTGCATACACAATATTCAAGTTATTCTTCCTAAGCTTAAGATATTTTAGCCTAGTCCTGAAAATATCCAGAGGCTTATACCTCCACCCTCAAATAATAAACAAGGGAATCTAGACACTGATACCTCCACCCTCAAATAATTAACAATGGAATCCATAGGCTAGTAGCTCCACCCTCAAATCACAAAGGGAATCTAGAGGCTTATACCTCCACCCTTAAATCATCAACAAGGAAATACAGAGGCTTGTACCTCCCCCCCTTAAATCATTAACAATGGAATCCAATGGCTTATACCTCCACCTTAAATCAACAAGGGAATCCATAGCTCACTATACAAATAATAAAACAAGTATATGTGGCTAAATAACTCTCCTTAATAGGAATCCAAGGAACATACCTCCACCCAAGTTTTCAAGGGAATCCAGAGAAAACCATATACACCATCTAGTATTACAGGGAAACCATAGACTATTGTCCTCACCTGAGAGATATCATTCCACCTCCCAATGCTCAAAACAATATTTTCTCTACTCCTTACATTATCGTAGCAACAAATATATCTTTTATCATTTCCTCTTATTTTATGGATCACTTTCCTCTTGTGTTATGGCTCACTTTCCTCCTTTATAGACCAATAATTTCTTGTGCATTGTCTCCGTGAGACTTTATTTATTTATTCTTATTCCACCAAGCCTATTTATTTTCCTTCTGTGTTTTTATTCATTTTTTTGAGATTATTCTCACTCATTGTGTTAGAATTCCCATCAAATCCTCACCTTCCCCCCGGTGGTGTTTTTTTTCATAAGCCTTTTCCGTGGGAATTTTCACTATTGTGCTAGAATTGTTTCGGTTGTGTGGGCTAACACTCTTGTCCCCCATCATTTAGATTGACCATGATGCTTTTTTTTGTGAGTGGTGATGGGTATTTTCTTGCCTAACACTTCCCCATCACTTTATTATTGGTTGACTTTAGTTTTCCCAGCTTCCAATGGAGCCCAACCTCCATTAATTTTTGTCATTTCTACCTTGTGAATTTATCCAAGGTAGGCATGGTTCTTTTCATCTTTCACAACTCCATTAATTGATATGATCAGTCCCATTTAAATAATATCTACGAGCCATTCAAATATATGATAAATCAATTCAAGCTTCCTTCAAATCCCAAGAAACCTCCTTCCTAAAACTATGGAATTTGTGACCCAATTCTCAAACCTTTTAAATTATAATAAAAGTATATTAAATATTTACAATGAAGGGGAATTAGCCTGGGGTTGTCAGAAGAATATGAGTTTCTATATCACTCTATGTCTAGAACACATTGTGGCCGTTATATTAGATAACTATAAATGTGTACCAATTCATACTAAAGGAAACACTTTTTTTTCCTAAAAACACATTAGAGTAAGGTGACCTTAACTAACTCTTAAGTGTCTAAAAATCGTAACATTCCCCATTATGAAAAACTTGGGATAGGATTGAAGGACCTAAAAATGTGACATAATAAGATAAAGAATGAGGAATTGGAGCTTATCCTCCCTTAATGGCAACTTCTTGAAATCCTAACATATATTAAAGTTTATAAAAATTTGTTTTCTAAGAGACTTGGTGAAAATGTTTGAAACTTGATCATTTTTAGGGAAAAAGGGAACTTTAAGAATAAGATCATGAATGATTTTTTTGACGAAGTGCATATATAGTTCAATATGCTTGTTGTGTCGATATTTAAATGGATATTTGGTGAGATTGATGGAACTCTGATTATGTACTATATGGTGGTAAAATGTTGCTACTAGAATCCAATCTATGAAACAATTTCCAAAGGCACATGTCTTCTTAACTTGTAATATTCATTTCTTAGTACTCTTCTTATACCAAAGAAAGAGAAATAGGTTGTTACTTCTTACAAAACCAAGATTGAAAACATGACCCACAGTAGACTTTCAATCATTAGGGTCTCCAACCCAATCAGAATCAATGAAACCAACAAAAAAAGGAGTCCCCTCTAAATTAAAATGTATCCCAAACTCAATTGTACACTATATATATTGAAGTATCCCTTTTTATGTTTTCCAATTGATTTCATATGGAGTTTACATATACTTGGGAATAATACCAACAATAAAGTGAATATTAGGATGGGTTGTAATCAAATGTAAGAGGCTACTAAGTGATTAATGGTAATAAGTTCCATTGATTTTGGGTGTAGTATACGGGGGACTCCATTGTTGGTTGGTTCAGAACAAGTTATTTCCACATTAGATGGACACCTTAAGTGTTGGGTGTGCAGCGTGAATATCTTATTTATTTAGATGTATCGTTGTGTTGGACCCTTTTTCTTAACGGGGTAAAAACGTAGCCCATCGTTTGATCGCCATTGACCTTTTGGAGCGCCCCCCCCCCCCCCCGGCGGGGTGTTTCGGGGGTAGCGCCCCCAAAGTTTAAAACATATGTAAATTGCCTTGTAAAATATTGTAATTTCGTATTAAATATAGGTCGTTCAATAGGCGGATGATCTAGCAATAGAATTTATGTTTAATTTAGGTTTTTTTGTCCTAGAAGGCAGCCCCTCTATTGTATGAGGGTATTGTATTACAGTTGTGTATCGTGTGTATATTCTGAGCGAGAAATAGAAAGGGGGACTATGTGAGAGAGTAGATGATATTACAAAAGATCTATTTGTGGGAAATATTTTCATTGATGGCAAAGGAGCACAAAGGAGTAGCACTTGAACTATCACTAAGACAAAGGAGCAGAGAAGAACCAAAAATAAGGAAAAGGAGTAGATCAGGCAATAATGCTGTAAGAAAGCATAAAAGAGGGGCAGAGGAGCAGCAGAAAGGAGAGGAGCAGCATTGGACTATCAGCAGAGGCAACAAAGAAGTAAATGCAGCTAAGAAGCCAGGTAAACAAGGAGCAGAGGCAGATGAGGTAGCAAAGGTAATAGCGAAGCAACAAAAGCAGAGAGGCAGCAAATGCAGCTAAGCAACAAAGGCAGAGAAACAACGAATGTAGAGAAAAAGCAAATATAGCAAAGGTAGCGAATGCAGCTAACAAGGAACTAAAGGCAACAAAGGATCAGAAAGGAGTTACACCAAAATTAACAAAGAGGAAAATGGGAAGAGAGAAGTAGCAAGGAGGCATAGGAGCATGAAGGACACAGAGACTTCAGAGGAAACAAATGAAGTAGAGAAGGAAGAGAGGCAACAGATACCGCAGAGGTAGCAAATGCAATAGAGAAGCAGCAGAGATAGAAGAGGCAATGAATGAATCAGAGATATCACAGAGGAAGCAAAGAAGCCGAGAATAGAAAGAACCGGTGTTGCAAAGCGGCAACAGTATAAAGCTCAGGAGAGAATCACGTCAAAGAATACAGAACAATCTCAGAAGGAGTAGCATGGAGGACCCAATGAACAGAAGCGGAAACATGAATCGATGGCTTGCTTGAACATTTTACCAAATATGTAGAGAAGCGCATTGAAGAGTTGAAAGCAAAACCATGAATCAACGGCGAAGATGGAACAGTGAAGGTGGTTTAGAAAACCATCAAGGTTTTATCACACCGCTTTTGAAAGATAGGCGGTAAAGTTTGAAACGAACGCGATAGCGTTAAGAAGGTGATGCATGGCATATTGAAACCATACATTGTTGTCGCGCCGCTTTTCGCATATGAGTGGTTTTATTCATTTCGAACGCGATCAAGTCATATTGCAACACGTCACGAGCACAATACCACCCATTTCGCATTGCTTTTGGGTGATAAAGTTCTAGGGTCGATTGAATGAGATTGTCGTCTGATTAGATCTGTGGAAGATCCGATGGAGTTCACGTTAAAATCTGCGTGGGAGTTAAAGCAAGGTATGGACCCGACGTTGTATGCAATGAAGTTTTATTAAGGGTTTGAAGTCCAAAATTATTTCCGAAGGCCTAAAGATTCCGAAGGCTTTTTAATATTTCCGAAGGTTTAATGATATTTCAATGGAGTTTTATTAAAGTGGTTGAATTTCGTACATACACTAATGACGGGATTTTAACCTTTGTTTAAAATGAAATTAAACATTTCTGAAGGTTCTGATATTCATTCTAAAAGAGTTTAAAACATTGGGTTAAAGTGAGTTATATTGTTCCAAAGGTTAAAAAGGAGATTTTGCTTCTGAATATTATAAAAGTGGATGATAATGTTTTGAAAGGGAAAAGGGTGAAATGATCAAAGGTGTGGGGCTGGCGTAAACAAACGGATGAGATTAAAGGAGATGCGATGCGATGGATGCGATGCGATGTGATCACATATCGCAATTGGGGTAGGAGAAAAATAGCACAAACACAGTGGTCACAGAAAATGCGAAGTGCGATGTAATGACGTGGCAGTGACATGGCGATGATGTGGCAAGGTGACATGGCACGATGACATGGAGATGATGTGAAACCTGGCCCGCATATCACGAATCGCAAGATCGGAGGGGTGAAAATTGTAAGAGCAAGGTTGAATCATCGAAATGCGAAATGCGATAAGAGTACTGGATGCGATGCAACTTCAAAGAAAAAGTCTAAATAAAAAGTCTAAAGGATTTCAAATCCGAAGGTATAAGGTTTCCCTTTGAGAAATCGCATCGGGGGTTAGAAGAACTATGCATAGCAAGAAACACATGGGAACGCCGAAGTGCGAAGTGCGAAGTACGATAAAGAAAGTGAAAAGCGATGCGCTGTGATTGGTCAATGTGGTGTGGGACCCTGTAAGCCCTTGTTTCGTTAAATTTGCCATAGTATAATGTTTACACTGTTGATCGTTTTAAACGTATGTATGATGACTAAAGCCCAGATTTGTAATCCATCGAGGGCATAAAGGAAATAGTATGTGGGCCATACTCTACAGGTCACAAAGGAATGGAATGAACGCATAACCAACACTTGTGCAGAATAGTGGTTGATGCAGCAATGGCAGTTTATGAAGAAAAGTATGAACGCAGGTAGAAAGGCTCAGGTAAGGGTCCGACACAGAGAAAAGGGTAGAATCGAGTGTTTAGAAGAGCGGTGAAGGTTGAACGTTGTGGGCACGAGAAAAAGAGGTAGAGTCAGGAAATAGGAGAATATGGTGGCACCATTGGAAACACAACAACTGGTTCAGGTTAGGAAAAAATGACAGTTATGCAGAATTGTGTTGAATATAATAGTAGGGACCGAAACGACTCTGACAGTAGTAGAAAAGACAAATGCACAGCAAGCCAAGAGCTGAAAGGGCTGAGTGAAATATATTTGTTGTAACTGTAATTGTAAATGAATTAATTATTTTTATTGTATGTGATACAAAGGCAAGTCTCCGTAGGCAAAGCAAAACTCCAATTTGATACTTTAATTATTGTATATATTATTGTAACATTTGGAATATGCTGAGTGAGGAAATGAGTGGGTGAAAGGCAAGAACCGTGCATGTTCACTTCATATTCCCTATAGAATGAAAACAGCCATGAAGTTATTTGTATAAAACAGGTAATATTCATGTGCAGAAGGGAACGGAAACATAGAGAGAGAGAGAGAGAGGGAGTATGCAGCAGAATTGAAGAGAGCTGAATATTTTAGAAAGTTGTAGAATGGAACAGTGTAGAATATTATAAGACAGAATAGCATGAGGTTAGAGAAAGCAGCTTAAGGTGTGAGAGTGAAAGAAGAAGAAGGGGCAGGAAGAGAAACTGTGAAGATCCAGAGATGATTTAAAGTAGATATGAAGGCTAGAGGACAGTAATGAAGAAGGAATAGAATAGAGCTGATATCCAGGTAAATCAGCATGTGTTTTCATAGTAGTGTGAGGAAGTTGGTGCTTCCATATCAAGTTGTAGCTTGATAGATGTCCAATTGTAGCTAGTTGAGGTAGGAGCCTCCTGTGGGTTGTAGCCTATAGAAAACAGATGGGAGTTGGAGCTTCCTTGCATGTTGTAGCATGCAAAATTTGAGGTACTAGCCTCCTGTAGGTGGGAGCCTATAGAAAATCAGTAGTGAGAGGTAGTTGGAGCTTGCCTTTGCATCACAACAATAATAAGATTTGGTTTTCTCCCTTATGGGTTTCCACTTATACTTGTTTTCCATATGCATGATGATTATGTGTTGATGTTATGTATTTAATCTGCTTAATACTTGTTGATCACATATTAAGATTGATGTTTCATTATATAATAAGTTGATCATGAAATGAAGGCGTAAATAAGTTTAAAGGAAATTTTTAAAAGTCCATGAATGTGTTAAACTGATTCACCCCCCCTCTCAGTTTAACTAAGGGTTCAACACTATTGTAGGCTATGTCTCTTCATTTTTCTAGATAATAAAAAGGAAAGAGCGGTTGTTTATGTGGACGTAGCCCAAGTTGGGTGAACCACATCTATTTGTGTCTCTCTTGTTTTATATGTTACTTCTATGTTTTTGTTTCTGCATATTTTATGTGTTCCACTGCTCTGTAATTTATAATTTCTAACATTAACCAATCATTCAAACAATTAAATCCAATATCATAACCCCAGTGTTTTTACCCAACATTTCCACTTGAGGAAACATATTAATTCAAAGAAAAAATTGTACATAAGAGATTTTATAACATCCAATCTTTAGAAAATGGCCTTCCATTCTCTTTAAATAAAGATATGGACTAATTGGTTGCTAATCCATAGATCAATAATCATTATTACTGAGGAGAATATGTGATATCATATCACTTTATGCCTAGAAAATATTGTGACTATTAGTTCCAATGACTACAAATTCATATGAAAGAAACACACTTTCACCTAAAGATACATTGGAGAAATTTGATCTTAACTAACTCCCTAGTTTCTAAATATCCTAACAAGGATGAACCAACCATGCCCCAAACAAGGCATCATATGGATTCCCTAGAATGAGGCCAACTAAGGGTGTGGTTGGTGGCGATGAGGGGGAATTATAAATTGGTGCTCTAAGATCATGAAAAATTAACCATTTTCCCTCATTCTTGGCTCCTATAACCTAGCCCTTGGCTCATTTAAGCTCCAAAAATTAAGATCCTAAAAGATGAATATCTATAAAAATCCTATCAAGTCATAAGAAGAGTCATCTCTTTGTTGAAAGGATCTAAGTTGATATCCTAATCACAAAAAATGAAACAAAATAATTGATTTATCTTTACGCTAATCTTGATTAAGGATAGGGCATTCCAAATTAATGACATCGTAAAGGAAATTAATGTTTACCTGCAATGGATCCAAAAGGAAGGGCAGAGTCCTTGCACTTAGATTCAACTCCTTGGCCTTCCAATTGTTCATATTCAATTTTGACTTGCACAATGTTTTCAACCTCATTGGGTGATGATGCCTTCTACATCCCTTTAACAACTTGTACCTAGGAATTCAAAGTTTGCTACTTCTTTAGTCCCTTGATGGACGATTTTTATTGGTTCATATATCTTCTTGCATGTATTTTAGATCACAATTCTCTATTATGGATATGGAACCTCAAGGAGGATTTTATATGAACCATATTGGATCATTATATTATTTTTCATCCATCTTGGTGATTTTAAGGTGGAAAAAGTTGAGGAATCATTTCACAAGACCATTTTTACCGATGGGTCCCAATTTGGCGAAATGGGGTCTAAAACCTTTAAAAAGAAGTTTGAGGCACCAAATGGAATTTTTTGGGGGGGTAAAACCTTGCTACTTAAGTGATTTACCCCCTAGTTCTATTTTACACATAGATAACCTTCCAACGACACAATAATAAATTCAATTAGAGTCTGTATACAAAATTTATTCCACCTGGAAGTTGACCTTCTTGTTTTCACCACCATGATTCGAGAGGATGCCATGTAAGCCCCCATTATTCACGAAAAATGGGCTAGCCATGTGATCATGATGAATAAAATTCTTTAAAATTCGATATTATAAATCTATTTAAGAGTTGAAGAAGTCAAAATTAACCACTAGTAGGCTATCAAACTCTGTTATAACAGGGCTACTAGGAGGAAAATAGGTTTCATTCTATTCAAGTGTAGTTTGTTCCATAAATGAGAAAAGTGGCTGAGAATGGATAAAGAGAGAGAAAACATGAAAATTTTGTGCATTGTAGTATATCAAAAGGAACAAGACCCATTCCTTTGTACTTGCATCCATTTTTCCATTTAGAGTAAGAGAGAAAAGCAACCTCGCCTTCTAGTTGGGTTTCCTCCAAAAAAGGGTTTCCCAGGTCAATATCTAGTGTTATTATGATCGTATTTTCACTTGTTCTCTAGTTTATTAATATTCTATATTACATGCACAAAAACAATAACTTAAATAAATACAAAATTCCAAGGAAAACAAACCTCATACTGTAAATTTTAGGTTTTTAGTATAAATGTATCAGATATGTTGGGTTGAACTATTTAGTGGAATATCCACGATATTATATGAATCATATTGGTACCAGAGCAAGTTTATTTGGGCATAATATGGGTATTTGTAAGGGATCCATATCGGCTAAACCAAAAGTTATAAAACCTTATCCATGGCCAACAAATCTATTATATCCCTCAATATCTCACAAAGGAGAGGTCTATGTGGCTAGAAGCATAAGTCACAAATCTAAACCATAGTGCAAGCCTCCTCATGGTGGCCCTAACCAATAATCTTGAGTTATTCAAAGAAGATGTAGGTTCTAATGTGGAGGTCTTATTGGAGGGAAAATTAGAAAATCATGAATAACCACAGAGGGAATCTAATAAATAACCTAATAGGGGACAACCCAATTCAAGTTAAGTTAAATATTCACAATCCTTATTCAAAATGGAATTGAAGGTATAAATCTAGCTATATCAAGGTGAGATTCATGCTCTGAAGTTAAATCACCGGTTGCATTGATTAAAAGTATATTTTAGTGTTCATAATATAGAGGAAATATAAAAGATTCAATTTTCTTAGCTAAAATTAGAAGATCATTCCCTAACCTAGTGGCAAACCATGAGGTTGGAGGGAGATCCTATAGTGAATAAGTGAGAGGATTTAAAAACCCTCATAAAGTAATGATTGTACCTTAGTTGGTATGTAAAGTACCAATTGATCCAATCGCAATACTTTGGGCAGGAGCAGGGGCAGAGTGTATAGGAGTACACCAAAAAATTTAGAAAGATGAAAATAATGTTGGGTATCTCCCCGAAGAACCCAGACATACTCCTCAAGTATATCAAGGGTCCACACAACCATCTACGCAAGAAATTAATGTTGTTCAAACCTATATCAGTGGAAAATTCTTGTGTATAGGCACAATACCTAGAGAACATAGGAAATAAGAAAGAGAAATCAAGTGGCTCAAAGCAAAAGGAGCACTATGAAGCTTCCAAGGATGGGAATAAAAAGTTTAAAGAGGGAAAGACAAAAACACAATAGCCACAACACAATAGCGCAAAGATCCCAGCAATCGTTGTAACCATTGTAACATTAACAGACATACAAAGGAGAAGTGTTGGAAGTTTCATCTAAATCTTAACCCAAAGAACAAAAATAAATATGCTAAGAAGAAAAAACCCATTTCCATTGATTCCAATGCCTAGGTGGAAAGCTTCGTGGACGTGTATGAGAATATTTTGTATACATCAATGCAGATGGGGGTGAATTTGAGTATCCTTCAAAAACAGGAAGAGATGGAAATGTCTAAACTCTTCCATTAAAAGATACAATTCAATAAGATAAAAATCGATGTTTTTTTAAACTCAGGATCATAGGCGAATCTGACTACAACAGGGCTGGTAAAAAAACCGAACTCTGTCGTATAAAGATACAAGTCAAGAAGATAAAAATTGATGCTTTTCTCAACTCAGGATCATAGGTGAATTTGAATACAACAAAGCTAGTCAAAAAATTGGTATTGGGAGTTCATGATCATATAAGCCCATATCCATTGGGATGGGTAAATAAGGATGCGAAAGCAAAGATAATCGAACAATGCAAAATCAGATTTTTTATCAGTGTTGATTTTATTGATAAGTAGAACTTGACGTATGTGGAGTGGTGTTTAGAACTCCCTATATGTACATGTGGATACAATATTCATGTGAAGAGCCAACCAATTCTACCACATTAAGGATGGAAAATTCTTCACCATCAACGCGCACAAGGGAAAGTCCAAAATTTCACTAGTAAGTGCCAACCAAGCCAAGAAACTCATCAATTCTAGCAAGAAGTATGATTTACTATTTTTAAGGGAGTATCAGTCTATATAAGAGTCAATGAGAGAAAAATTGTCCTTGGATGAGTGTACTAAGGAATAAAAACAAAAAATAGAAGAGGTGCTACAAGAATATAGGGGTGTGTTCTAGGGTCCTAAAGAGCTACCACCTGAGAGGGAAGTGGAGCACAAGATTTAGTTGTTTCCAGACTCCTCATTTCTAAACATTGAGCTATATAGGTAGTCATTATATAAGCAAGTGAGGTGAAGAAGCAATTGCAGTAGTGTTGAGGTCTCAACAACCCCCCTTAATTTTCTTAAAATTATGGCGCCCTTCATATAAATTTTGCCCATTAAAAAAAATTCAGCCTAAAAGAGCCCATGAAATTTTCACGTAATTTTCATGTCATAATATGTAAACCAATAAAAATACTTTAAATTTAAAAAGAGGTACATGTCCTAAATAATTTTAAATTGTTTAATTTGGGTATCTGTGAAATATTTTATTATTATTTTTTTCTAAGTTGGTTTAATCTATTAATATGGAACATAATATACAGAGCAAGATTCACCTCCAAGGTTGCAAAAATATTCAACTCCAGAGGGAAGCATTATCAAAAAAACATAGTATAGGATGCCCAGAACCGGGAAACCGACCCAAAAAGTGTTGCCCTTAAACGGGAAACCAGCATACAGAAAGTGTCCCAAAAAACTGAATTTGCAGAAGAACTTGTTACTTCTAAGATTAATACATTCAACGTGTCCTAACTTGCAGCAATTCATTGACAAAAATCCCAAAAAACGAGGAAGAACACATGTCATCAGGGTAGCTGTCAAAGTAGGGAGGAATCTCTTCCAAAATTGGGCAGTTGTAGTCATCCTCCATGTCGTCCTCATCTTTTTTGGAATGCTGGGCTGAGTTCTCAAAAGAGGAGGGAGAGCTTGTATTCTTCAAATCCTTATCCACACGCACTGAGTTGCTGCTGCCTATGCCTGCGCTGCTAGAAGCCTACAAGAAAGATTTAACTGGGAGAGCTACAGATTTTCTGCTAACTGGAGGAGGCATAATAGAAATGGTAGACTTCCTTCTGTGTTTTCTGGATCCAGAGGTGAAGTCACCAGACTGCTCCTCCTAGAAAACTACCGAAATTATCGTTGTGACTCGTGGCTTATCCATGGTGTTGTTGAAGAGGAATCGGGCTTCATTGCTAGCTGAAGGCTGGTAGGTTTAGTCGTCATGGACAGAATGGGGCAGATGAGAGCCACCGCCACCCCTTCCACCACCCCCCCTTCCACTGCCACCCCTTCTGCACCTCATATGGTGTCGACGCAGCATTCTTTGCTTGCTGAAGGCAGAGAGAGAGCGCCGAGAGTCTAAGCTAGGAGACAAAGACGCAGAGTGAGATTAGAGGGAAGCAGAGTGGGTGGACGAAGAGGGTTGAGCAAAGAGCTGAGACGAATTCCGAGTGGTGATGACTGGCGAAGACGGAGAATTGAAGCTATGAAGAGCCGAAGGTCCAGCGTCACTGCGAGGAGATGGAGTGCCTGCTACTCTGGTGGACTGGGAGGCAAAATGGAGACAGAAGTGAAGCGGCGGACTGGAGCTTAGAAGCCGAGGCAGATTGAAGGCTAAGGAAAAGGAATGACGAACAGGGGGATGTGTCTCCATTGAATGTGTCGAGCAAGCAGAGTAAATTTTGAGCGAGCGAATGTGGAGTGCAGAATGTGTTACCTCGAGGGCCTTTAAGGCGGAGGTACTGCAATCAGGTGCAGGCAGGTGGCCTAGCCAGATGTCGCAATCAAAGCCTGCCACCATCAAACCATTAACAATCACCCGCATCCAGGCATGAAATATTTTATTATTAATTTGGGTATCAATGAAATATTTTATTATTAATTTGCGTATTTGTGAAATATTTTATTAATGTTATTTATCTACCTTACCCATATGAATTAGAATATCAAAAAAAAAAAATAATGCAATGTAAATTTTGATTGTAGTGAAAAAATATAAATTAAAAATGCTGACCCATTTGACATTAATAACCACACCCCAAAAAACAACTAAGAAAAAAATTCAAATATAAAATATATAGAAACAATTAAATATAAAGTATAAATATAGACAGTTATAGTTAGATATGATATAGTTAAAAAGTAGTTAAATATAAAATAGTTAAATATAGATTAGTTAAATAATTAAATATAAAACAGTTAAATAGTTAAATAGCGAAAGGAAAATTTACCGGATTTAACCAAAAACATCAAATATACAGTTAAATATAAAATAGTGAAATAGTTAAAAATAGTTAAATATAAAATAGTTAGATGGTTAAATATAATTAAAAATAAAACAAATTAGCAGATTCCAGCCAAAAAAAATATATTTCGAGCGAAATTGTGGCTTCAATAGAAATGTTGTTAAAAAACACCAAAAAAATAGTTAAATATAAAATATATATAGATATTTAAATATAAATTATAAAAGCATAGTCTAACTTATAGACGAAATATTTTTTTTCACCGGAATTCACCAAAATTCAACAATACAATTTCAATCTTTTTTCTTCTTTAAAATACATTTTTTAATGCATAAATGGATTCAACACCCTGAAAAACCCTTGGGGCACTCGAATTATGCATATTAAACAATTTAAACTCAAGTTTTGAAAAATCTCTGTCATGTTTTAATTAAAACAAACCAGAAAAATGTCGTGAAAAAAGGTCATTTCATCTATAAGGTAGACTACGCCAAATATAAATATAGACAATTAAATTTAAATAAAAATATATATAGAGATAGTTACTTTAATAAAAGTGTCATATATTGAGGGAATTCAATAAAAGTAAAAAATTAGAAAGAATATATTATTTTTTTAATTAAATTTTGTGGTAATAAATATTGTGAAATATTGGTAAAAGTAAAGTAATATTAAAAATTTGTCTACATGGCATTTTTTTATTAATTTATTGAATTTTACTTAGGAGACCACTTTTAGGCTAAATTTTTTTCTAATTTGAATGTCATTCTTGGATGGCTTCATTTCGAGTGATTTCAACTTTCTTTGATTTTTGTTTTGATTGTTTCATTGTTTTCGTTTCCCTGCAAACTTTTTATTGACAAAAAATTTACCTAAATCCAATGCATGGTTTGAAAGATATGATTGGTTAAAGTTTGGTCACTTTCATCATCTTGAAATATAAACTTGTTATATATATATATATGAAGATTTCCACATTCATATATATATATATATATATATATATATATATATATATATATACATGAATGTGGAAATATATGAATATTTCCACGATTGTGAGGAAACAAATTATAAAAATTAAAATAGAACTGTTAAAGGTCAAGTCAAAAAAGGATAGATTAAACTTTAATCAAAAAATTGTGATTTAAATAATATTACTAAAAGATAAAAATTAAAAATTAAATAAAATAATAATAAAATCTGTGAAAAATGTTAAAGGGGATAAATAAATTTTTATTAATTAAAAATAAAAATATGATTTGAATAATATTATTAAAAAATAAATTCATTTGAATAATATTATTCAAAATTTAAAACTAATTCACCTTTACACGTATTGTATTATGGCTTGTTCGACCTTCGGAAAGGGAAAATATGTCTAGAGCTCGCATGATCGAGGTAAAAGGTCCGCGGAGTCCCCTATGGCTAGCCATCCCAGCTCCTCTGGGGGTAGAGCACAGGATCGCAAATCGGTTTCCAACATTATCAATGATGCAGCCATAGTGTACCACAAGGGTACCTTAGCCCAAGTTCGCTAACTAACTAAGGAATGGGAAGAATAACTAAATAGGAAAGCATGAATTATGGATATTTATTCGGAGGACTGGTAATTCTTACTGCCCGATATTGGTCACACCCGTGGCAAGACAACCCAGTTCAAGCAAACACTTCCCCTGTATTGGTTGATGAAGCGCCTTTTGGCCAAAGCCTTAGAACAGATTCCATCTGGTGTGGTGATGGCCACTCATGGGTTCCCAAATTATAACAAGTAATTTTGAAAAATTTAGTTTCAGTTGCAAAAGCAGAACGGGCGCCTTAGTTGTATTGAACAACACATTCCATATATCCCTCAAATTGAGCTCCCTAGCTCCAATGCGAAGGACCCTGCTCTTATCGAGTCTATGGAAGATTATTAGCTTGGTGTCTATCCCCCCGGTTTATATTTTATTGTATGCAACAATATATAATTTCTAGTATATTTTTAGATATGTTTACAATTATTTAGAGTCTAGGAAGTACAAGGACAATCATATTTACATGGCATGGATGATTAGTCTTATCATATTTTGTTTGTGGATGGCTTATCACGCCATTACATGGCCAACATATATGGTTTCCCTCTGGGCAGGATGAGGTCACCTAACTATATGGATATGGATGTAACTTGCCATTTTTTTATGATTAATGAAAGAGAAAGTTCCTACCATGCTTACAAAAAATAAAAATAAAAATAAATAATAATAAAACAATTAAAAGTCAAAGGGATAAAGAGAAAATTTTGATTTAAATGATATTTTTATTTTTATTTATTTAAATAATTACTAATAATAAATTAAATTAAATTAATTAATAAAAATAAAATAATAAAATAATATCAATTATTTAAATAATTAAAGAGCTAAAAAGGAGGAATAAATCAACCCAAAAGAAAGGAGGAGGAACAATAAAGGATGAGACTAGATTAGATAAGGGAGAATAAACAGACTAAAATAAATAAAGATTAGTAGAACAGAAACAATCTTAAAGGTGATGGATAACAGGCTTCCGGGATTGGCTTAATTTGAATCCATCTTCTCTATTGAAATTATCCTGGTGCTTCTCGATTTCAAGAGCTTCCCTAATTATCTGAATGTTTTGAAAAAGGGTCAGGGTTGATAATTTTTCTTGATCAAAGAAAATAAGGTGTTTTAAATTAAAAGAATGTTCAACAATGGTTGACTTTGATAAACAGAGATGGTTGGTATCAGTTATATATTCCTTAAACCAAAGGTACAACAATGGGGTCTTCCATTTCTCCAGTCGTTGCTAACATCTTCATGGAATTATTTGAAGCCAAAGCTCTCAACTCTTGGCATAGAAAACCAAAGTGTCAGTTCTAGTTTTTTTATGACACTTTTGTCATTTTGTAGCATGCCAGGGTTGTGCTTAATGAATTTTACTCTCATCTTACTATTTTTTCCCCTCTTATTCAATTCACCATGGAGATTGAATCTAACAAATCCCTCCCCTTCCTTGATGTCCTAGTTTCCCGACAATATGATGGTTCATTAACCCATCAAGTCTACCAATAAAATACCCACATTGATTGGTATCTTCATGCCCAGTCTCACCATCACCCATCCCATAAATTAGGTGTTCGCAAAATTCTCATCGCTTGAGCCCTTAAAATATCTACTCCTCAATTCCCTCCATTGAAAAAATCCCACCTTTACCAGGCTTTTAGAGCCAATGGCTACACCTCTTCTCAAATTCGTAAAGCCTTTCATGATGTTTCCAATCCCAAATCTTGTTTTATTTCACCCTCTCTTCCCCAAGGTCAAGTCTCTCTTCCCTATATTAAAGGGACCACTGACCTCATTTCTAAAATCTTATCAAAAAGGAACATTACACCTTTAAGCCTCAAAAAACTCTGAAGCATATTTTTCGATCAGCCAAAGATAAGTATGACCCCATGATATGTTCAGGGATTTACCAAATTCCCTTCTCATGCGGGAAGTATAATATTGGCAAGATTGGTCACCCCTTCAAAGCTTGGTTGAAGGAACATATAGTTGATACCAACCATCCCCATTTATAAAAGTTAGCCATTGTTGAACATTATTTTTATTCAAAACACCTTGTTTGCTTTTATCAAGCCAAAATCTTAGCCCTAGTTGCTTTTTCCCAACACTCACATAAGCAAAGAATCTCTTGAAATCGAGAAACACTTGGATAATTTCAGTAGAGAAAATGGGTTCAAATTAAGCCAATCCCAGAAACCTATTATCCATCACCTTTCTCGTTAAATTTGTTTCTATCCAATTTGATCTTTATTTATTTATTTTTAATTTATTTTGGTCGATTTATTCTCCATAATCTAATCTAGTCTCATCTCTTTTTTCTCCCCTCTATTTTTTTTGTTGATTTATTCTTCCTTTTTAGTTCTTTATTTATTTAAATAATTTTTATTATCTTAAATTATATTAATTTATTTTATTGTTAATAATTATTAAAATCAAAAAAAAAAATTACTATTTAAATCAAAATTTTATCTTTATCAGTTTGACTTGGCCCTTTATCAACTTCATTGTTTTGTTATTATTATTTAATTAATTTGAATTTTTTTAAAACCTTTTTCAAATCAATTTAATTTTTAATAATATTAGATTTTAGACTTTTGTGATCCATGTTGTAAGTAATATTGTCTTTTGGATTAAGCACGTTATGATACATATTGTAAGTAATAATCTTCATAATGTGATTAATCTAAAAGACATTATTACTTTTAATAATATTACTCAAGTCATATTTTTATTGTTAATTAATTAAAATTTTCTTTATCCCCTTTAATGAATTTCTTGGATTTATTATTATTTTAATTAATAATTAATTTTTAATAATATTATTCAAATAAAAAAACTGATTAAAAGTTCATCTATCCCCTTTGACTTGACATTTAATGGTTTTATTATAATTTTATAATTTTTTCCCTCACATAATTAATTTATTATCTATTTAAGGCTCAATATCACTCGCATGTTATCATTCAATATTCTCTGGTCCCTGGTGAAGAGTGGAGTGTCCACCCGAAACGTTGGACATGATAATAATATTTTACATAGTTCCATCCAGAAATATTTCTATGAATATAAATATATTTTTCATTTATTTTAATTTATTTTTAGCTATTTTTAATATATTTTTAATTTATATAACTATTATTTAATTAATATGAAAATATATTTTTATTATATTAAATATTTTATTTTGATTAATTAATATGTAAATATATTAATATTTGATTAAAATCATCGTGGCCGAGAGCAATATGAAACAAAATCAAATAATCATCATGGCCAAGCCTTTGTGTATATATAGAAAACATATATCACAAACACCTCCATATACCATATATAACATAAAACCACTTATGCTGGAGTTATGAGCAGGCTCATGCATCCACATCACCCCGGGGCTTATAATCATGGGGATTTCTTGTGGCGCACGTTGAAAACAACTCTAGTAAAAAAGAGTCTGGATGGGAGCCTTTACTGACATTTGAAGATCACACTTTCTTGTCACCTTTCTCATCCCAAGACATATATATCTCATGACCCTGCTGCATTTTATGAGCGCCTTTTACAATAATTGTTGGGGTGACGTGTCATCCATGCAGACTCATCCACTCCACTCATGATTTTTTGTCCATACACATAGGTCTATTTATCATGGCCCACCATCCACATAGTCCTGACATCCTGGGACCTCGGTGCACTGTCGAACATCTCCATATTACAAAGGGCCAAGGTGATATGTGCATCCACGTAAACTAATTCTCATCAACACCAGTTTGAAACAAGGCACTGGAAAAGGCTAAAAGAAATGTGGGAGGAAAGAGTATGTATTTTTTGCTCTTCCGAAAAAGTGGAAACAGAAAATCATTTCATTTTAGAATGTGAGGCCTTCAAAGATAGCAGGGAAAATTATGTAGGTATTCTGGTAGCTATTTCTTCAGATAATCTATTCATCGAAGAGTTTGTTGAGAAGCTGGGAGCGGTTATTGTAAAACTTCACAGAAAAAGGACTGAATACAAGAGCCAGATGGAGAAGAAATCTGTCCCATAGGCTATTTTTAGCCTCGTGGACAACAAAAATTATTTCTTTCTTTCTTTCTATTGTGGGTCTTCCGTATACATATTTCATGGCCATTTATATGAATTTTTCTCCATCTATGTGTTCCATGTAACCCCAGGAGGAATGAACCCTGAGGATTTATAAAAGAGTATTATATTGTTTTCACCGGGGAATGTTAGAGTCGAGATGACTTGGACATCCACATGAGCATTCCCTTTGCCACCTTAGTCTAACCAACACTCATGCTTTGCCACATACGCTTCCATCTTTGATCAATACAAAATTTTTGGTTTTATTTTGAGTTTTATTTAGTTTTAATTTATTTATTCAATACTCAATTTGATGCTTCATTTTCCCATGTTTCTAGGTAGATGCAAAATATGTTATTAGTATTGAAAATCTCTCTTACGTGAACTAAATCCCGACCATTATGATATCAAGTATGAATAGATATGCTTATGCAGAAGATGATGATTGGATGTCATCCTTCAACTATTATTCAAGGCCTAATTGTATTAATCACATAAGTTTCTTCTAAAATAGAGTCATCATTTAATAGAAGTGGGTTTCAAATTTCTCTAGAAAAATAAATATGATTTGGACAATCATGAATCCAACTACAAAATCCCTTCAAAAAAAAATCATTTAGGGAAATCCAGGGAGGAATTTCACTTTTGGGAAGTATCGACATGAATCGACCAATAATGCATCACTTAAACTAGAATTGATCAAATCACAGACGATTTCTATTAAAATAGCACTTTTGTTATGAGATGTTTGGGGAAGAAAGACTATCTTCAAATATTCTGTAAACCCTCTGAAAATTATAAAAGAATTTTTTTTGTCTTTAGCAAAGAGGGTGATCCAATTTTTGTAGAGAGAACAATGGTTGCACGCATTAGAGAATTTTTAAGGTAAAAAATGAGTCTTAAAAAAAAATGTAAAACAAAAATAAATTTTAGAACAATTAATAGGATTCAATATGATGATGTCAACCATGGGGGATGACTCACCATTTTTGGATTAAAAAGGTAAAAAGTTTTTTCTTTTTTAAACTACTTTTTAACTCGTATTTTCAACTTATCTTCTTGCGATTTTACTCAAATTTTGAGTAGGAGCACTCATTGGATGCATAATTTAATTTTTCATTCAAAGAGTACCAAGGTTGCATAGTTTAGATGGACCTTACTACACGAAAATTGTGAAATACATAAAAAAATGTGATTGCAATAATGTTTTTTCTTGTATTTCACATTTTTCATATAGTAGGGTCCAAAATTATTGCAATCACGCTTTTTCATGTATTTCACATTTTTCATCTTGTAGGGTCCATTGAAAGTATGAAATTGATCCATATTTATGAAGAAACAAAATGAAATATATATGTAAGCAAAAGCATATAGATACAACAAAATGGAACTTCAATGAATAAATAACAATTGTTGAGAAATGTTTACATGCAGGAAGGAAACAAACTAGCTCGGGCAATGGTAGCTTATCTTTGAGAAGAAATGTGACAGTTAAATTCCTTCTGAACTAAGTTAAAATGACACTCTTAGGAATTTTTATCATCAAGAAACAATGGAAAACCCTAAACATCCAAAAACTTAACCCTGGAAGATGAAGCACCAAAAGCTTGTGGGCCCCACTAGGGTTAGTTGAAATGTCAACTTCTGAGGGTCGTAACTTTGGCATAAAACATTTGTTTGGCTCACACGATAGTCCATTAGAAAGGTTCATCTGAGGAAAAAAAATTTCAACTACAACCCTTTGCCACAGGCTACAGGTTTTCTTTAAAACGACTTTAGAAATTTAGTACCCGAAAAATTGTCAAAAATAGAAAATTTCTGAAATAGGAAATTGTGCTAGAAATTAGGAAATTGAAAGAAAACAATGTTGGGGGTCCAAGTGAATAAGAGGTTGGCCACCAATATCCACCTGAATGAGAAACATAGGTACTTATTGGATGCAAAATTAAATCATGCATCCAACGAGTGCTCCCACTCAAAATTTGAGTAAAATCATATGGAGATAAGTTGAAAAAATAGTTTTTTCTTTTTTCCCTCCAAAAATTGATGAGCAATATAATATTATTTTATTATTTCATATATTATTTTATAATATTCCTTATTAGGCCCATTTTAGATCTCAAAATTTCTCTAATGTGTAAGAAGTTTTCTTTTTATTTGTAGAATTAAGGATTTGTGGACTGTAGAAGAGATGGAACCTATTTCACTATTATATATAGGAAGATTTGTTTTGCATGTTTTTGAAGAGAGGTAGAATCATAGTAGGAGAAGAGTTTCATTGTTTTAATTAAATTTTGTCATTTTAGGATTATGGTTTTCTATTAGACCAACAATATGGAATTTTTTGCTTTTTCCTCATGACTAAGTGATGCAGGGGCATGAGGCTTAGAGACAAAAGGCTTCATTAATTATTCAAAAAATCCAAAAAAATTGCAAGCAAAGGTGTTCGTACCTTGAGCTGTCAATTTACAGATGTAATAGATAGGGTTGAATTAGTATTTAGGAGGATTGAACAGTTTTAAATTTGTTTCAGCATATTTAGCTTCAGTTGATAGATTTAGGGAAGATATGATGTAATTAGGATTTTGTCTAAAATAGAAGAATTCGATCCTCAAGAGGAGGTCGATTGTTATGTAAAAAAACATATAAACGTAACCTCTGCAAAGGAGGAATTCGGATTTGGCAGTAGAATAATGGACTGAGAGGGTTTTCCCTCTATTTTAATAAAATTGCATAAATTTGTTTATCTGTGTATTCTTGGCAAGTTCCAGGAGGTTCATCCCTTCGAAAATTCATTTGGTTTATATATATTCTGTGTATAAATTGAGAGAAATTTGAATGTATATTAACTCTGTGTAAAGGATTCAGGAGGAAATCGAAGAAGTTCTGTTTCTGTGACTTGATTTTAAATATTCAATAATTGTTCTGTGTGTATTGAGGTTTTCATCAAAAAAAGGAGAGTTTCAAGAGGAACGAAAGATAAAATGAAGAAACAGTGAAAAATCGTGTTTAAACGCGTTTGAAACGAAAATTTGAAGAAAAGTGGTTTTGGAGAACACCACTTACTGTCTTCGCACACCCTTTGGAGTTGAGAGCGGTTTTTCCTTTTTGAATGTGATCGTATCATGTGCTGACATGTCACAGTACCAAAACTGGCAATTTCGCGTAAGTTTTGATTGTTAAAGTCTGAAGGTCGATTTCACGCGATTACCATTCGATTGTATGTGGTGGAGATCTGACGGTGTTCGCGTCGGGAATGCGCGGAGGTTTAAATAAAGGTATGGACCTGACATTTTATGCAGCAGAGTTTTATTAAGGTTTGGAATCCGATTATATGAGGCCAAAAGGCTGAAAACATTGTTTAAAGCACAGTGTAATATTATATTGCCGAGGGTTTTAAATATTCATTTCTGAAGGTTTTAACGTTATTTCCGAAGATCATTACATATTATAATGACAATTGTAATATTTCTGAAGGTCTAAGGATTCCGAAGGGTTAACATTGTTTTAAGGGAAAAAAGGGATTTTTCTTCTGAATATTATAAAAGTGAATTATAATGTTTTTCAAAGGATAGAAGGGAATTTTTTCTTCCGCATGTCACTTTATTAAACAAATCAATCATATTTCATACAATTTGATGAAAGAGAGTGGAAATAAGGAATTGAAACATATTCCTCCTGAATTAGAAAATATTGTAACCAAGTTTGAACAACTCTCCTTAACACCTGCACCCACATTGCCATCATTTGTGGTATCAGAGCAGTCTTCAGTGCATTTTTCTGACACTGAACAGGCTTCCAAAATTCAAAAAAAATAAATCCACCATGGTTGTCAGAATTGGTACAGGTGGTGCTGGTAGAAGAAGAGGTAGACCAGTTGCAAATGTTGAAGTACTGGAGACTATGCAGCAAATTCAAGCCAGATTGGAAGCAATTGAAGTAGGACAACAGAGAGATCCTGAAGATGTCAGTGAACCTGAAGCTGAAGAAGAAGAAGAAAATGTTGAGCTTACTCCTGATATGAGATTCTTTAAATCAGTTTTAGGCTCTACATCCAAGCCTAGACTTGAAGTATTAGCTTTTGCAAGAGGATTGAATCCAGAAGAGTTGATAGACTGGATTAATGAAATGAATAAATGCTTTGATTATGAAGAGATGGGTGAAGAAAAGAGAGTTAAGTTTGTTGTCACAAGGTTGAAAGGACATGTATCACTTTGGTGGGATGGAGTGCAAGAAGAAAGAAGGAGAGTTGGTAAGCAGCCAATCAAGAATTGGAACAGAATGGTGGCAAAGCTGAGAGGTAAGTTTTTGCCTAGTGATTATCAGCTTTCATTATTGAGACAAATGCATAATCTTAGATAGAGATTAATGACAATAAAATAATACACAGAAGAATTTTACAAAGTGAGTATAAGAGCAAGAAAAATTCAAGATACAATAAAGAAGATTTCCAGGTACATAAATGGTCTCAGAATGGATATTCAAGATGAGATAAGTATATTTTCTCCTAAGACAGTAGAAGATACTTACCAGATGGCCTTAAAAGATGAAGAAAAACTCCTAAGAAAGCAATCTGCCAAAGGAAGAAGCACTTTTCGAGGAAGAGAAAGTCAAGGTGGTAGAGGAAGATCTACAGCACCAAGAGATGGAGCTAGCAGCATCTCACCTCAGTATGCACCCACAGAAGGTGATACAAGTGGAAGAAGGAGTTCTTACAGAGGAAGAGGAGGTAGAAACAAAGGAAGAGAAGTTAGATGTTACAGATGTAACAAATTAGGACATAGAGCCTATGAATGTCCAGAGAAAGAGAATGTGGGGACAAACCAGAGAAATGCAATTGTTGCTCAGACTAGAGAAGAAGCAACAAAGTTTCCTGAAACAGAGAAATAAATTATGCCAGAGAAAGGGGAATCTTTGGTGGTTAACAAGGTTTTGTTAAAACAAACAAAGGAAGTTGATGAACCAACACAGAGAAAGACTTCGTTCAGAAGTGTGTGCAAAGTTCAAGGGAAATGTTGTCAATTGGTAATTGATAGTGGCAGTACAGATAATTTGGTCTCTACAGAGGTGATATAGAAGTTGAAATTGAAGACAAGAGAATATCCAACACCCTACAAGGTGTCATGGCTTCAAAAATGACATCAGCTGATTGTAAAAGAACAATGTGAAATAGAATTGCAAATGGGCAGCTACAAAGATAAAATCATGTGTGATGTGATGCCTATAGATGTGTATCACATATTGCTGGGTAGACCTTGGCAGTATGACAGAGCAGCAGTACATGATGGTAAGAGAAACACTCACAAGTTTTTCAAAGATGGTATGAATCAAACATTTTTACCTATGGAATAAGAAGGTGCATCAAGTAAAAATTTTGATCCAAAGGCTTTATTGTTGAGTGGAAAAGAATACTTGCAGCAGATTGAAGATGATGAGGTAAATTTTGCTTTAGTTTTCAAACCTAAGGTAGTATTTACTTCTACTAAAATTTCTGATTTTCCAATTTAAATTCAAGAAATGTCGGAGAGTTATTGTGATATTATTGTAGATGATTTGCCTGATGAATTACCACCTGTAAGAGGAATCATTCGTCAGATAGATTTGATTCCAGGATCAAATTTTCCAAACAAAGCAGCTTACAGAATGACTCCTACAAAAATTGAATAAATTAGAAAGCAAGTGTAGGAATTGGTTGACAAAGGTTTGATCAGAGAAAGTTTGAGTCCTTGTGCAATACCTACAGTGTTAAGTCGGAAGAAAGATGGAGGTTGGAGAATGTGCATTGATTCAAGAGAAATCCACAAGATAACAATCTGGTATAGATTTCCTTTGCCTGGAATTGAAGATTTGATGGATTGTTTGAGTGGAGCAAGATATTTTTCAAAACTAGATTTGAAAAGTGGGTATCATCAAATTAGGATAAGGGAAGGTGATGAATAGAAAACAGCCTTTAAAACAAATCAGGGATTGTATGAATGGATGGTAATGCCTTTTGGTTTATCAAATGCACCTAGCACGTTTATGAGGCTCATGAATGAAGTATTAAAGGAATTTATTGGTAAATTTGCAATAGTATATCTGGATGATATATTAATTTACAGCAAAACAAAAGGAGAACACCTGAGACATATTAATTATGTCTTAAGGAAGTTACATCAAGAGAATTTACTGATAAATTTAAAGAAATGTTCATTCATGAAAGAAGAATTGGCATATCTGGGTTTTGTTGTTTCTGCTAAAGGATTAAAAATGGATCCAGAGAAGATAAAGGCGATTGTATCTGAATGATATATTAATTTACAGCAAAACAAAAGAAGAACACCTGAGACATGTTAATTATGTCTTAAGGAAGTTACATCAAGAGAAGTTACTGATAAATTTAAAGAAATTTTCATTCATGAAAGAAGAATTGGTATATCTGGGTTTTGTTGTTTTTTCTGAAGGATTAAAAATGGATCCAGAGAAGATAAAGGATATTGTGGAGTGGCCTTCACCAAAAAATGTTTTTGAGGTAAGAAGTTTTCACGGTCTTGCTAGTTTTTATATAAAATTCATAAGGAATTTTAGTAAGATCAATGCACCTATCATTGAAACCATAAATAAGGACAAACAGCCATTTAAATGGACTGCTAAAGCCGAAAGAAATTTTCATTTTTTGAAGCAAAAGATAACTGAGAAACCTGTCTTAGTTTTGCCTGATTTTAAAAAACCATTCCAAGTAAAATGTGATGTCAAAGGAGAAGCTATTGGGGCTGTATTAAGTAAAGAAGATAGGCCTGTAGCATATTTCAGTGAGAATATGAATGAGACAAGGAAGAAGTACTCTTCTTATGACAAGGAATTTTATGCAATGGTACAGTCATTGAAGAAGTGGAGACATTATTTAATGTCTAAAGAATTTGTGCTATATTCAGAAAATCATGATTTACATTATATTATGCAACATCCTAAATTGAATCAAAAACATGTAAAATGGGTTGAATATCTTCAAAGTTTTAACTTTGTATTGAAGCACATAAGTGGTCAAGCAAATAAGGTAGTTGATGCCTTGAGTAGGAAAAGCATTCTTGTTCAAGAAAGTCAAATTGAAGTGTTAGGTTTTGATTTTCTTAAAGAACTCTATAAAACATATTTGGATTTCAAAGAAGCATGCTGTAATCATGTTTTGATAGACAAAAGTCAGTGGTTAGATTATTTCTTGCAAGAGGATTTATTGTTCAAAAGAAATCAATTATGCATACCAAATTGTTCTATGAGAGAAAATTTAATCAGAGAGAAGCATAGTGGTGGACTTGCTGGACATTTTGGTGTTGATAAGACTTATGAGCAACTAAGTCATTTTTATTTTTGGCCAAATATGAGATCTGAAGTGGAAAATTATGTGAAGAACTGTAAAATTTGTCAATATGCAAAAGGGAAAAGTCAAAATGCAAGTTTGTACATTCCATTACCTATTACAAATAGACCTTGGGATATGGCAAGTATGGATTTTGTTTTAGGATTTCCTAAGACACAGAGAGGGAATATTTCAATTTATGTTGTAGTTGACATATTTTCAAAAATGTCACATTTTATTCCATTTTATAAAACCAGTGATGCTACTCATGTTGTCAAATTGTTTTTCAAGGAGATTGTCAGATTACATGGGTTACCTAAAAGTATTGTTTCTGATATATATACCAGATTTTTTGGTCATTTTTGGAGGACATTGTGGAAGAAGCTTGGTACTAAACTGAGTTTCAGCTCAGCTTATCACCCTCAGACTGATGGGCAAACTGAAGTAGTGAACAGAATTTTGGGTAATCTTTTGAGAAGTCTTGCAGGAGAACATCCTAAACAGTGAGATCATATTTTACCACAGACAGAGTATGCATATAATGATTCACCTAACAGAAGTACAAGACATATTCCATTCCATATATTTTATGGAATGCACCCAAGAGGAGTATCTGAATTTAGGAACTTGGGAAAAACAAAAATGAGAAGTGCTGAAGAAGAGGAGTTTGCTTCAGAAATTCAAGCAATACATGAACGGGGAAAGCAGCAGCTACAAGACAACAGCATCAAGTACAAGAACAGAGCATATTTGAGCAAAAGAGAAGTTAATTTTGAAGTTTTTGATTTGGTTTTGGCACACTTAAGAAAAAAAATATTTCCAAAGAGGCAGTATAACAAGTTAAAATTCAAAAGATAGTACCATGCAGGATATTGAGAAAGTTTTCTGCAAATGCTTATGAAATTGAATTACCATATGATATTGGAATATCTCCAATATTCAATGTTGCTGATTTGTACAGATAAGAAGATGGTGGCACAGATGACAGACCAGAAGATAGAGAACAGATTGACTGGGTAAAACAGTTACCCACAGCAAAGCCATTACAGCCAGAAAGGATCTTAGACAAGAAAGTGTTTAAGAAGACCAGGGGACAGGAGTATTTTCAGTACTTGATCAAGTGGAAGGATCAACCAATTGAAGATGCTACCTAGATGACAGAAACCATGTTGCAGAAATTGGGCAGTTCTGTAGAGGAGCTCATGGACAGGAGCCCATGAAGATTTTTGTCCTCGGTAGTCTAATGCAGGGGCATGAGGCTTAGAGACAAAAGGCTTCATTAATTATTCCAAAAATCCAAAAAAATTTACAAGCAAAGGTGTTCGTACCTTTAGCTGTCAATTTACAGTTGTAATAGATAGGATTGAACTAGTATTTAGGAGGATTGAATAGTTTTAGATTTGTTTCAGCATATTTAGCTTTAGTTGATAGATTTAGGGAAGATATGATGTAATTAGGATTTTGTCTAAAATATAAGAATTCGATCCTCAAGAGGAGGTCGATTTTTATGTAAAAAAACCTATAAATGTAACCTCTACAAAGGAGGAATTCGGATTTGGTAGTGGAAGAATGGATTGAGAGGGTTTTCCCTCAGTTTTAATAAAATTGCAGAAATTTGTTTATCTGTGTATTCTTGGCAAGTTCCCGGAGGTTCATCCCTTTGAAAATTAATTTGGTTTATATATATTCTGTGCAGAAATTGAAAGAAATTTGAATGTATATTAACTCTGTGTAAAGGATTCGGGAGGAAATCAAAGAAGTTCTGTTTCTGTGACTTGATTTTAAATATTCAATAATTGTTCTATCTGTATTGAGGTTCACATCGGAAAAAGGAGGGTTTCAAGAGGAACGGAAGATTAAATGAAGAAACAGCGAAAAATCGTGTTTAAATGTGTTTGAAACGAAAATTTGAAGAAAAGTGGTTTTGGAGAAACCACTTACTGTCTTCGCACCGCCTTTGGGGTTGAGAGCGATTTTGCCTTTTTGAACATGATCGTATCATGTGTTGACACGTCATAGTACCAAAACCAACGATTTCGTGTAAGTTTTGATTGTTAAAGTTAGGAGGTCAATTTCATGCGATTATCATTCGATTGTATGTGGTGGAGATCCGACGGTGTTCACGTCGGGAATGCGCGGAGGTTTAAATAAAGGTATGGACCTAAAATTTTATGTAGCAGAGTTTTATTAAGGTTTGGAATCTGGTTATATGAGGCCGAAAGGCTTAAAACATTGTTTAAAGCACAATATAATATTATATTGCTGAGGGTTTTAAATATTCATTTCCAAAGGTTTTAACGTTATTTCCGAAGGTCATTACATATTATAATGAGCATTATAATATTTCTGAAGGTCTAAGGATTCCGAAGGGTTAACATTGTTTTAAGGGAAAAAGGGGATTTTTCTTCCGAATATTATAAAAGTGAATTATAATTTTTTTCAAAGGATAGAAGGGACTTTTGCTTCCACGTGTCACTTTATTAAGCAAATCAATCATATTTCATACAATTTGATGAATGAGAGTGGAAATAAGGAATTGGAACAAATTCCTCCTGAATTAGAAAATATTGTAACCAAGTTTGAACAGCTCTCCTTAACGCCTGCACCCACACTACCATCACTGAGCATTATTGCTTATTTTTATCATTAACAAGGAGATATTATTCAGCTCTTATTTATTCTGTATTTTTATGAGTATGATTATTTGTTCAAGTACCATTGCTAAAATAGGATAACTCGTTCTTATTTTTTTAAAAAATTGAGCTAACTTGCAAGGTTGATCGAAGTTGGATTTGGAGTTGAACGTTGCATTTGGGCAGATTTTTATACATTAAGATGCTAGTTATCTATAAGCTTAATTTCATATTAGTTTTTTGTTATTATTGTCATCCTATTTGGACTATTATAGTAGTTTAATATGATCTTTTGGTTTAAATGCCACTTTCACTGGATTTAGATATATTACCATAGGGGTATGATAACTATCTATCAGACAATTGTTTGTGCATAATTGTTTGAACAAGTAGCATATCTTATAACTATTTCTATGACTTGTTAACTTCATTTTATTATAAATTCAAACTAGTCCATATGTTATTGTGTTGCTCTTGATTGGGACAAGGGCTATACCTTCTCCTAATCGAGATAAGATAGATTTTTTTTTTTTTTCTACATATTAAAGTATATTGTATTTTACATTTATGAAAGTCTCGTTTCGTAGGAGAACACATTACATGTGGCTTGGTTGAGCCCTCATTTCATCTAACTCAAAGGATTTCCTCTTACAAACATGCTACAAAAAATAATTCCTTCATTTTTGTATGTTGATGATAACAAGTGATGTCATGCCTTAGTAGGCAGAAGTTATATTTAGAGTTAGGTTAGATTAACTTTAGATTAGGATAATTCTAGGAAAAGGGTAACTGGACGCATTTTAACCAGTCAGAATCACCATCCCAAATGGATAAAGGTCTAATTGGGGCCCTGACCGAGTGATCTCCTTAATGTTGGAAATGGCTAATTTTGGTCATCAACAAGAAGCTACTTGAACAAGGTAATATTCAACCAAGTACCTCACCATGTCAGTTTCCAATCATCAGTGTGCCAAATAAGGATGGGACTTGGTAGATGTGTATTGATTACAAGGCATTAAAAAAATTATGTTGAAGAACAAGTACCCCCTACCTAGGATATATGATCTACTAGATAAGTTTCAACAAGCCAAATACTTAACCAATTTGGGCTTAAGGTTAGGATATCACCATGTTTGGGTCAAATAAGAAGATACATAGAAGATTACCTTTAAAACTAGGAAAGGTTTGTATGAGCGGTTAGTCATGTTATTTGGCCTATGCAATGCACCAACTATGTTTATGAGGTTAATGAATGATATATTGTGGCATTTTATAGATTCATTTGTTATTGTTTATTTGGATGATATACTGGTATACAATGCTACATGGGAGGAGTTTGTCTGACATTTCATGTGGGTGCTAGAGATATTAAAGGAGTGCCAACTGCTAAAAAATATCAAAAAATATGAGTTTGCACAACAATATTTGGTGTATCCAGGGTATGTGATAAGTGAAGGAGCGTTGAAGATTGATGGAGGCCATCATAAAGTGGCTATTTACTAAAAATGTTTTTGTTAGGAGTTTCATTGGGAAAGACAATACCTAAGAAAATTCATAGCCTCATTTTCAACAATAGCAGCACTACTCCATGCCATAATAGTGAGTGGCAAGAGTTTCTAGTGGGGAAAGGGTTAACAAAGGGCCTTTTAAGAGTTAAAGAATAAGATTAGTCAAGCATCAATTTTGTAACTATTAAACTTGCAACAACACTTCGAAGTGGAGAAAAATACTAGTGGGTATGTTATTGGACTGGTCTTGATGTTGGAAGGAAGGCCTATATGCTACCATTCTAAAGTATTTTATGGGGAAGATCTCAACTACCTTACCACGAGAAGGAGCTCTATGCCATGGTGCAAATTGTGAAGAAGTGGAATAATCAGGAGCTCAGTATAAAATCTCAAAATTTTAAGTCCTCGAAATTGATTGGAAACTAAACGATAGCGAAGATCTTGCCATCAGGAATCCGGCGCAATTCGTTTCGTTGAAAACAGAGTCTGGATGAAGGAGATAGAGCGTGTTGTTCATTTTCCTAAATAGCTAAAACAATTGCAGAATAGTGGCAGGTTAATGCATGGAAACCCAGTCAACATAAAGGGTATATTCAGGGAATATTGTTCAATTTTTCCCAGTGACACTGTGACAAGTGTCACAGTAGGATTCGCTAGTGAACTTTGGAGGTGAAATTTTTTTACAATTTCTCCCAAGGTTAAATGAGATTTTTTTTCGATTGGAATGGTCTAACCAGAGCTAGAAACGTGGTGTAGCTAGGGGCCACCACATGCCCCCTCTAGTGGACCATCTCCAAAGTCTGCATCGAATTATATGGTGGGTAGAATTTTTTATTGTATGCAAAGTACGAATTCAAAGGTATGATATGGTGGCACATATATTCATATTTCAAGTTCAACTATGGTGGAGAATTTTATATTAACCAAATTTCATATAATACTCAGTGCATTATTATTATATTACAAAATTTGGTGGAGAAAAATATATATCGGATGGGCAGAGGTCAGGTTCGACCTCCTGACCTTCCCCATGCCAACTCTCTATCGTTTCCAATACACCATAACAATAAGACTTAACCTAGTACGGTTGCAACATATATTTAATGTTATATGGTTTGTACAGCAGGGGCATGGAGGGGGCAAACCCCGTAGGCCATCCCCCTCCCATAATACCACACATTACGACCAGTCACAGACGGATTTTTATAAACACAAAATTATGGTTAAGCGCAGGGTTAATTATACCCCTAATCACTATTGTTATGTGTTAATACGAGATTGCATTAAAATTGTGCTTACGTGCATTAATCTGAGTTTATCCATTTTAATCCCCTCATTTACATTAATTAACTACAGTTAGGTTGGTGGAGTTTTAGGGGTGCCTCCAAAATCAGTGGACCTCCAACTTTGGCACCCTAACTGGAGTCCTCTCCAGTTTTAGAGGCAGTTTACTAGGGACAATTTGTTTTGACCATATCTGGAGCAATTTTTGACCAATTTTGGCTTAGGAAGAGTCATTCATAGTATATTTGCATGCTCTGAATCCATTGGTACATATTTCAGAGGCAAGGGAGAAATTATAAAGGTGTTTGTTTCACTTTGAAGAAAAAGGAATCCTAGGGCCACCAGGAGGGAAGGCCATGCCTAGATCAACTGAAGACCAAATTGAGAACAAGAAGAGTCATTTTTGATAGATTTGGACATTCTCGAACCATTTAAGTAGGTTTCAGGAGTTGTAGGTGAATTTAAATAGAAATTTTTTCACTTGTGAGCTAATACAGAGACCCAAGCCATCGAAGTTGGACCAAGGAGATGTATCCCAGGAGGGGTGAACTCCTTCATCAAAACTCTGTGTTGATGGATCAATTATGATCGTTTGATGTACTTATTTTTGGTGTTGTTTAGCCTATTTATTTCATGCTTTATGCTCATGAATTCACTGATAAAACTCAGCTAATTTACCTTATTGACAAACATAAACAACAAGGAAATATATGTACATCAAGCATAAGATCAGAAAATAAATTTTAAATTTGACGATGAAATTTGCATAGGAAAAATAACATTCATACTCATATCAAGTTGGTATTAGATCCTAGTTGAAAGGTTTTTTTCTTGATAGTTTCTTGAGATTTGTGCAAGTAGTTTTTTAATGGTTGCAAATTTGTGATGCTGACAAGGTTAAAGTTGAAGAGAGGTGAAGGGAAATTTTTGGTTGCAATTCATACGATTAGGAACAGAAGAAGGAGGGCCACAAGGGCACGATGTCCACCCAAATTTTCACTCATATCTACACTTGAAGCACCTCAAGTTTTATCTTGAGAAGCTGAGATTGGAGAGGTACAAGCACCAGAAGTTGAGCTTGAATCTATAGCCATCATCTCAAGTGTTGGAGAAACTGAAGGCCATTCAGAAGACGATGATGTCAAGAGAGACATAAATGACTTAAATAGGATGGTTAAAATTATTTTTGATGCATTTACTGATGGGATGGCAGGAGAAGTTTCTAAGCCTCCACGTGGAGAAGGAACTTCAGATGATAAGAAGGATGAAGAGAAGAGTTCAAATGGTAGTGGAGGAAAGGCACCTCCATCTCCACCATCTTCATCATCCTCATCATCTTCCACTTCCACCACCAAAACCAAACATACTCACTCAAAAGCCACAAAATGAAAGACACCCTTACTCAAACTTGATGTCAAATTTGAGCTTCCAATGTTTAATGGTGAGGTAAATGCAGAAATATTGGATAATTGGATATGCCAATTGGAGGTGTATTGCAGAATTTGGAACCTTCATGAAGATTACATAAAGATTCAATTGGCTTCTTTGAGGATGGAAGGTTCTGCACTTGTATGGTGGGAAGCAAGGACTCAAGAAGAGATTAAAAACTATGGTAAGATCTCTATTTCTTGGTCAAGTTTTATTGCTGCCATTAAAAGGAAATTCTATCCCTTCGCTTACATGCAAAAGGCCATTGTGGACTGGAAAAATTTTAGACAGTTGAAAGGGAAATGTGTGCAAGATTATACTCATGAATTTAGGAGAAGAGCTCTTATTTTGGGTATTAATTTATATTATCAAGAAACTTTATTAAAGTACATTGGGGGTTTGCACAATTACCTTAGGCACACTATTTTCATGTTTAATCCCACAAACATAGATGAGGTTTGTGCTCAAGACACACATTTAGAAGCAAGAGGGAAACATAACATAGATGAGAAAAGTGAAAGTAAGGGTAAAGGAAAGGGCAAGTTTTATGGAAGAGGAAAGAGAAATAGCTCTGTCAAAAGAGAGAAAGAGAAACTCACATGTAAACATTGTTTGAAGAATGGCCATGAATAAGACCATTGTCGGCAACTTCATCCAGAGTTGAAACCAAACAAACTGAAAGCTAAAGAGAATGGGAAAATTGTTGCTATAATTGAACATGACTTAGGGTCAGATTCAAGAGATGAGACAAAGATTACATCCATGGGTTTGAAAGGTAAGAATATAGCAAGCACTAGCTTTTCAAATTTTTCTAATGTCGCTCAAGATGAAGATACAAGAATAGAACTTTTCCATATTAGATTCATCTCTAAACATACCAAGATTGATACACTTTTTGATAGTGGGTCACAAGCTAAATTGATTTCCGAAGACTTGGTTAAGCAGTGATACCTTGAAAGTGTTAGACATCCAAGACCTTACCCTTTAGGGTGGATATGCAAGAATGCAAAATTGCAGCTTACAAGGAAGTGCATACTAAGATTTGCCATCAATTCAAGCTTTCTTGATGAATTTGAACTTGATGTGGTGTCGCTTGAGATATCAGGTATTGTATTGGGAAGTCCTTATCCTTATGATAGGAAAGCAGTATTTCATCGCCATGAGAATCAGTATCACATGTTTAAGGATGGAATTGAGTACATAGTTAGAGCGCATAAGATGAAGACAATTTTGTCTCTTATACATGCAGAATGAAGGGGATAGTGAATGCAAGTCAAAATTTGACATTGTTAATTATCAAACATAGAGATGTTTTGAATCAAACCTTTCAAAAAGATGCATCGAATGAACAAGTTTATTTCATTAAAGTTTCTTATGCTTGTAATGATATGTTTCAGTAATCTTATAGGTTGCCTTTGAAAGGAGGTAAACAATATGTAAAACATTTGTAGCAGTCAACATCAGTGTTGAGCAGTGTTGGAAACAAGAAGTCGGTGCAAGAGAGTGCAAAGGTCAAAGAGAAAACAACAAAGTAGTTTGACAAAGAAGACATGGGTTCCACAAATGCTTGTTTTTGGTTTCAAAAAGGTACACAGTAATGGTGAAGATGCTTGTTCAAGATTCAACACAATTACAAAGCGAGATCAGTTAAGAATCGCCATGATGACAGTGTGCAAGGTGAGACAATTTTTAAGTTTCCTTCGATTAATGACCAAGGTAGGTACAAGATGGTTTCTGCAAGAACATCTTTCTTATCTACAAATTCATGGGAATTGTAGCATGATAGTGTCAATGACAGCAAGACAAGGTCGCAAGAGTCAAGGAAAAACTTAACTTTTTTGAAAAGCTCCAGTTGATGAAAATGGGAAAATTCCAATGGATTGAGACTGGAAGGGTGAGGGAACAATACCCTCATCCACATGATCAGTAATAAACTATATTTTGGGGTCAAAAAGGCTTATAGTGGGGAGGAATGATCAGGTGCTCTGTGTAAAATCTCAAAAATGAAATGGCTCAGAATTGATTGGAAACCGAATGAAAGTGAAGAGCTCGTCGCCAGGAATCTGGTGCAATTTGTTTCATTGAAAACGGAATCTGGATGAAGGAGATAGAGCCAAATGTTCATTTTCCTAAACAACTAAAAAAATTTCAAAATAGTGACATGTTGATGACATGGTAGCCCAGTCAGCATACAAGGTATATTCATGGAATATTCTTCAATTTTTCCCAGTGACACTATGACAAGTGTCACAGTAGGTTTCGCCAGTGAACTTTGGAGGTGAAATTTGTTTACAATTTCTCCCAAGGTTGAATGATATATTTTTTTTAATGGAATGGTCCAACCAGAGCTGGACACATGGTGCAGGCATGGGCCGCCATGTTCCCCCTCTGGTGGACTCTCCCCAAAGTCTGCATTGAATTATATGGTGGGTGACATATTTTGTTGTATGCAAATTCTGAATCCAAAGGTATGATATGGTGGCACATATATTCATATGTCAATTTCAACTATGGTGGAGCATTTTATATTAACCAAATTTCATATATTACATGCCACATTATTATTATATTACAAATTCTAATGGAGAAAAATATATATCGGATGGGCAGAGGTCAAGTTCGACCCCACGACCTCCCTCGCGCCAACTCTCCGCCGTTGCCAATACACCATAACAATAAGAATTAACCTATTACTATTCCAACATATATTTATTGTTATATGGTTTGTATAGTGGGGGTATGGATGGGGCCATCCCCCTCCCATAATACCACACTTTATGACCAGGCGCGGGTGGAGTTTCATAAACACAAAATTATGGTTAAGTGTGGGGTTAATTATACCCCTAATCACTATTGTTATGTGCTAATATGAGATTGCATTAAAATTGCGCTTATGCGCATTAATCTAAGTTTATCTCTTTGAATCCGCTCATTTACATTAATTAATTTTAGTTAGGTTGGTGGAGTTTTAGGGGCACCTCCAAAACTGGCAGACCTCCAACTTTAGCGCTCTAACTGGAGTCCTCTTTAGTTTTAGAGGTAGTTTACTAGGGAAAATTTGTTTTGACCATATCTGGAGCAATTTTCGACCAATTTTGGCTCACAAAGAGTCATTCCAAGCATATTGGCATGCTCTGAATCCATTTTTATAGGTTTCAGAGGCAAAGGAAAAATTATAAAGGTGTTTTTTTCACTTTTAAGAAAAAGGAAGCCCAGGGCCACCAAGAGGGAAGGTCATGCCTATATCAGCTGAAGACAAAACTAAGAGCAGGAAGAGTCATTTCTAATATATTTGGACATTATAGAGCCATTGAAGTAGGTTTCAGGACCTGTAGATGAATTTAAATATAATTTTTTTCACTTTTGAGCTTAATATAGAGGCCCAAGCCATGGAAGTTGGACCAAGGAGATGTAGCCTAGGAGGGGTGAACTCCTTCATCAAAACTCTATGTTGATGGATCAATTATGATGGTTTTTTGTACTTGTTTATTCTGTTTTTCAGCATATTTATTTCATGATTTATGCTCTTTAATTCACTCATAAAACTCGGCTAATTTACCTGATTGACACACATAAACAACAAGGAAACCTAGGTACATCAAGAATAAGATTAGCAAATAAATTTTAAAACTAAAGATGAAATTAGCACAGAAAAACGAACATTCATACTTATATCATGGAAAAACTATATGATGCAAAAGGATATAGTAATCCGCATATATCACCAACCACTACAATACTTGCAAGCCTAGAGAAAGCTATAGCAGACCAACCATTACAAGTGGGTGTGATTTCTACAATAGTTTCATTTAGTGATCAAGTACAAGGAGGAAAATACAAATAAGTTGGAAGGCATGATTTCAATTCCACCCACATCAAATATCACAGCTTTGGTAGCTCTAATGCACATAGATCCTTTCACCCATGATGCATATAGAGATTCATACATAAAGGATGAGGACTTCAAAGAGGTGTTTCAGTAGTTGCAGATATAGATTCATATGCACGATGGTGACAACATAGTGTACCATATTTAGAATGGGTAACTCTATAGATTATATAATTTATTTTTTCCTAAATTTGAGTGACCACAATTGATCAAAGAGGCTCACACCTCCAAGGTTTTGGGGCATTTTGGTGTAGTGAAGATTGTGGCCAACTTGAAGAGGTATGGGTATTAGCCTAGTATGCACAAAGAGGTAGCTAGCTTCATAAGAGGATGTATGTTTTATTGTACCAACAGGCTTAGTAATAGGAAACATGGTTTATATCATCCCTTTTCTATACCTAATTTTCGTTATGAAATAATTTCCATGGACTCTGTAGGAGTTTTATGAACAACTAAGAAGGGACATGACTACCTATTTGTGGTAGTTGAAAAGTTCAGTAAGATGTGTGTTCTAATGCCTTGTAAAATGTCATCAACAAGAAAAAAGCAAGAAAATTATTCTTTGAACAAGGCTAGGTTCATTTTGGGATATTGAGGAGCTTCATTTTAAATAGGGAAAGAAGATTCATAGTGCATTTTGGAATATATTGTGGGATAAGATGGACACAAATTTAAATAGGTATGCAACATTCCATCCCTAGATAGATGGGATGACAAAAGTAGGAAACAAGATTTTAGTGTAGCCTTTAAGGGTTTACAATCAAAAGCATCCAAAGACTTCGGACGAAAATATGGTATATGTACAACACTCTTATAACAAATAAGTCTGCACTTCTATTGGTAAGTTCCCATTTGAAACTTGTTCTAGATACTTGTCACCTTCACCTTTGGATATTGTATATGAGAAAAAAGGAGGACAATGAGGGAGGATCTTATAGGGGATGCAGTTAAGTTCAAATTTTTATTTTTTTAGAAGATGGAAATTCATCTATAGGAACATGAGACATTGCAAAAGTCACAACAAAAATTCAAGGCCAGACATGATTAGCACATGATAGATAATTCCTTCAAGGTGGGAGAAAAAGTATGGTTACAGATGAACAAGGAGACACTACAAGGTCCTGGTAATAAAATCAAGGCTCCGCAACATGATCCTTTTGAGATAGTAGAAAAGGTGGGACATAATGCCTATAGACTTAGTCTACCCCCATACATGTGCATTTACTTAGTGATGAATATAGAGAATCTAAAACTCTATGAGCCTTCCATGTTAGATTAAGAATAGTAACATGTTCTACCTTTTGTAGATGATTTAGAACCAGATGCATAGGAAGAGTTGAAAAAAGATACAATTTTTCAAAAGAGGTCCAAAACTAGAAGATATAGGTAGTATGACCTTTAGCAGATTGGGTTGAAATGACAGCTTCTAGCAAAAGCTAAATGGTACACCCAAGAGAAGGTGGGGGGAAATTTTCCTCACCTCATTTAGTAGAATCTTTTGGGGATCAAAATCCTCCCAAAATGGGGAGGTATGATCGATATTGCATCATTATATTATTTTTCATCCATCTTGATGCTTTTATAGTGGAAAAAGTGGAGGAATCAAAACATAAGACCATTTTTACAAGTGGGTCCTAGTTTGGTGAATTGGGCTCTAAAACCTTCTAGAAGTATTTTGAGGCATAAAACAGAATATTTTTTTTCACTTAAGCACTAGACCCTCTAGCATTTCTCTACACACAAATACTTCTCTAACAATGCAAGAATCACCTCAATTGGATTTTGTATGCAAAAGATATGCCACCTAGAATTTGACCTTCTTGTTTCAACCACCATGATTCAAGAGGATGCCATGTAAAACCCCATTACTCATGTAAAAGTGGTTAGCCATGTGATCATGATAAACAAGACTCTATAATAGCCAATATTTTAATTATAGTTAAGAGTTGGAGGACTCAAACTTAACCACTAATAGGCTATCAGGATGTGCTATAACTGAGCCACTAGGAGAAAAAGGGGTTACATTCTATTTGAGTGCATTTTGTTCCATAGATGAGTAGTGGCCCTGAGAGAGAGTGGGGGGGGGTGTTGTGCATTGTAGAAACCCAAAAGCCACAAGGATTGCTCCTTTGTACTTGCATCCTTTTTTCCTTTTAGAGAGAGAGAGAGCAGAGAAACCTCACTTTCCATCTATATTTTTTCCCGAAAGGGTTTCCTAAGACATGTATTATGTTATTATGGTTGTGAGTGATTTCATTTTCGTATGTTCTCTATTTTCTACATTTTTCTATTACATGCATAAAACCAATAAATTATATAAATCCAAAATTCTAAGGAAAATAACCCTCATGATAGTATAGATTTCAGATTTTTGGTATAAATTTATTAGGTCTATTGTGACGAAATTTTCAATGGAATATCCACAATGGTTTACAAATCATGATACGATGAGTCTTCTTGTTTTTTCATTTTCATAACTAGTTGTTTCAAGCTAAAATTTTCTTAACCCTGCTTCAACAAATCCTATTCCTGAGGTCTTTGAATGCACATTACAACTTGATTTTGGACTAGACCCCATCTAGTCAGTCAAAATAGTTTTAACCTAGGTTTTCCATATAGAGATATAGGTTGAAGAGGTGGGATTATTTTTAGGGTGTTGATAGTTGGATTATAAATTATTACCACCTCTAGTATGCTTTTTTACCTGTAGTACAAAAACAAAATCACCATCATAGAACTCATTTCCATAGATTATGCAAGGCGCTTCCTTATATGAGAACTAGGTGGGGAGGGTGGTTAGGATGGGGTCGAATAGGGGTAGAGAGAGCAGGGTCTTAGGCAAGGTCAATGGAATTCTAGGGGAAATGTTCATAAGGGGTTTAGGAGGGTCAAGGTGAAGAACATAGGGTCCAATATGAGAAGTTCAAAGGCGGATTGGGGGAAGGTATAGGGATAAAGAAATGCTTTAGAGGGTGTTGATACTAGGGGGTGATAAATGGGGATGAGATGGTTTATATCAACACTGAGGAGAAAGGGGAGATCAAGGATGTTGGGAGGGAGTGAGGGGAGGTTGTGGTCAAGTTGAAGGGAGTGATTTTGGGGTGGGGAGTGTTTGGAGATGGTGACATACTAAGGACCTAATCCTCATTGTGGTACACCAAGTGGTCGGGGGATATAACTCCTAAATGCATACTCAACTGTGGATAAAATTTTCAATCACACTATTACCTTGCAAACCTAATACCATGGCGATATGTCTATAAGTGTAGAGTAGGATAAAATTTGTTAGCATAATTGTTATAGCTCATACTAATTTACAAACTTTACAAGTGGATTTTCATATATATAATGGAATCAAATTCTATTTATAATGAAAGATACCCATGAAAACATGCCTATTGGTCGGGGCACTAGTTTTATCTTAAGAGGTGATCCAGGAGGATCCTCAAATTTCTCCAAGTTTAAAGGTCTCAGATGTTCTTGGAAATAGCACCAAGTTGTAGGGCTCGTCATGCGAAATCTGGCAATACGTTCAGTTTCTAATTTTTCCTATAGATGAAGGAGAAATTGTCCATTGAATTTTATGGTGAACAGGTGCAAAAGGGGCCTTGTTGGCCATGTGGCATTCTTGCAGCTTGACACATGGCATCTGGTCAAGTAAACGCAGTAAAAAAGGTTAAACAATTTGGGTTTGAAGGTGCATATACTTGTTGCAGGTTTCATGGTGAGACTTTGGGTTTAAAAATATATATTAAAAACCATATATTAAACCATGGTAAAAATATGACGGAGATTAATAATGTTCAAATCTATGTGCAAATATATATGATAAATATATATTAAACATATGAGCTATGGTGTAAATTTTTGGAGCGATTAAACCATTACCAAAGTCAAAGGTGGAGCAGATAAATGTCACCGTTTGGAGGGGTTTGAACACTGTCATGTGAACACAAGTTTGGGAGATGCGGTGTTAATAGTTATTTCCACGAAGTAAGAATGTCAGTGCAATAACCACGAGGGTTAGGTGCTATGGGTATTTGGTTATATAGACCGTAGGGTATGCAGTTACAACAGGTGTTATCTAGCACGAAGATGTTCACATAGCATGGATAACGTCACCATTGAAGTTGATGAACGATGAACCATGGTTCATACTACAGGTCCAATCACGTCGACATAGTTGGAAAATCGGCGAAGTATTTGGTGCGGAGGTGGCACGGTTATGTGGCATAGTTAGGTGACACAGGGCTGTGACCACCAGACTACTTTTATGATGTGCCATACCTGATGCCATGTGGTATCGAGTGATTCCACCAAGGTCATTCATTTAATTACAAAGGTTATATATGTAATAAATTGCATTGAGTCTACGTTATATTTAACATATAGTTACACCTTGTATAAAAAAAAATGCTTTATAGCATATGTGTTGTGCTATTACTGCACCATGAAATAGTTTGTTAAACCTAGCCAAACCTGTTTCCATGTATAGCCCGGGAGTTTCAACCCTGGAAATTTCCCGAGGCATTAAAAAAAGTTTGGCAATACACCAGAGCAGAAGGATTTGAACAAAAAGTTGCAGAACAAAGTTTTGTGTGTGCCTGTAATCATTCATTTGGGCATAACTTGGTCGTCCTTGGGCCTTTTTGAGAACAAAGATAGGCATTGGAAATTTGACATAGAGGCCTTCTATTTTACAGTAACCAACAGTGTCTACAAGCACAATTGAGTTGGTGAAATTTTATTTAAAGAGAATCTTTCGATCATTCCTAATAAAATGGACACCCACTTGGAAGTGGACTCAGAGACGTAGTCCAGTAGGGACGAACTCTGTAATCAATGTTTATTGTGTTTGTGTCTTTTATTTCTGTTGTTTATTCTTGTTTTTTGTTCTAAATTTTATGTTAAGCCGTATTAACATCCCATTTCCTTCATTATTTCACATAAATGCAACCTTAGCCAATTGTGAAAATAATCAATCATGTAGTTTTCAGATTATATTTTGGTATCAGAGCGAGGTTGATCATGTATAGCAGGATATTTTCCAATATGAATGTTGACTAGATCCAAGTTGTGATGTGGAGAAGGGAAACTTGAGGAGACAAATCCAGAGATTGGAAATAGGAAGTCACTCGAAAGATGGTAGGGTCAAACGAGGGAGATGCTCCTGAGCCTAAGATAGATGAGAAATTTCAGCAAATGTTCCTTAATATGCAACGGATGATTGCAGAACTTTATGAAGACAATAATACTAGAGATGCAGCTTCATCTTCTAAAGCCTCAAAAGAGAAAAAGGACAAGGAAAAAGTTGATGGTAATGGATCTCCTTCTTCTCCATCTTTGTCTTCTTCTTATTCTTCTTTATCCTCTCACAAGTCTAGTTTAGATTCAAATTCGGAATCAAAGAAGAAACACAAGAAATTACCTATTGTGAAGCTTGATCCTAAGTTTAAACTGCCCAATGAAATGAATCCTAAAGAGTTAGATAACTGGATTTAACAACTTGAAGTATATTGTAGAATTCAGAATATTGACAATGATTCTGTAAGAATTCAGTTAGCTACACTTAGAATGGGGGTAACATTTTTTATTTGGTGGGAAATTAAAACTCAAACAGATTTAAAGCGTAAAAGGAAAATTATCACCTCATGGCCTAAGTTTATTAAAGCTCTTAAAAAACAATTATGTCCTTTAGGATATACGCAACAGGTTGTAATGGATTGGCAACATTTAAGGCAAGGTAAAGGACAGAGTGTGCAAGAGTTTACGCAGGAATTCAGGAAGAAAGCATTAGCACTTGATATTCCATTAAACACATGGGAAACTTTGTTAAATTATATTGGAAGTTTGCATTCATATTTGCAACATGCATTGCTTATGTTTAATCCAACTGAATTTGATTAAGTGTGTGTACAAGCCATTCATATTGAATAAGGGGGTAGACCGTTTCAGTCAAACTTTTCAAAGAAATCATTCAAACATTCAGAGAACAAGGATTCCAAATAAGATAGGGGAAATAAATCAGCAACATCTAAGAACGAAGGAGAAAGCCCTATGTGTACTCATTGTCAGAGGGTTGGACATGATGAATCCAAGTGTTGGAAGCTTCATTTGGAACTCAAGCCAAAGAAGTTCCTTAAGAAAAAGGGTGAAATGAAAGCTAATGTTGTAGTCCAACAAGATTTGGGATCTGACTCCGGTGATGAAGAGAAGATAATCGTTATGGTTCTGACAGGTAATCCTTCTAAAGCTAGTTCTAGTTTACTTGTTCTGCATCTTCTTCAAAATCTAATTATGTGGTTGAGGAAAAGAAGAGGACTGAAATGTTTCACATAAGGATAATATCCAAGCACACTAAAATTGATACATTATTTGACACTGGATTACAAGAAAACTTAATATCTTAGCAATTAGTAAGGAAAATGGGATTGGAAACTAAAGATCATCCAAAACCTTACCCTTTGGGATGGTTAAGGGAAAAAAATCAGATGCATGTCACAAAACAGTGTTGATTAATATTTGCAATCATAGCTAATTTTGTCGATGAAGTTGATTTAGATGTGATTCCTTTGGATATATGTGGAGTTGTGTTGGGTAGTCCTTATCTTTATGATCAAGATGCCATATTTTATAGAAAGGAGCATAAGTATCGTCTCTTTAAAGATGGATTTGAATATGTTATCAGGGCACATAGACTTAAGACAAAATTGTCTTTAATCAATGTTTGTCAAATGAAAAGACTCATAAATTCAAGTAAAAATTATTTTCTCATGTTTGTTAAGAAACAACCTAAAATCAAGTATGATGCTTTTCAAGGATGTGATTCTTAGTTTAAGGTCAAATTGGTGGAAATAGTAGATTCTTATGAAGAATTGTTTAAAGAACCAAAAAGTATACCTCCTAAATGAAAATACAACATGATATTCAATTACAATCTGATGCTCCTCTTCCAAACATTAGCATGTATCATATATCAGTCATTAAACTCGATTTAAGAAATAGTTAACATCAAATTCGTATTGCAAATAATGATATTCTTATTTTCAGTTCAAGATGGGACGTTAGAAGTTACATGGGTGTAGTTCAAAATTTGAGGAAGTTTTTTTTTCATTTCTCTTTGATTGCATCACCACTTCATGTTTTTACAAGTTTTAAAGTCTCCTTTTGGTGGAGAGGAAAAAAAAAACAAACATTTGACACTTTAAAGTGTAAATTTGTTTAAGCTCCAATATTATCTTTACTAGACCTTCAACAGCCATTTGAAACAGAAACCGATGTTATTGGGTATGCAAGAGGTGTCGTGTTATTGCAGAAAGGAAAGCCTATTTGTTTTCATTCAAAAACATTTTCTAAAGCAGTTGCAAATTATCCAACTTATGATAAAGAATTATATGCATTAGTAGAAAGTGTTAAGAAATGGAAACATTATTTAATGGGAAAATAAACCGTGATTCATATAGATCATCAACACTTCGATACCTTCAATATCAAACTAAGTTGCAGCAGTATCGACATCATATATGGATGGGTTTTTTGAAGCAGTTCCACTTAATAATAAAATATAAGAAAGGTATCACAAACAAAGTAGCTGATATGGTGTCAAGACCATCTTTGAATGCTTCAGTTATTCTGCAAAATATTTCTTTAGCGCATGAAAGTTACATTGAACAATATGTTGAAGATATTGATTTCAAAGATGTTTTTGAATCACTAACTCATGGTGCTCAAGTGGAAGAAGTGAATTATCACGTTCATGACAGGTATTACATGATCTTGGCAAGTTGTCCATATAGTAGGGTGAAATATAACATGTGATCAGGGAAGCACATTATTCTTGTGTTTTGGGACATTTTGGTGTAGGAAAGACAGTGGCATAGCTACAAAGGTTTTGATATTTGCCTCAGATGAATGAAACAGCTCATAGGTTTAAAATGTGCCATGATAAGCATCATATGGATCATCACTTTCAGGTTGGTGATCAACTATGGCTTTACATCAGTAGAGAAAGGATGAAAGTTGAAGGTAAAAGGAAGGTTTGCCCTTCTAGGTATGGAGATGTCAAGTATCATCACGTGAGACTCAAAAGCATGAATCCAAGTAAAGCAAGGTGGATGGATATCAGAAGGGTGAGGGAGTTGTACCCTCACCTCATGTCTACTTAAAACCAAAATTTTGGTGGTCCAAAAGCTTCCAGTGGGGAGGAATGATCCAAGAGGATCCTCAAATTTCTCTGAGTTTAAAGGTCACAAATGTTACCAGGAATAGCGTCAAGCTGTAGGGCTCGTCGTGTTGAATCTGGCAGTACCTTCGGTTTCTCATTTGGCCTCCAGATGAAGGAGAGATTGTCTGTTGAATTTTATGGTGAACAGGTGCAAAAGGGGCCTTGCTGGCCATGTGGCATTTACGCAGTTCGAAACGTGGCAATTGGTAAAGTAAATGAAGTAAAAAGGTTAAAAAATTTGGGTTTGAAGGTGCATATAATTGTTGCAGGTTTCATGGTGAGACTTTGGGTTTAAAAATATATATTAAAACCCATATATTAAACCATGGTGTAAATACAGCGGAGATTAATAATGTTCAAACCTATGTGCAAATATATATGATAAACATATATTAAACATATAAAGTATGATGTAAATGTTTGGAGCAGTTAAACCATTTCCAAAGTCAAAGGTGGAGCAGATAAATGCCATGGTTTGGAGGGGTCTGAAAACCGTCATGTGAACACAGGTTTGGAAGACGCAGTGTTAACAGTTATTGCCACGAAGTCATCACGTCACCGCAACAACCACAAGGGTTAGGTGCCAAGGGTCTTTGGTCATATAGACCGTCGGGTATGTGGTTATAATGAGTGTTATCCAACACGGAGATGTTCACATAGCAAGGATCATGTCACCTTCGGAGTTGATGAATGATGAACCATGGCACGCAGTACAGGTCCAGTCACGTCAACACAGTTGGAAAATCGGCGGAGTATTTGGCACGAAGGTGGCACGATTAGGTGCCACGGGGTTGTGACCGCCGGAGTGGTTTTATGATGTGCCATGTCCAATTTCATGTGAAATCAACTCATTCCACCAAGGTCATGCATTTAATTACAATGGTTATATATGTAATAAATAGCGCGGAGTCTATGTTATATTTAACATATATTTACACCTTGTATAAATAAAAAAATGCGATATATCATATGTGTTGTGCTATTACTGCACCATGAACTAGTTTGTTCAACCTAACCAAACCTCTTGCCATATATAGCCCAGGAGGTTCGACCCTGGAACCTACCCGAGGCATTATGAAAAGCTTTCCATTACACCAGAGCAGAAGAAGTTGAATAGAATGTTGTAGAACAAAATTTTGTGTATGCTTGTAATTATTAATTTGGGCATAACTTGGCCATCCTTGGGCCTTTTTTAGAACAAAGATAGGAGTTGGAAAGTTGAGATAGAGGCCTTCTTTCTGAAAGTAACCAGTAGTGCCTGCGAGCATAGTTCAGTTGGTGAAATTTTATGTAAAGACACTCTTTGGATAATTCCTAATAAAACGGACGCCCACTTGGAAGCATATCCGGAGATGTAGTCTAGGAGGGACGAACTTCGTAATCAATGTTTGTTGTGTTTGCTTCTTTTATTTCTGTTTTTTATGTTTATTTTTTGTTCTCAAGTTTATCTTAAGGCGTATTAACATCTCATTTTTCTTCATTCATTCACATAAATGCAACCTTAGTCAATTATGCAAATAATAAATCACATAGTTTTCGGATCAAGAGGAAATCTCAGGATTGAAGTATAACTTTTCACTAAGAGTTGGCATCTCAATAAGAGTAGGTGTGCTATGGGGTTTTTGTTAAGACAAACTTTAATTTGATGAGCTATTGCTCAATAATCAAATCATGCATTTCACATGTTCATGTATCTCACCTTTCCTGATGCAAGACCATCCATTTTCACTAATTTTAAATATTGAGGCAATTTCTTAGTCAAAGAAATTTCTAAATGATCTTTGGGGCTAGAAAAGACAAAAATTGTCTCTCCATTATCATTGAGAGGATTGATTTTTTATAAAATTTATGCAACAATATCAACAAAATAACTCTTGTTTTCTTGCGAGTTTTGGAATTCAATCTAGAGGGAATAATTGGTTTAGGTTCACATCATTTGTATTAAAATTGTGCTTCTATGCACATAAATAAGAGAACAAGCAATGGATTAAGTGTTGCACTCTAAGACAAACTTAAAAATTGGATACACATACCTCACCTTGAGTCCCCAATAAGAATTCAAGAAGATGCTTGTTTCCTCCCAATTTAGCATGCATTATTGAAAAAATTTTGATTCTTTAGTCATGCCATGGAGGAAGTGTAAGATGATTCCCCCTTGCTTCAAATTCCTCATCTACTCTACATTTTCATCATTACTATAAAAAAGGAATATAAACCCATTGCCTTCCTAACTATTCGGACTAGTTAATCTTGAGTCAAGTTGGCCCACTTTCGTTCCTATATCCTCTTTAGGGTTTTTTTGGTGTTGGGAGCTCTATAACAACCCAATATCCCTCATCACAACATAAATTATTGTTTTTATTATTTGGGAAGCCTATAGATGAAGACAAAATGTTACCAATAGCATGAGTGGAATTTTTCTTTGGTTTCATGTAGATATAATTTTTGTGAACCCTACTTGGGCTTTCAATCACTTCAAGGCCAAGCTTTGTGAACCCTATTTGCAATCATTTCAAGGTTTTCCAACATCAAATTATGTTATACATTAAAATCTACTCCAAATCCTTGCTACATGTAAACCTCTTATTGTGTAGAAACTTTTGTTATATAAAAACTATTGGATCTATAACATCTTTGGAGGAATCTCATCACTTGAAGAGATTTTATTGTCTCAATAACTTTAATTATTCAATAGAATGTATTATTATATTGCTTTCCTCTCTAGCTTTCCATGATTGCTCCAACTGCTTATGTACATTCCATTTCCTCCCCTTTACTAACGATAGACATTTTGACCCTGTTATCACCCTAGTAATTCTTAGGTCGTGGGATTTTGGTTTATAGTTGAAGAAAAATAGGGGTAACTAAGAACCTCTTTTGAAATCTAGGATCTAGCCTTCCTAAAATCCGGAGAGGGATCTTTCCTCAAGATTTAGCTTGATTTTGTTATAATTTTTTAGGCTAGGTATGATTGGACAATTGGTTTGTTTTGAAAGTTTGGTGGGAATAAAAGATACTTCAAGGTAAACCACAGAGGGATCTACCAAACCATTGGACTATGGAGTCAACTTCTTGGCAAGCAAAGCTAGGAAATAAGGTCAAAAGAGAAAATGTACTAAGGGCAGGGTAGATGACCTTCAAAGGTTTTGAAATAGGCTTTTTGATGAAATGGCAAGATATGAACAAAAGGGCAATTAAGAATCCTTAAGTTAAATAAATGAGGATGAAATAAAGGGGTCAAATAGGGACTAAGAGCATTTAAGAATTATAAAGTCCGGTTATCAGCAGAAAACATATCAATGAATAACTAGTAAAAAACAGGGAGCTTTTTAACACTAATCCTGTTTATGCTTTCCTAGTTAATCATTAAAGACAGAAAACATTAAAATGTATGTATGGAACTTTAAAAGATGAACGGTGAAAATAGGAAAATACTTAACTTATCTGATCAGCACAAGAATCCTGAGTTATGATGTCTGTTTGACTTAGTTCCAGTTTGATTCTTTACAAATCGACTCACACAAACTCCAATGTATTCAGCAAAAATATCTATAGTTGTCTTGACAAATTTTATTCCACACTAGAATACTTCAAAGAGTGAAGTATTTATACAAATTCTAAACTAGAATATCTTGAAAAAATATCAAGATTGGTTTACAAAATATCTCCAACTGTTTTACATAAATAGAACTTAAGTAAAGGACACTCAAAACTAATGTATCTATTTGGCACTAATTTTTATGGATAGGTTATGAAAAATAGGGGAATTCGAATTTGATCCAACTCTTATTTGATGATTAGGCATCCAAGTCACTAAATGTTTCCTTTCTTTGTGCATTCTGCTCCAGCAATTCTGCAAACTTGGGTTCCAATGATATATTTTTATTTCTCAATCAGTAATAGATATGTAAAAAGTGAAAGAGGTTATTGTAGATAAATATTTTGGTGAGATAAACCTCTTTAAGTTTCCTAAATTTATGCTCCAGATGTCCACAATAGGCTCCGTAAAACTATGTGTAAAACAGAGTTTTACAGAGTCTGCAAAATAGGCTGTAACGATGTGCATATATCTCTTGTTCTGAAATAACTGTGCAAAAAGTGAGATAGTTTTTTGTAGATGGGTCTCTTAGGAACAAAAACCTCCTTCAATTTCATATGATGTATTACTTATTGGCCACAATATTCTCTGCAAAATGATGACTTAACAGGAATGTTTTGTAAAAAATGTTTTCCAATATTGTTTAATATTTCCCAATCCATAATGGTTGTTAGAAATGTGAGAGAGGTTTTTGTAAATGGAACTCTTAAGAACATAAACCTCCTTCATGTTTTCAAAATTCATCTTGGATTGGTCACAATAGTTTCTGCAAAACAATGACTTAAACATGAATTTCGTGCAAAAAATGTCCCTTCTTGCTCTCTTTTTCATTTTTTCACCTTTTTGTTATTTTAACTGTTTTAATTTCACTTTAGATAAAATTCATTGTTGGTGAAAGTATTTTCATCTCTTTTTACCATTTACTGCCTCTGTATTTACTTTTATTGTTTACCTTTGACTGCTCTGTAACTTTGTTTTAACTTTCACTCTGACTTTTACCGGATGCACTTTAACTATCTCTTTTTCACTGTTATGTTTTTACTATCATTGTGAATTCTGATTTCACTTTTACCATTCACTGTGAAAACTTCATCATTCTGATCTCTCTCTGATTTGTTTTTGTTTTTTCTTTGTATACAAAATGTTTGTTGAATGAAGATATTGAGTTAAAATCTGAGAATTTGGAGAAAACAATTTTATCAACTAGTATTGAAATTGTTGGCCCAAATCCATATTACGATAATAACCTACAAAAATCAAACAATTTGTTAATGAAATCCAGGTCTGCAGGGAGGTGATTGAAGGCTTTTTTGAAAGTCCTGTGGAATGAGATCTGTCTGTGGAGTTTTAACTATGTTTTTTAGGCATTTTGGGTAGCTACTGCAATATTAGACTGTTTGCAAGAGTTATTTACTTTAACAGAGATGAAACTGAGCAATTTAGGCTAAGGATGGCTTATTTTGGGCTTTTTTGCTCAATTAGGTTTATCTGAAGATGTAAAACTGGCATAAAATAGAAACAGGGGTTTTCCGAATGGGTTTGATTAAAAACATGGATTATCAAGGTAATTTAGAGGTTTTATTTGTTCAGATCCTTGAATTTAATCTTTAATCTGTGAAAATTGAGGAAATTGGCTTTAAAAAGGTTCACAATCGAAAACAGGGTTTTTTGGTCATATCAGCTTCAAATTGGATGTTGTGACCGAGTGGAAAAATTCAAAGTCTTTTAAATGCAGTCACTGTGGTAAAATTTCGCTTTAGAGAGAAAAATTGACTATCAAAGGTTTAGATTTCATTCACAGGATCTCGGCACATTTTTCATAACAGGCGGGGGGGTAAACAATACACAAAACGATGAGAAATTAAGGTAAAACATTATATATTTGTCATAATATGTATCATTTATTGCAGGTCATAGTCAGTGGCGAGAGAAGTTTTCATTTTGAATGCAAAAACCATTCGGCAGTTATCGCATTGCTCCTAGGCGGTAAACGGTTTTTCACTTTTGCAATGCAATCCAGTAGAAATGAGACACGTAGCAGATGGTGGTTTCGAGAAACAAATTTTATCGTAACATTTTTTGCCAACTTCGCCCAATCAATTTTGTAATGCGATATGAGATCTGCGCTGTCGGATTTGATTGAGCAATGCGAACGGCTAAGATGCATCGGGAAGCTGTGGGGAAACAAGGTGGGACCGAGTCTTTTGATATGGGTTGTTGATTTGATAAGAGAATATCAACGGTCATGTCTTAATGCGATAGGGAATGGTGGGGCATGATGCCCAATGATCGCGACGAGCGTAGATCGTCGGATTTCAATATAAGGATGATCGAAGGGTTGGGAATGACTGTGAGGGCGTATAGTTATTTGATGGAGTTTTATGTATAAAATGGGTTTATACATAGAATGGGGCGGGTTTAAATGATTAACCAAGGTTTAATCTATGGTAAGGGGATAAATACCGGAGGAAAGGGGTAAGGTTATCCTTTGGTAGAGGCAATGCGGGAACAGGAGTAAGTACTTCTTTTTCTGCGCTATTTTTAATACAGAGTATATAAAAATGCGCTTTTTTGCAAATTTAATTATATAGTTTTAGATTTAGTTAAAGTTCTAAAACTATAGGGGAGCGGGAATATTTTTTATGGGTAGTTTTGTGTCAAAGGGGTAATTTCGGGATGTTATTTCAACATGTGATTAATATCTTTGACACAAAAGCATATAATAAGCGGGTTTTTGGGTTATTAAATAAAAAGAAGCTATATTAATAGGACTAGGATATTTGATAGGGAGTTAATAAATACGTTAAGTGTTAATATGGAAAGGGACAATGAATACTCAAAAAATCATAAATAAAACTAAGGAAAGTGAAAATTAGAGTAAAGCTTCATTTTCACAACTCATTCACTTTTACTTAGTATATCATGTTTTTTTGAGGGTTTTATGTTTTGTAAAATGGAGGAAGTTAATCAAATGGGCCTTTATGTAACATTTAAGTAAGAAAAGAGTTCTCACTTATGAAGTTAAATGGTAATGAGTGCATGAAGGGTTAAATGATGAAAATTTCAGGGATTAATATAGAAACTTAACATTTTCAACTAATCCATCATTGAGCCTTGGGTCCGGTCCCAACAGAAGTCAAGGAAATGCCTTGAGCCTCTGTGACTGATAGTTTAGAATATCAAATTGCAATGGGGAGGGGAAATTAGTTATTTGTAGCTCGGTGAAATATATTTACATTGATGTCTCCCACCTTCTTCTACCTACCCAATCATATCTTCTAACATTTTTCCTTCTATTTTAATCAGGTGCATTTGAACTAGCAACCTTTCAACCTTTTATTCTTTTTGAAAACAGTAAACTATTTAATTCTACATTTATTTCATCCAAGAATCCAGATTAAACTATTGGATTATTTTATTCTCTACCTAACTATTGAATTGTCATGATTAAACTGTATGACAATTCTTCATTCTCTATCTAAAACAAGTAAATTGAAACATGATAAGTAAAGATTAAATTCTTCAACTCATCATGGACTATGGCATTTATTGACACTCTGCCATAATCAACTACAAAAATTAAAGTAGTGGCATTTAGACTTGCACACTTGCATGCTTTATTCATCTTTTTTTTTTGAGGTATATTATTTTTTCTAAGTTCTTTGATCTTTCTTTTAGGACTTTTTACCCTCTTTTTTTATTTTTGATTTTTATTTTTTACTTTTTATAAAATATGGGAATACAACTTGTAGAAAGCAAAGTATGTACATATTTACAAGACTATCATCAGTTAAGTCAAAATTATGAATCCTATATTTATAGGTTGCTAACATTGGCTTCTCTTGGGGATGGCATTTCCTGGTGAAATGTCAAGAACTCTGAGATTAGTAGCCTTCATCTTTGACCTTTGATGATCTTAGTAAGTGTCTTCTGTCTTCTGCAAACTGAAATCTGATCTGAAACTAAAACAACACACAACAATTTTCAAACCAACTTATAGATCTTAAACATCTTTTGGACCTCATCCTTGGCTTTAAATCTTAATGAAAAACTAGCTGAAAATTAAAAACTAAAAAAAATGCTCAAAATTCTGAGCTTATTGGCACTCATCTACCTACTCTAATCTACTAAAAATCTTATTGAATCAGGTAGTACAAAAATGCCAATGAAGCTAATCAAGTAGTTGTAAAAATAAATGGATAACTTGATTGCTTGTGATCAAAATTGGAAGTATATTATGATCATGTGTCTTTATAATAAATGATGTGATGTGTAAAGGCCACTTTTGATGTATTTGATACTTATAGAGAAAACATGTTTACAGATTTGGGCTAAAAAGATTCTCCATATAATCTGATATAGGATCAATAAAAGCATGATGTCTGTTATTTACTTCTAGGCCTTCAATGACTAATTGTTCAGTTGAATTATGAATATTAGACCATGAAACTATTTCTTCAGTCTTGTGTTTGGAAGAATAATCATCTTCAATACGCAAGTCAAAAGGTATTACAATTTCTTCTTGCTTTGGAGAAGGAAGATTTTCAAAGAATTCTTTAGGATTTCGGAAATTGTATCACTGAATTTGAGAATGAAAAAGTTTAATTTCATTTTCATAATTTTCAAAAATTATCTCAAGAACACATTTTTTATGTTGAGGAGAATATTTTCTTAATTTCAAAATAAGAAAGATAGCTCTTAGAAAATCCTCTTCACGCTGAAATTCTGATATCTCATCCCTCAAAATAGCTAGTGATTATTCTGTGAAATTATCTTGAATTGGGAGAACATAATTATCATCGTACTGATCATATTTAGGAAAATATTCAGAAGAAGGAATGTCATCAATTATAAACATTGGATCAGCAGATTTCTCTTCCAAGAAACCTAATATATCTTGATTAGATTGGTTGCATTCTATTTGAAAGTCATTATTTTGCTCAATAGGAGTGCTATCAAGTAATGGCCCCTTTTGGAAAGGTAGAATAACATGAGCATCAACTTGTTCTTCTGTCTCTTCATGGATAAAAACTTTAGTACATTCGTCAACATTAGAAGAAGTAGAAAACATTTCTTCATTATGTAAATATTTTGAGGATGGTTGCATGTTTAGAAGAAAATTGATTTCTTCTTCGGTGAGGGGGGGTGGGAATCTCTGAATTCTTAGATTGAAATGACAATTGTTTTCTCTCTTATCTAAAAATTGATCATGAGGTTGAAAATTTTCTTTAACTCCATTCAAAACATTAAATGAAACATCATTTGTTAATACAGAGGGGTTTTGTGGATCTTGATTCATCTCCTGATCTATTTCATCTTTGTTTAACTCCTCTTGATTATTATGACATTTAAGTTGAGAATGAAAGTTCTGGACTTCTTCTAATAAATCTTCAGGATGCCAATTTTCAAAATCTTCATCAATATTTTTAAGGTAATGTATGAGATCTTCAGCTTGGTCACAGCAATTTTCAGCTAATGATAAAGATGGAAAATCTTCTTTGTAATGCTAATAAAATACCTTATGAAAATATTTTAAAGAAAATAAACTCGCAGGTTTGAGAGCTTCATACCATTCCCTTGCTTTTCCTTCTAAGGTTGCCATGAATATTTTCATGAGGCAATCCTCATGCCAATCACCCTTCAATCTCAATGACTGTATATGAAATTTAATGAGATGTAACAAAGGATCATCAATATTCTCATCTTGAAATATGGGCAAATTTGTACCCCAATTTACCTTTGGTAGTTTGTGTGAAAATCCAGGTATGTGATCTCTGCTCATGGGAGCATATCTTCATTTTATTCTTGGGTCATCTTGGAAATTAGCCATAATGAAAGGCCATTGTATCTGTACAACCAAGTTAGATCCTTATATAAAATATAATACATATTGAAAAACTTTCTTAACGAGAAAGAGCATAATGTCTTGGATTAAGATCCAAGTTGAAAACCTGATCTTTCCATATTGTTCTTCCAGGTTCATTCCTCCAGTGGAGTCTTGATTGTGAAATTGGTGTGGAGTCGCCAGGTGGATGATTTTAACCTTTGTGTGTCTGATCACTATCCACCATCATAGATCAGATCTGAACCTGTAAAATATTTCTGAAGAAAAGGTTAGTTTCCCCAGTAGAGTTTTCATTATATTACCCACAACCTTTAAACTTAATCTTAAAGTAGAAAAGATATTTTTTTTAAATCTTCCTCTAAGATTAAACTTAAAACTGGAGAGTGGTTAGTTCCCCAGTATGGTCACTAGTATGTTATCACCTTAGTAATTCTTAGGTCATGGGATTTTGGTTTATAGTTGAAGAAAACTAGGGGTAACCAAGAACCTCTTTTGAAATCTAGGATCTAACCTTCCTAAATTCCGGAGAGGGATCTCTCCTCAAGATTTAGCTTGATTTTGTTATAACTTTTTAGGCTAGGTATGATTGGACAATTGGTTTGTTTTGGAAGTTTGGTGGGAATAAAAGGTACTTCAAGGTAAACCAAATAGGGATCTACCATACCATTGGGCTATGGAGTCAAATTTTTGGCAAGCAGAGCTAGGAAATAAGGTCAAAAGAGAAAATGTATTAAGGGAAGGGTAGATGACCTTCAAAAGTTTTGAAATAGGCTTTTTGATCAAATAGCAAGATCTGAACAAAAGGGCAATTAAGAATCCTTAAGTTACAAAAATGAGGATGAAAGAAAGGGGTCAAATAGGGACTAAGAGCATTTAGGAATTCTTAAGTCTGGTTATCAGCAGAAAACATATCAATGAATAACTAGTAAAAAACGGGGAGCTTTTTAACACTAATCCTATTTAAGCTTTCCTAGTTAATCATTAAAGACAGAAAACATTAAAATGTATGTATGGAACTTTGAAAGATGAACAGTGAAAACAGGAAAATACTTGACTTATCTGATCAGCACAAGAATCCTAAGTTATGATGTTTGTTTGACTTAGTTCCAGCCTGTTGCTTTACAAATCGATTTACACATACTCCAATGTATTCAGCAAAAATGTCTATAGTTGTCTTGAAAAATTTTATTCCACACTAGAATACTTCAAAGAGTGAAGTATTTATACAAATTCTAAACTAGAATATCTTGAAAAAATATCAAGATTGGTTTACAAAATATCTCTAATTGTTTTACATAAATAGAACTTAAGTAAAGGACACTCAAAACTAATGCATATATTTGGCACTAATTTTTATGGATAGGTGATGACAAAGAGGAGAATTCGAATTTTATCCAACTCTTAGTTGATGATTAGGCATCCAAGTCACTAATTGTTTCCTTTCTTTCTGCATTCTGCTCCAACAATTTTGCAAACTTGGGGTCCAATGATATCTTTTTATTTCTCAATCAGTAATAGATATGTAAAAAGTGAAAGAGGTTATTGTAGATAAATATGTTGGTGAGATAAACCTATTTATGTTTCCTAAAATTATGCTCCAGCTGTCCACAATAGGCTCTGCAAAAAGATGTGTAAAATAGAGTTTTACAGAGTCTGCAATATAGACTGTAAAGATGCGCATGTATCTCTTGTTCTGAAATAACTGTAAAAAAAATGAGATAGGTTTTTGTATATGAGTCTCTTAGGAACAAACAACTCCTTCCGTTTCATATGAATTATTTCTGATTGGCCACAATCTTCTCTGCAAAATGATAACTTAACAGGAATTTTCTGTAAAAAAATGTTTTCCAATATTGTTTAATATTTCCCAATCAATAATGGCTGTTAGAAAAGTGAGAGAGGTTTTCGTATATGGACCTCTTAAAAACATAAACCTCTTTCAGTTTTGCAAAATTCATCTTGGATTGGTCACGATAGTTTCTACAAGACAATGGCTTAAACATGAATTTCGTGCAAAAATTTTCTCTTCTTGCTCTCTTTTTCATCTTTTCACCTTTTTGTTCTTTTAACTGTTTTACTTTCACTTTGGATAAACTTCATTGTTGGTGAAAGTATTTTCATTTCTTTTTACCATTTACTGTCTCTGTATTTACTTTTACTGTTTACCTTTGACTGTTCTATAACTTTGTTTTAAATTTCACTCTGACTTTTACGGGATACACTTTAACTATCCATTTTTCACTATTATGCTTTTACTGTCATTGTGAATTCTGATTTCACTTTTACCATTCACTATGAAAACTTCATCATTATGATCTCTCTCTGATTTGATTTTGTTCTTTCTTTGTATACAAACAGTTTGTTGAATGAAGATATTGAGTTAAAATTTGAGAATTTGGAGAAAAATAATTTTATCAACTAGTATTGAAATTGTTGGCCCAAATCCATATTATGATAATAACCTGCAAAAATCAAACAATTTGTTAATGAAATCCAGGTCTGCAAGGAGGTGATTGAAGGCTTTTTTGAAAGTCCTGTGGAATGAGATATGTCTGTGGAGGTTTAACTTTATTTTTTAGGCATTTTGGGTAGCTACTGCAAGATTAGACTGTTTGCAGGAGTTATTTACTTTAACAGAGATGAAACTGAGAAATTTAGGCTAAGGATGGCTCATTTTGGGCTTTTTTGCTCAATTAGGTTTATCTGAAGATGTAAAACTGGCATAAACAGAAACAGGGGTTTTCTGAATGGGTTTGATTGAAAACATGGATTATCAAGGTAATTCAGAGGTTTTATTTGTTCAGATCCTTGAATTTAATCTTTAATCTGTGAAAAATGAGGAAATTGGCTTTAAAAAGGTTCACAGTCGAAAACAGGGTTTTTTGGTCATATCAGCTTCAAACTGGATGTTGTGACCGAGTGGAAAACTTCAAAGTCTTTTAAATGCAGTCACTATGGTAAAATTTGGCTTCAGAGAGAAAAATTGATTATCAAAGGTTTAGATTTCATTCACAGGGTCTGGGCGCATTTTTCATAACAGGCGAGGGGGTAAACAATACATAAAATGATGAGAAATTAAGGTAAAACCTTATATATTTGTCATAATATGTATCATTTATTGCATGTCATAGTCAGTGGCAAGAGTTGTTTTCATTTTGAATGCGAAAACCATTCGACGGTTATCGCATTGCTCTTGGGCGGTAAACGGTTTTTCACTTTTGCAATGCGATCCAGTAGAAATGAGACACATAGCAGATGGTGGTTTTGAGAAACAACTTTTATCGCAACGTTTTTTGTCAACTTCGCCCGATCACTTTTGTAATGTGATATGAGATCGTCTTAGTTGGATTTGATTGAAAGGCGTGCGAGCAGTGAGATGAAATCGGGAAGAGCTGCTTGAAGTATGTGAGTGGGGCCAAGGTTTTTTGATATGCGCCGTTGATTTGATAAGAGAAGATCGACGGTCATGTCTTAATACAATAGGGAATGGTGGGGCATGAGGCCCAATGATCGCGAGGAGCGTAGATCGTTGGATTTGAATATAAGGATGATCGAAGGGTTGGGAATGACTACGAAGGCGTATAGTTATTTGATGGAGTTTTATGTATAAAAGGGGTTTATACATAGAATGGGGCGGGTTTAAATGATTAACCAAGGTTTAATCTATGGTAAGGGGATAAATATCGGAGGAAAGGGGTAAGGTTAACCTTGCGTAGAGGCAATGCAGGAACGGGAGTAAGTACTTCTTTTTCTGCGCTATTTTTAATACAGAGTATATAAAAATGCGTTTTTTTGCAAATTTAATTATATAGTTTTAGATTTAGTGAAAGCTCTAAAACTATAGGGGAGTGGGAATTTTTTTTTTAATGGGTAGTTTTGTGTCAAAGGGGTAATTTCGAGATGTTATTTCAACATGTGATTAATATCTTTGACACAAAAGCATATAATAAGGGGGTTTTTGGGTTATTAAATAAAAAGAAGTTATATTAATAGGACTAGGATATTTGATAGGGAGTTAATAAATATGTTAAGTGTTAATATGAAAAGAAACAATGAATACTCAAAAATTCATAAATAAAACTAAGGAAAGTGAAAATTAGAGTAAAGCTTCATTTTTATAACTCATTCACTTTTACTTAGTATATCATGTTTTTTTGAGGGTTTTATGTTTTGTAAAATGGAGGAAGTTAATCAAATGGGCCATTATGTAACATTTAAGTAAGAAAAGAGTTCTCACTTATGAAGTTAAATGGTGATGAGTGCATGAAGGGGTAAATGATGAAAATTTCAGGGATTAATATAGAAACTTAACATTTTCAACTAATCATTCATTGAGCCTTGGGTCCGGTCCCAACAGAAGTCAAGAAATGCCTTGAGCCTCTGTGACTGATAGTTTGGAATATCAAATTGCAATGGGGAGGGGAAATTAGTTATTTGTAACCAGGTGAAATATATTTACATTGATATCTCCCACCTTCTTCTACCTACCCAATCATATCTTCTAACATTTTTCCTTCTATTTTAATTAGGTGCATTTGAACTAGCAACCTCACAACCTTTTATTCTTTTTGAAAGCAGTAAACTATCTAATTCTACACTTATTTCATCCAAGAATCCAGATTAAACTGTTGGATTCTTTTATTCTCTACCTAACTATTGAATTGTCATGATTAAACTATATGACAATTCTTCATTCTCTATCTAAAACAAGTAAATTGAAACATGATAAGTCAAGATTAAATTGTTCAACTCAGCATGGATTATGGCATTTATTGACACTCTGCCATAATCAACTGCAAAAAGTAAAGTAGTGGCATTTAGACTTGCACACTTTCATGTTTTATTCATCTTTTTTCTTTTGGGGTGTATTATTTTTTCTAAGTCCTTTGATCTTTCTTTTAGGACTTTTTACCCTCTTTTTTTATTTATTTTTTACAAAATATGGGAATACAACTTGCAGAAAGCAAAGTATGTACATATTTACAAGACTATCATCAGTTAAGTCAAAATTATGAATCCTATATTTATAGGTTGCTAACAGACCCTCATGTATGGCTTAAAAGAAAACATTGTAAGATAATCAAAATACAAAACACAACCATTCCAACCATGATTCTTTTGATTATCACTAGAATTTTACAATCCATCATGGTTTCACTTGGAAAATTATTTTGCTCTTGGTTCCCCCATGCACCAAGGGGCTTGGTGGGTCTCCCAATCACCTAGAACCTCAAAAAATATTGTAACTCATTAAATCAATTAGAGCCACAAGTTTTGTTGTCAAAATTGGGCGAGGGTTAGCTGACAAAGTGCATTCTATCCATTGTATAGACAACGCTCTTCAATGGTTTATTATGAGCATTGTCAAGAGGTATGACCAAGTCTACATATATATTTGTGCTAGTTGTTGGAGAAAATGTGGCCCGCCCCACTCCACCATTGTCATCATCATTTCTTAGCTGAAACATTGAATCATTTCCATATATAGTGAAAATCAAACAACCCTAGCAATACTCTCCTCCTTAAGGTCTAGTATTTGTCTTTTCATTTTCTTTCATTTGAACAAATTATGATTAGTGAGTTATTATAAGTTGTATGCCTTACATTAACAAGGACTTATATCAAAGATTAAAATACAATTAATTACAATTAATTACAAATATTTCACAACTTGGAAAGAAAGCACAAGATATTCCATGAATTTGATCATTTTGAATTTACCATTACAAAAATCCAACTAGAGAATTTATATTAACACCCCACTTTTGTTGTTTGTAATGCAAAAATAAATTAAATACTTTTATCACACCTAACTATGCCATTTAATATTGAATACCTTTATCACACCTAATTATGCAATACTAACATCTACTATTTGTGATTCCCTAATCCAAAAAATTTCTAACCAAATTTTAAGTTCCTATCATTATTTTAAATAATGAAAAAAATAAAAAATTATCACATTTAAATTATCATCTTAAAAAAAATCCAAAATTATAAATAGATATATAATTGAACACAAAAACTCTTATGTAACATATCAGCCTGTCATCAAAAATGAAATTTTGCTCATGAACCAAAATAAAAAAATTTAAAAATCTTAAAAAAACAAAAAAGTAACTAAATAATTGCACATGAAGAATTTAGATCCAATTTAGATCTATCTAGACTCATATTAAATCGGTATCGATCTATAATGATTTTTTTATATTTTAAAATTTATATTTATATTTTTATTATTTTACCGTTACTTTTGTAAACTTTCACACATTAACGTAATTATAAAAAATAAAATTACTTTTAAAAAGGTTATTTGTTAATTTTTTATTTAGTAAAGTGTTTCCATTTTGAAATCCAAAAAAAATATGGAGACACCATTATACATGAAATCTATCGCAACATTTGGAATTCCATAGAAAAACCAATTATTGAAAAGGACCACCTTTTTTAAATGCCACCATTATATATTGAATCTTTTGCAACGAGCCGCTATGTCTTTAGGTTTAGATATCTGCAAATAAGGAAGGTCGAGATCACTATTTTTATTTATTTATTTATTTTGATTATAAGATTTGATGGTTGTTCACCGAATCAAATATAATTATAAAATAAATAGAAAGATAGAATATTAAAATAATAGCCAGCTGCAAAATGTGCCTGTCACAGAGTCGTGTCATTTGAATTTTGAATACGAAATTTTTGTCGAAAGTACATTGTCATTGCTTGCATTCAGTACACGTCAAGATTCAGTGAATTATTGAGGCCTCTCTCTCTCACAATAACCACATGCTTCCTGTTTTTAGCATCTGCTTAGGTGAGAGGACAGCGCTCGTCTAAATATAATGTGTGTATCTCGTCCAACAAATTTCAATTTTTACAATACATACATCTAATTTCTGTGTATCTTGTCCAACAAATTTGAATTTTAACAATACATAAAATCAGTAAATACAGTTGATCAATCCAATCGCTTTAGCCCGCTTTCAAAATAATTGAATTCGCGATTTTGCAGAATGAATAAATATATCTAATTATATATCGGATCTATCTTGTATCGTGTGGTCCAGCAGGTAAGAAGGCGGTCGATTCTGATTTTGGGAGAAAGCTTTTGAACCAATCTGCAGAGGCTTTTGGATATCTGGTCAGATTGTCCTTGTAATCTACGAAATATAACCCAAATCTCACTGTGAATCCCGAATTCCATTCCCAATTGTCCAGCAGTGACCACACAAAGTAACCTCGAACGTCGCATCCATCGTTCCTGCCGAGAAAATTACTAATCACACGTTAATAAAAGAAATCTATTTCTTGTTCAAAACATATATATATTATAGATGAGTTTATCTATTCATATATTTCGTGATGATTCGAGATCTCTCAATGTCATTCCAATGCAAAGTCAAGGGTAAGGTGTGATCCATCCATCCAGTGCTGCTTCTAAGAGAAAGTCATCGGTACCTCGGGCATCCATCGCTCCATATCCTAGGGTGACGGGAGAAAGGTAACAATGACAATATAACTCCCAATTTGCATGGTAATTTATAATAGCAAAACGGTCGCCCATAACCAGAAGGTGTTGGGTTTGTGTTATATTTTTTCGCTGGGCGCAACATATGGGGGTCACAGGGGTAGTAGCTCCCCCTATCGAGGCTGGGCGCAACATATGGGGGGTCACAGGGGTAGTAGCCCCCCCTATCGAGGTCCCGAGCAGTGTTCTGAGAAAAAAATTTTGGTCTTTATTTTCCGGTGGGCAGACCCGCCCATGGTTTTGTGCATACGTTTGCACATGGTTTTGGGGCATGAATATGGTTTTTGGTATTTTGTAGATCCGGTCAAGGAAACTACGGTTATGTTCTAATTCAGGGTTAATGAATTGGGGTTATGTATGTTTCGGCATGTATATATATGTGTTGTAACACTAAAAGGAATATAATGAAAAATCAAGTTGGTTGTTTCGATTTGGGATCCAGGAGAAAATCTCTGTGTTTATCTGTTTTATGTTTTATGTTCTCGCTATTGTTTATTTTATGTTTTAAGATTCATTCGCAAATAATTTCTATACCAGGTTAAAACCTACAAGAAAAACATTTGGATTTTCTTGTCAATAGTGCGCCAAAACAGGGAGTCAGGGCATAGGAGAGAAAATTATATACCAAACAGAATTTCAATGATGGCTTGCCCAACCCATGGTTTTCATTGTAAATGGAAAGTTGAAAGGGTTCATCTCGTCTAGTCAAGTTCCAAATAGGTAAAGAGAGCGAATCATTGGATTTTTGTGGTAGATAATTTTCTCCATCAATAGGTAATCTGAACCCATTGCATGATATAGTCCAATTATAAAATAGACGTTTCAATCAAGACCTCAGAGTACAGTCTAAGCCTATGGGGCGTTGCAGTTAAAAGTGTGATCCAATGTTCATTGAAAGTCTGAAAACCAAATAGTCTTAGGTGGAGTAAAAAGTGTGAGATGATAACGTTAGGTACATGAATGACGAATCCATACTTTTTTTGTGGAAACAACAATGGGGACTTGTACCATTGTTTCGCATTTATGAGATATTGATATTTGCTGTCATCTAGAAATTGTAAAAATTCCTGGCAATCTTCACTACAACATTAACCCTCATCACATAAAAATATATGCAACTTTTACAAAATACCCAGTATAGTACACACACTAGGTATTTTGTAATATATATATATATATAGCATGTAGATAAATAATTTGAAAATGAAGCACCGTTTGAATGTGAAATTTACAAATAAAATCATCGGCTTAATGTACAATATTCTAGTTATGGTCCCACCAATACCTGTACCTGATGGCAACCGAGAGATTTGAAAGGTAGTCCCTATGGTAATCTATTCGCTTGGTGTCCTGCAGTGCCTTGTCCAAGGATACTAAGGGACTATTCGGATCATCAATGCCTGCATGGGAAAGAAACACGATTATTATCTATTAGCTGTCACAGCAGTGGTGACTATATCCTGGAGATGAGATTTACCGTTCTCTGTGATCATAATTGATGGGTTGTCGTATCTTTGTTTTATGTATATCATCAAACTACGGATTCCCCATGGAACGACATAGAGCCAACGTGAGGCACCCTGCAGTAATTCATTGCACAAGCATTAATTCTCACTGAGAACAATAATTGAATGAAGATAATGATATGATTTTCTTGTGTACTTCGCGTACCCGTTCTCCGATCATAACTCCTTTCCGAAAAGCTGAAATCACAAATGCCGATTTCGGACAGGCGATCAGTGTGATCAATTCATTACAAGACCTGCTTGTACGTAACTGCCAGGGTTATAGAATGAAGCTTACTTACGGGTTGTGAGGACGGCAGAGTCTGCGTATGCGTCGTTGAGCAGTCTCTTGCGAATTTGAAGTCTGTCATTTCGGGCATATAGAGTTGTGTAATGATTGATGCCCACAAAATCCAAAGAACCTCTGAGCAATTTGGATTGGTCGTTGGAAAATACTGGCAATCTATCACTTACCAACTGTCGCATGGATGCTGGATAATCTCCAAAATAAAGGGGATCCATGAACCTGATCATGATCAGATAGACACTTTTATTTATTGTCGTAATTATTCAAGACGAGTTTTTGCAGTTGAATGTAAAATTTCTAAAATCACTAACCATCCAAGCTGGAAATCGAGTGCCCTCTGAGCAGCATCCTGGTCTTCCGATGAGTCAGTTATAGGTTCAAACCACATGGAATCCAGAGTGATGCCAATTGAGCCTCCTTGCTTCTCCTGCACATGAACAATTGATTTTCAGATGTCCCAAATCAGAAGAGATATAATAGTTTGTGTATAACTTGTAATTGACCCTGCTATTATAGTATATAAATGACCTTGAATTGTTGCCTGTAGATATCGACTGCAGCGGCATGTGACAGAAGCAGGTTGTGAGCCACAATGTACGGTTCCGAGGAAGAATTCCCTGCTTTGCAGAGAAGGTGACCGAGAATGGAACATCTTCCTGGAGCTTGTATACCAATGTCATAACCACGGATTGAAATTCCACGGGGTTCATTGAAAGTGATCCAATTTTTCACTCTGTCCCCAAAAGCTTGGAAACACGCCTTTGCGTACCTGGCAAAGTCGGCACTGCAAAGCGAAATCCATTTATAAACAAAAATAAAAAAATGATTGAATGTAATATATTCTATAATATCAACAATCATTGTTCTTACATGATCTGTGGATTCAACCAACCATCATAAGCATCTTCGAGAGCTTGTGGCAGGTCCCAATGGTATAAAGTAACATATGGATCAATTCCTGTGAGTCAAAATTTACCCGACTTGAGTTTTCATGACCGCAAACAATTACAAAACCATTAGAATTTTATATAATCATATGTACCTTTGGCAAGGAGAGTATCTATCAAAGCGTTGTAGTGATCCAAACCAGCCTTGTTGATATCTTGGCTGCCATCTGCTCCATCCAATAAAGTCAGAATATAATCCAGGGTAGAAGATTACATATGGTAAATCTGACCTGAGTGCTTACTGAGAAAAAGGCGTGACCAGGAGATTGAGAACCTGTAAGCGTCCATTCCCATATCAACCATAAGATTGATGTCTTCCTGTTTACTTTCAATTCACATGTCAGCCGGTTCCATGATGGGATCTCGTCTATTTAAAATAACATTTTAGATGGGCATCTCACTGCAGGAATTTTAACCCCATAGGATGCATATTGTTGGACTGTACCTTAAAACGATGATACTGATCAACAGCTATATCTCCATTGCTAAAATCCATGATTCTCCCTGCCAATAAGGTACAGGATAAGAGGAAAGGAATTCAGCAAAATAGAAACTTTGAAATCAAATCCGCATTTGCCACAAATTTGAAATCTGACCTGGTCTATGCGTAAAGGTGTCCCAGATGCTATCTGTCCGGTTTCCTTCATTCACAGCTCCTTCAAACTTTGGGAGATGATTGCAAGTTCAAATTAGCTCATAGGAAAGAATATGAGAAACTGAATTAAGCATATACTCCCAATGAAAGCACGACCAGCGTTTTTTTCTGATTGGTACCTGGTAAGCAGAAGAAGCAGTCCCGAAAACAAAACCTGGAGGGAAGTCAGCTCTGGTGATGGCGATGCTACTATTATTATTTTCAACATTCGATTTCAAAATCATTATACACTGGATAGTATTACACATCAACAAAAACAAGCATAAAACAGTGATGACTAGAGATCCAATAGAGTCCATGGTTAGAACCCCCAAAATCTAATCCTCTATTATGCCGATTGCTTTGTCTGCTTTCGTAAGGAAAACAACTTGGATAGCTAGACCCATTTTATACTTGAATTTCTTCTGGTATGCCTATGTCTTGTTTGGTAAACTGTATCCACCAAGTTTGAAATGCTGATGACTGTCGAGTCATACCATTGGAGTCACACTTAATTTTCTCCTTCCTCTTCATAGTTGTTGAAGTTAGCGTGTTGCTGCCTTATCTACAACGGAAAGTCAGTGACTTCAGATTTCGTTCCTTCTAGCTTTCTTATATTGCTTTATTTGAAGGTTACGTTTCAAGTTTTCTTTTTCCAAGCCAAAAAACGTAACTTTCATTATTTTTTTCTTGAATATTTCACTGGCTAACGAGGAAGAGGCATCTAGTAGTTGGCCTCTGCTGATAATGTGGATGGGAGAACCATCTCAGGATACAACATCTTCCCTTTTATGTATATTAAAACGCTTAATCTTCTTGGAATAGGTATGTGATGTAACATTTATAAAAAGAAAATACGTTGGCCTTGCCAACAAGTCAGGATAAGAATATGTTCATATCTTAAGCATTCTCATGATCGAAGGAAAAGATTCCCAAAGAAAAACGCTAATTCCAAGTCAAAGTAAATCAACAACTCGTAGCTAACGGCCACAAATGTATAATTTTATTTTAGTATTATTTATACAAAAGCACCATATGATGGCGAGTGGGTGTGATTTGCAAAACAGGTTAATATTATAGATACCTTAGAGCCCCACAAGCAAAATTGAAATCGTAAGTTACCTGGTACGCTTTCCTTATTCCCAAAAATTTCACGATAATTGTTTCCCAAAGCCGCCCAGACAATTTATTCTGATTTTGGATTGGTTGGTCAATATTGTTCGCACTGCACTGCCACTCTTCCCAATCGCTTTGATTATGTTTTATATCTGCAAGGAATGTTCTGCGTCATTCAAGGGGAAGTTGACATGGTAAATTGATGTTTCTATTTGTAAATAAAAAGCATCAAATTTCATACTTTTAGTTTGAAGAATTTGTGCAAACTTAAAAAATACATTGGTTTCAAGAAAAATTACACAAAGAATTTGCGCCCTTTCGGTCAGAAGCAGGGTTCGGTATTCATTTGCACCCTTTTGTTCAGAAAAAGGATTGGTATTAATTTCTACGACCCTTTTTATAGAACGCTCAGCCAAAATGAGGAGCTAACTTGGCTTTGTTTACAACATTTATTAATATAAGTAATTGGCTGCCAAAATATCCGACGGTACATTTTTCCCCTTTTCTTTCCGGGTGCCTTTCCTATCGGCTGGGGCGTCTACAGCAGATGGAGAAGCAGTGGAATCCACAACCCTCGCTGCATGTGAACTAGATGGAGATACTTTTCCCTTCTCTGACTCTGAATTGTCTGATTTCTGATTGCTCTCTCTCACCAGAGAGATTTTGACTTGTGACTATCTGTATAAAAGAGGGGGCAATTAAGTCATTTGGACACCATCACCCGTAGAGCGAGGATGGGGTACTTGCGTTGATGGTGTTGGTCTGGGTTTGGATACCTAAGCAGATACCGCAAGCACCATCGTTGAGTGTTCTCATTTGAAGCTGTCTCTGAAAGTTTCTTCTCCGATTATTGGCATCTTCTGAACTTAATGTCTTCTACAATTTTCCACGAGAAACCAGCCCTGTTGGACAGGGATCCTGTAAATGCCCTGTGTATTGGCAAGTCCTGTAATGAGAATCTCTGTTCTCAAAATCTTGTACCTGAATCCATCCAATTCTAAAATGATCTTATATTGTGTTGCGAGAGTCAAGTCAAGATCAACACAGATCTGAGTATAACTAATGATGCTCCTTTAACCCTGACTTATATTTCAATTAATAAATTTAAAAAGCGCATTTCCAAATTTTCCCTAAACTTGTAGAATCCACAACAAGATAAGGATATTTACCAGTGTGACCCAGGTTGGAGTTTCAAAATCAGGTAACCACAGTTTAATAAAAAGACCGGCTCTAACCCAAAACCATGCTCTCTCTTCCAACATAAATACCTTTAGAGAAGAAAGTTACCGAAGTTTATGCGCCCATGTGGACTCGATGCATTCGTAGAGCATCGCTGTTGATGACCACCGCTCATTGAAACGGAAAATCAGGGCATGGCCTTGATGATTAGTGACGAACTCCATCTGCAAATGTAACACTGGAATATCATCCGATCCACCATGTCGTTCATACATTTTGTCAAACAAGTGATAGTCCTACTCTGATCTTACGCACCATACCAATATTTATCTTATAACAGCTAAATCCCCTCCCGCAAATTGCCCCATAAATCCCAGGTATCCATAAGAATTCAGAATCACAAGAAGTAAGCCTCTGCACATGACATGGCGGCTAGGTGCGAACTACTCAAGCCTCGGACGCTATTAATACAAGATGCCATCGCTGCAACAGAAGCCGCCCTGAATTTCTACCTGTGTAACCTTTGCGATTACTACATCAATACCAAATATTTAAGGGAAACCCCAAAATCCAGTCGGGTTCTTCAGTGACAGTGAAGGGCATACTCGGCAAATCCCAATGCGATTCAAGATCTCTGAATGGCTTCCCGAACAGCTAAACGTGGAGTTTTGCAGCTTGCACAGCAATGAAGCAACCCCAGAGGTGCTAAGAAGCCACTGTTTCTCGCCACAGCAGGCCACGATTGAGTTTTCCTCGCGTATGTGTGTCCTCCATTTGCGCACAGCCTGGATCCATACCACACTTAATCGCCGTCAGTGTAAGAGGCTACACAAAACATCATTGTAATAATTAGATAAATGCCATAGTTATTAACTGAAAACCATAACACACTCAGGGATTGGCTCCACCAATTAATTAAGATGTGAATGATGCACTCAAATCAGAAATACGTTCAAACACAAGATTGTAAACAAGTGTAGCTCCTCATTGATCGATAAAGTTATTGTCTGTACATCAGGGCAAAGTCCCTGTATAGTAACGGAGGTTTCCGAGGTTAAAGAAAAGCTAAATTGTGGAAATTAATCTACTCAATTCATCTCAAGAGGGAATAAATTTCGGAAAATTCCACATGCTACTGTTACAAAAAGTTAGAATTGCAAAAAACATAGAATTTTAACATGGAAAACAAAAATGTTTGTGGTTTTACAAATGACTGAAACATAGAATTATTAACTGTTCCAATATATTTTAACAAGAAAAGTTATGAAATATTCCTTTTTGGGGTGGTAAGGATGTTTATAGCTTTAAGCAAACATGTGAAAAGTAATAGGGTTGATGTAGATAGAGCATGTAAGAGAAAAGGATATAAGTCATTTGATTGTGTAATATTAAATCATTTCAGAGAAGGGTGTTTATGTTATCAATGCAGTAAGTAGGTATAATTTTATTATTAAATTTTAATTATAATAAGTGTAATTGGTTTTGATATTATGTTTTTGTTATAGTGTCGGGTATAATTTTATTATTAAATTTTAATTATAATAAGTGTAATTGGTTTTGATATTATGTTTTTGTTATAAATTTTCAATATTTTTTATAAGGTGGTGAGGTAAATTTTAGTTGTTGGATAAGGTCTAAGAGATGATCAATAATTTGGAAGGCATATCCATAAGGGTGGGTGTTGTAGTGAATTTTATCAATTCATTTGTTTATGGCACTGATTAGGTGCTCAAAATTATGCTAAAAAATGTGAGTCATCGGAATGGTGTGGAATTTGAACGACTGCATAGATCTTATCATTTTGAATCTAGCACAACTCGTTTAATAGAAAACTCACACCGTATGTTTCCAAAAACGTGTTTTGTCTATTTTGTCTAACACGCAAATTTTTGAAAAAAAAATGCAAGACAGCGCAATCAATAGTCCATATTGCTCACTGGGCATGCCCAATTGGCAGGTTGACTAGTCAACGAGATTTCATCCGGCGAATCAGGTGGTGCTAAGTGGTATGATTTCAGTGGTTAGTTGTGGCGTGATGTGATTGGTTCGAAATGTGGCCAACCACATGCTGCCATGTGGCCCAACCGGAGGCCGCCATGTGGCAGCACAAGAGGCCACAAAATTTTATTAAGGGTCAAACTACGCTAAACATGGGTCAAAATCTAGACCTCTTGCTACATAGCGCACCACATTACCAATACACCATGGGTGTTCCTTGTTAAATCTATGGCTAAAAACCGTATAAAAGTTTTATGTCGGCGGAACTTGGGGCTAAGGCCTAGCCCTTAGCCACCTCCTCACCACAGGACCGCAGGCAAGGGGGCCGAGGGCTAGGCCCTAGCTGCCCCATTGTAAACGGTAATCGATAACTGTAACATAAATCGCGGGGAGCCTTGCCATGTGACACTTGCGCTAACAGTTTGTCGAACCGCCAGTTGGAGACAAGCTGCCCACCTTAACCGCCTGCTAAGTCACCATGTGAGCGTTGACGCTCTAATCGTCGTCGGTTAGTTAACCATCTGACGTATTATATATATATATATATATATATATATATATATATATATATATCGCGTCAATACTATTATATTTATTTTTCGGACTTAAGGTGTTATTGGACAAATTAATTGTCGGACAATTTTGCTCGGAATTTTGGGAAATTATAGCCCAGTTAGCCGAATTAAGGGCGAAATTGAGGACCGATCCTGATTTTGGGGAAATTGTGGAGCAGTTAGTAGGAAAACTATGGAGGTTCATAACTTCTCCAATTTTTGACTAATTTCGGATCAGAAAGAGGCTAGACAGGCATTTTTGGGCATTCTAGAGCTGATGGAACAATTTTTGAAGCCATTTGAGCATTGTAAATGCATGTAATCACTATTTTGAGCATAATGAAAGAGGGTCAAGCCATTGGAAGCTGGACCAAGGATACACAGCCCAGGAGGGGTGAACTCCTTCATCATCTGTTGTTTTGTAGTTATTATTATGGTGTATTTGTTTATTGTTTATGTCTATTTCAGAGTTAATTTGCATGCTTTATGTGTTTAAAATTTAACATAAAAACTCTCAAAAACTCATTTTAAACACTTGTAATTTTCAAACCCTCAAGCACAATTTGATTAAGATCTCATACAAATCAAGTTTGGTATCAGAGCTTAGGTTTTCTTTGCTGCCGTAAGGATTTAATTATTTGCATGTGTATGTGATGCTTACAAGGTTGAAGCTCAAGAAAGGAGAAGGAAATCTTGTGGTTGTAAGTCCTCAAGTTAGGTCAAGAATAAGGAGAGCAAGTTTGCCTCAAGCTCCATCGCAAATCCTTCCTCAAATTGCAGTTGAAGCTTCAGCAAGCATGTCTCATGAAGGAGGAATTGATAACATGTTAGATGATGAAAAGACTTTTAGAAAAGCTTTCTTTGACATGACTAAAATGGTCAAGGTTCTCTATGAAGATAGGACTTCAAGATTGCAAGGTGAAAGTTCCAAGCCTTCAAAAGGAGAGGGTTCCTATGGAGAAAAAGGAGGAGATGATGACAAGCCTTCGAAGGGAAATTGTGTCAAACCACCCTCTTCTCCACCATCATCTTCACCTCCATCCTCATCCTCATCTTCTTCTTCTTCCTCACTCAAACACCTCCACATACCCCAAGGGTGCATGGTAAAACTCCCTTATTAAAACTTGATATAAAATTTGAGCTGCCTATGTATAATGGTGAAGTGAATGTTGAAAGACTTGATAATTGGGTTCGTCAACTTGAAGTTTATTGCGGGATCTGAAACATGAAAGATGATGAAACAAAGATTCAGTTGACTTCATTGAGGTTGGAAAGTGTTGCTTTGATTTGGTGGAAAGCCAAAACACAAAAGGATATGAAAAAGTATGGTAAGTTCTCCACATCTTGGATATATTTATTTTTGCACTTAGAATACAATTTTATCGATGAACTTATATGCAAAAGGCTATTATGGATTGGAAAAATTTTAGACAACTGAAGGGTTAAAGTGTGCAAATCTACACTCAAGAATTTGTTGAGATTCAACAAGATGATGAGCTTAGTGAAAAGAGTCGCCTTCACTAAGTGGGCCCGCAGGCTATTTTTGGCGCAAAGTCTATTTTTAGACTATGTCTATTTTTAGACATGATGATCATATTCTATGAGTTGTAGGATGCTATTTTTGGATGGTTGGTCAAGTTGGAAAAATAGATGGACTTCTATTTTTAGACATTTTGGGCAAATTCTATTTTTAGACTGCCAGTCTAAAAATAGATATGTTGAATATTATTAGCTCTTAATAATATTTGGACTCTAAACATTATCTTATTCTCTTTGAGCACTTCAGTTCAGTGCACAGATGTGGCACAACAACTGACAGAAGGAATTATGCTATTCCTTAGGGTTTAATGGAGCTATTGCATGGAGGAATTTAGTTAGAACTCAAGTGGAAGAGTTTGGTGGAGTTGTATTTAGTTTAACTCAGTTAGACTCAGTTGAGCTAGTTGTATCTAGTCTAATTGATTAATATAGTAGTGAGAGTGGAGTGAATTAATTAGTTAATTAATTCACTAAATAATAACTCATTAATCAACTGAAAAATACATCAGTTAATTACAGTGCATGGCAGTTTCAGTGGAGACCGGTGGAGAGATAGGTGAAAGGGCAAGATAGACTATCAATTGTGACTATAGTGATGCATTGATTGCATCCAACACTCAGTGGAGATGCCAATGAGGATTGCATGAGCAAGGCTGGAGAAATTCAAAATCATTTAGAGCCATTCTTCAGCAGGCATTGCGCAGTAGAGGCAGGCTAACATGTGGCAAAGATCGGTGCATGGATTTGCAAGATCGGGCCTGATTAGTGTGTAGAGATTATATTGTACTGAGAGCTTGATATGATCAGCTTTGTATGAGGATTGTTACATGATCTCTATGACATATATTATATACATATAGTTGGGGTTTCAGCTTCAAGCTTTCCCGTTAAACAATTGTGTTAATGTGTGTGAATTTTTATTGTTTCATGTGTGCATTGCAATCATGATTTAATTTCCGCAAATGATCAATGGTGGAATAGATTATGTATTTTGCATGAAGTTAAAATAGTGTGAGATCAGGATAATCTTGGAAATATAACCCATAAGTTGTATAATTTCTACATGGTATCAGAGCAGTATTGATCATTGGAGGAGATTACAATTATTGAAGCGGTTGAGTTTTGTGCTGGTGGAATTCGAATTTGCTGCAGTGTTTTCTTGGTGTCGAAGTTGAGCATTCATTGAAATGTCTTTCAATGGATTGCGATTGGAGTATTCCCTTGATGGGAGCTCGAATTACATAGCATGGAAGGACAGGATGGAGGCGGTGCTGGATGATAATGGGTTGAAGGAGTTCATAGATGTTGATATTCCGAAGCCTACTTCTAGCGATGCAGCTACACTTGACGCATAGCAAAAGAAGGTAGCAAAGTGTCGAAGGATTTTGTTGGAAGGTGTGAAGGACCACATTGTGTCCAGCCTTCATGAGAAATCCACTCCATTCTTAATGTGGAAGGCTTTGACAAACTTGTTCCAAAGAAGAAGTGACCAGAGGAAGTTGGCGCTTAAAGACAAGCTCAGAAAAATAAAAATGGAGAAAGGCGACAGTATACCAAAATACCTCATGAAGTTTTTCCACTGCAAGGATGAGCTGGGAAGTGTGGGGGTTATTGTTGATGAATAAGACTTGGTGAGCTTGGCTCTCCTTGGGCTTTCGAAGAGTTGGCATAGCTACGAAGACTCTGTCAATGGACGGGAGAAACTGCCAAGATGGGAGCGACTTTGGTCGGATCTTGTGCAGGAGGAGATGAGGCGGGGTACCGGGGATGGATCTTCATCAAAGAATGAAGATGACGAAAATTGCGCTTTGGCTGCCAAAGCTCAGAAAGGAAAAGGGAAGATATTAGTATGAATCTTTTGTCGGAAAAAGACCACTTTAGCTACGCATAACAAATAGCCCTAACATCAATTATGGCTACCAATATCTTCAAATCTACAGTTAGTTGATCCAAATAAAGCTGCACAAACCCAGATCTATGCATAAAACAACATTAAGCAGTAAAAATGAAATGTTGCTCCATGCATCCAATAGATAAGACAAGAACAATATGTTTGAAAGAATTTTTATATTAAAGGGGCACCTGAGAGGAAAACAAGAAAGGTGTTTCCAATTCTCCTCAATGGGATGGGTTCTTGAAAGTCCTCAACATTTCAGATCTAAAATTTCTCTCTCTTGTTGGTGTAGAAAACCCAGACAAACATAGAACTCAAAGGGAGCTCACAAAGTAAATAATGGAGAATGTGACAATGATAATGGCTCAAAGTCAGACCAAGAATATAGATCTAGAGTGATCTAATATGCAAATGAAAGGTGACAAATGAATAGAAAAACCCTTCTATTTATAACAAAATATTAGGGTAGTCTAGGACTTGGTGCATGAATAAAATATTATTAACCAAATTCTAGAACCACCTTTTAGGAATATTTTATTATATTTGTTGGAGGGAAAAGGTATTTGGCTTGGGTCAAATCCCTTTATTTGTAAATAATAAATAAATAAATGATTTATTTATTATTTTGAGGAAGTGGTTGAATAATAATTAAATAAATAATTGTTTATTTAATTATTTATAAATGATTTAGTCATATTTAACAAGGAATATCATTTAAATAAGATTTAAATAATTATTCCTAGAAAATAATAAGATAAGTAAGGATTTATCTAATTAATTTCCTTGTTTTGGGTTAAATATAACGAGGAATAATAATTAAATTTTTGTTTAATTAATTATTCCATGAGGAAAATCAAACAAATATAGATTTGTTTAATATTTCCTTTTGGGGTTTTCTGTTTAGACCATAAACAACCTAATAAATATGTTTTATTAAGTTATTTTACATAGTGAAAGCAATTTTACTTAGGGTAAAATTGGTCTTACATGGTGTACTTGGGTCCATCTAATAATAATAGGTTAGATGACCAAAAACTGGTGTAACAGATTTCCCCCCAGCGTACGAGTGTTAGGAGAAAATCATATGATCGAAGTACGTTGTAAGAACTGAATCACCAGACATCAAAAGAGAAGTTAGAGAGAGAAACACAAGGTAGTCTAAAGTGCTAAAGAACTAGAAACTGAGGAGATGAGACTTACAGGTGCAACAAGTCTCGTTTTATGAGAGGGTACCTATGCTAGAGGCGGCGGGGGAGGCATACCTATGCCCCCTAAGACAAAGTACAAAAGAATAGTGTGTCCAGTAAACAAGGGACCGAACTATAAAGTACATGTTGGCATAAAAATGAGCCAGATAAAAGACATAATGAGGAATCCCACATACATGCGGTGCCTGGGATAACAACCATGACTTATACAATAATATTTGAGTACATGAGATACAAACACAACCCAAATGCCCCCTATAAATGGGGAAGGGCTTGAAAAATCTGACTGATACATGCAAATCAAAGAGGTGCTGCAAGCGGCTAAGGCCAGCATCATCAACTATATGGAGTTGCATCGAAGGCTGTAATGAAGAGGTCATCCGGGCATGTGGGGGCCTACCTGCAGGGCCACGCCCTCATGAGGGTTGAGACATCTCACACACACCCGAGAATCACCAATAGCTGTTGCTGCATCACTGGACCATCAAGTGTACGAATCTTGATCATGCTGAAAGGAGCTGGAGTGGAGAAACAATTAAGTCAAAGGGTGATGAGAAATCCCTTTGCCTGATTCGAGGCACCGAACAAGTGGAGAAGCTGGAACCAAGGTACACCGCCCTCTAGACTTGTCTTTTGGAATGAATGAGCTGATGTCGACAGAAAGAGGTCCGCCATAGGTGAGGCAATAAGGGATCCTCAACTAAGGCACGAGAGAAAATAGTAGAGCGACTGATAGGCTGATACCAATGATAATGACGAAATGGGGGATACTGAGTAGCGGATGGACGACTTCCCTTGTTAGAGCATAAAGGGCATGGATGACCTGGTAGCGACTGACACAATATCATGAGGGATAGGGGACAGTGGGACTGAAGGCCATAATGTGCGACACGAGAGAGGGACCAAGTAATGAAGGATGGAGGACTATAGCGGGATACAAAGGGACTCGAGATAGACTCCATGAATGCGATGATGACTCAACTCGGATGCTCTAAACAAGGGCGACTCGATGGTGCTACCACATAGTAAAGGTCCAATGTGGGACCATAAAAACATGAGTACAAGAGGGTAGCTCATGACGAAAATCAACACAAACAAGGACAAGTATGGAGGCAAAGTGGTGCCCCAAATACAAGTGTTGTAAGTGAGGAAATCCGATTTGGAGGAGAGGTGAATAGACCCTTCATGGAGAAAATGAGTCCTGGTGAAGTATCAAGGTACTAAAAACTAACAGGTACCCAGAGCTCATGAACAGGCCAGGTCGCACCTTTTGGGGTCTGTTCTGTGACCTGGGTAGTAGGTACTAGGCAGAAAACTGCGACCTGTCCCAGGAAATGACCTGAAAAGTGCGACCTGTCAGAGAAAGGGGGTTTCAATGTTGTTTTTGGCTGAGATCTGGAATTTGTATGGTTGAGGGGCATAGGTGCCCCCAAGCATGTTGTGGTCATGCCAAAATGTACTTAGAAAAAGGGGAGTCTAAACACATATGAATGATGTGGTGTGCCATTTGTTTTTGTTATGGTTATGCAGTGTGAGAAAGGAAATGGAGGATTACTAATCTCTTTTAGTACTACATAGATGAGTCAAATGGACTTTAAGTTTTAGGGTTGGCATATTTGGTGTCACTATCCCAAAGAGAGGATTTGGCGATAATGAACCGATGCTCTCTTAGAAAACCCATAGGTTGGTCAACAACAATGTCTAAGAGATTGGGTTGTTGATGTAAGATGAAGGAACGATAAGAGGTATCATATTTAGAGTGATCTGAAGTGATATGGGACTCTAGAGGTTCTTCTAAATGTGGAAGAATAATGGTACTGGAGGCGACACGACTAGATACACTAGGAGAGTTGTGGAGAATTGCTTCTCTTAGTCGCTCAAATATGGGTGCCCCCTTACCCAGACAATGGGTTTCAATGGAATGGCCACACGGTGTATGTGGTTCGAATGCATGGGGTCGGTGTAAGGGGGAATAGATAACGTCAGGGGAGGTGATTCCTTCCATAATTTCATCATCGTGATAGAAGATAGGGTGACTGGTAGAAGAAAGACCACCTGACGCGGCGAAGCTACCTGACTCATCATCATGAGAAGAGAGGTTCACATGCACATCGTCATAAGGGGTGACAGAAGAGTAAGAAGATAAAGGATCTACCGGTCTTGAGCCCAGGGTGATCACTGAAGGAAGGTCAAGCGAAACAACAGGGGAGGATTTAGAGGGAATGTTCCTCGAGGGTCTCATGGATGATGATAGGTAGAAAATGGTGGATGAAGGCTCCGTCATCTTGACATCAGGAGGGGGAATTTCAATGGGAGCAGTCATTTCTGGTAGTTCTACCGAAGCAAAATGTGCAAATAGGGGAGAGGTGGACTCGTTGCGCTTGGCCTCGAATTGGTGAATTACGGCTAGAGAGGTGTGGAATTCCTCGAGGTGGGGACAAAGGTGGGTGTAATGGCCATGGAGATCACACAAAGCACAGGGGTGGTTGGTGTGAATAGTCTTGGGGTTCTTGGCTATGGTCGCAGCAGGAACAGAGGCTTCCGGGACCGTGGATGCAGGGAATGCGATATTAACCATGGGTTTGAGATGAGGCAATTCAGGACAGGTATGGGTAGCGTGACCGACAACATCATACAAAGCACACTGGATGGTATGCTTTGGAGGCCAAGGAGGGGCAGGGTTTGTCGAGGCAGCCTTGTCCTTTGATGCCCCCTTACGAGCTTTGCCCTTCTTACCCGAAGTGGTCGTAACAAGAGGTGGTTCCTGTTGAGGTGACTGAGGCACTGTTGCAATGGGAGAAGTCATGGGGACCGGTTGAACCGGGGTCAAAGAAATATAAGGTTTGGGTTGACCAGGCAGGATTGCAGCTGGAGGATCAAGGTACCAGATGGGAATCCCAAGGGTCAGGTTAGGAAGAGAGAGGGTGGCCATGACAGGTACCGAGTACACTCCTGGTGGAGGAGCTAGGAACGGTATCTGACCAGAGGGGTAATGGCCAGGTGGGACGGATCCTAAATGGCTAATGCTTGGAGGAACCGTTCCAGGAGGGTAAAGAGGCTCATGAATACTAGTTGCAGGTGAAGGGCTAGGAGCAGGTTTCGGAGAGCGCAGTTGCTGACTAGCCGAAGCAGGTGGCTTAAGAGCAGCCTAAGAAGATTGCATCATGCAAACATTCGATGAGCTAGGGTCGGAGATAGGAGGAGGAGGAAGACCATGGAAGGTTCCAAGCAAAGAGGAGTCTTTGTAGACGCCAGGAGATACACTGGTCAAAGAATCAACAATTTGCTTATTGGCTACGGGAGAGGTGATCGTCGCAGGGGAAGTCTCAGATTTCAGCTCATGGTATGTCAACTAGTCAATGGTGACTATATTTCCATTATGAGGGAAAGATAGCTTGCGGTATACCGTGGATGGGACAGCAGACGTGGCATAGGTGTAGCTACGCCCCAAAAGAATGTTGTAATTGAGAGGGGCGTCGATGACTTCAACTTCAACGCAAACAGTCTTGCCCGCAAGAGTGATAGGACAGTTGTGGAAAAGGCCAATGGGTTGGGAGGCGTGTCCATCCCATGCTCGAAGAGTGATCATGGAAGGGGCCAACTCAGGAGATCTGATTTCTTTCCAAACCGAAGCAGACATCACACAGGTGGATGCCCCCTCATCAATGAAGCACCGGGAAATGTTAGCATTTCAGATTTTGAATGGGATTTGGAAAGCTATGGAAGCAAGAAGAGGAGGAGACTCTGACTGATGGGCATCGAAAAAAATCAATTGGTCATCTGTTGGATCTACAGTTCCCAGGGTAGATAGTAGAGATTTTCTTTGAGAGGGGCACGACTGGAGGAGTTCCAGCGTTGAAATGGCAGTAGGAGACTGTGCCAAATCATCTACTATGCTATATGAATGGGTAGCTTGGTCAAAAGCAGCATTTCAGTGTAATGGTCCCTTAGGAATCTTGGTATGAACCTCAGCTTTGAGCTGAGGGATATGCAAGGGACCATTAGTTTTCGAAAGAGGCTTTGTAGAACCTGAAGAAGGTGACTCGGGGACAGATGGAGCAGGAGGTTGGGGGTACGGACGGGACTGAGTTTGAAGGTTAAGTTTGACGGTTATAGGTTGGTCAGAGTTCATCATGAGGATCTGGTAATCAGAGGTACCAGATGGAGGAGGTTGAGTGGTTACCGGTCCGTGAGGTGGTTGGGTAGCCACGAACCTTTGCTGAGGGAAAATATTGGTAAACGCAGCCGGTTGAGAAGTGGCCACATTGGGGGGAGAAGTAGGGGAGGCATGCTGTCCTCACAATGTGGCTTGAGACTCCCACATCTGCCACATCTGTGGTAAAATGGGGAAATTGGGGAAATCATGGGTGGAATGACCATAAACACCATAACAAGAACAAGGCTGGTTCATGAGAACATGCTTTTCTTGCTTGGGCTGAGTGCCCTGTTGCTGGTTAAGAGTGTTAGGTGCATAATTTTGAGGATTAAGTCCAGGATTACCGGGAGCGGATTGATGTGGAGTGTCTTCCCTCATCGCTTTGGAGGGAGGAGGATTAGTCGCGCCCTGTTGTGCATACACCTACCCCTGAGGGGGTGGTGGCTGCTGTTGCGTGGGTTGAGAAGACAAAGGAGCCAGGGGTGCTAATGCTGGAGGATTTGGAGCACTAGGTTGTGGATATGGATGATAATGAGGTTGGGTAATAGTGTGGTAAATAGGGGGTTGGGCAGAAAGAGGAGGTATGCCGGATCCTGGATGCGTGCTACTGGGAGGGAGAGAAGTGGAGGAAGTGGTGCCCCCTCCCCCATAGCTCATGGGAGGTTGAGAGGATGGATGAGAGAGAGCTCCAATGATACTGTTGACGGCATGAGGTGCCCCCGGTGCGTTAGCGCCACCAGGTCTGGGGAGGTCAGGAAGGACAGTATAAACATAAATGGATTGAGCATAGATCAGGTCATATTTCAAGGCTATTTGGAGGGTGGCTTCTTCGGTTTGAGGAAAATGTGATGCGACATCTTTGCCGATGGCGGGTAGGAGAGATCTAAGGAACCAGTCCATGTAGACACGGTCTTTGAAGGTAGGGGCTTGACATAGGCTCTTTCTTCTTCACCATTCCTTAACATGATCAAATAGGCGGGTCACAGACGATTGACGGAAAGAAGTCAAAAGTTCGATACCAGTGTCATAACGAGGGGGAAGCTGGAAATAAGATAAGAATGCATGGGGCAAGAGTCACAAAGGTGGTATGGAAAGAGGCAGGCTGGTCAACATACCACTTAGAAGCTTTTCCTGTAAGCGTGCGTTGGAACAACCGAAGACAGATAGAATCCTTGGTAATGGAATTGGAGGAACACCACATGTGGAAAGATCGGATATGGTTGGAGGGATCTTCTCCAGCAAGGCCTTCGAACTTGGGAATGTTAGAGGGGAGCTTGGTTGGAATAGTAGGCCAACCAACATCATGGCGGATAGGATCATTGATCAACTGATTGAAATCGGGGAGAATGAGACCTGTCATATAGGGGAGAAAAGGGACAGTCGAGGTAGTTCCTGTCGTGGTTCCGCTAGTAACATTCCCAGCATTAGGGCCGGGTTTGCCGCTAGCGTTAGGCCCAGGACCAGACATGGTGAAATTAACAAGGGGAGAACCAGAAGTAGGGGGAGAACCCAAAGAATTAGAAGAAGAGTTAGAGTGCGGACACGGGGGAGGACTAACTCGATGACGGTGGAAGGGAGTAGGTTGACCAACCGGAAACTGAGGGTGAAGGCCAAGAAGTCTCCGGGATAAACGCCTTGGAGGCGCAATGATGATGGAAAAAAGGGAAGAAGAAGGACCAACAAAGGCAGGGAGGTGCAGAATCAAATGACGATGATGTCGAAACAAGGGCAGAGAGGTGCAAGAATCAAATGACGACGATGCCGAAATAAGGGAAAAGAGGTGCAGTGTCAATTGATTTTAAAGTCTTTGCCTGGCGGTGTTAACCAGGCTCTTCTTCACTTAGGGTCAGTGTGTGGCGTATGTTAATTTTAATTTTTAAATCCAGACGTTTTGAGAGTAAAAGAAAAAGTGTGCTGCATAACTGAAAATAAATCTGCAGAGAATAGCAAATAAGGCTGAAATAACAGAAAATTAACAGCTAACAATGCATTGATCTAACACAAGAAGGTGAGTCTCTCAAAACTAGTCTAAAAGAGGGAAAAAATCTAGTCAAAACACACGAGAAAGGGGCCAATAGATCTAAGGTCGGGAGGGACAGGGATCTAAAGGAGAAATCTGCTGAAAAGAGGTGAAAAAAACAACAAAGAGGCAGAGGCAAGGTTGCTGCAACAAAGGAGGAAATCAGCTAAAGGTAGAAGGGACAATGAGGTGACCCTAGAGGAAAACCCTAAAAAAGCTATATGAGGTGATTTGAAAGGGAGAAGAGCTGATCTAAAAGGGATCTGAGAATGAGGTATCAGATCTGAAAAGAAGAAGGCTGAAGCTTTGAAAATTTAGACGTCTGAAACAGCTAAAAATCTTCCACAAAAAGTGGAGGGTACTAAAGCCCTAAGGGGTGAGATTCCCACTTAATTGAGTAGAACAGATCAGAAACAGGTCTAAACGGGCGGAGACAGAGGCTGGAAAACCCTGACAGAAGCTTCAGACAAGCCCTGAAAAATTGCTGGAAAAGTGCAGAAAAAAGTGCAGGTCGCAGGTTCTGACCTGTTTTCCGTCCAGGTCGCAGTTTTGGGGCAGAAAAATGCGCCCTCTAGGCCAGGTCGCAGGTTTTGGGCCGATAAGTGTGACCTGTAGATCCAAGTCTCTTGGTGGTAGATTTCATAAAAAATTGTCGTCTCAGCTATGGCTGATGTCTGTCACCTACGCAATAGGGCCAGAAACACACGGAAGTTAAAAATATGAATGTTTGAGGGTTTTAGAGGTGAAAAGCACCATAAAAATAGGAAAAAAAAAATTGAAGAGAAACCCTAGGGTCTGAAATCACTGGATATGCAGGAATATATAAAATGACAATGGTCGCAAAAGAAAACCCGTGTGGAGTCCCCAGTTGTTAGTATGAATTTTTTGTCGGAAAAATACCACTTTAGCTATGCATAAAAAATAGCCCTAACATCAATTATGGTTGCCAATATCTTCAAATCTGTAGTTAGTTGATCCAAATAAAGCTGCACAAATCCAGATCTATGCATAAAAGACATTAAGCAGTAAAAATGAAATGTTTCTCCATGCATCCAATAGATAAGACAAGAACAATATGTTTGAAAGAATTTTTATATTAAAGGGGCACCTGAGAGGAAAACAAGAAAGGTGTTTCCAATTCTCCTCAATGGGATGGGTTCTTGAAAGTCCTCAACATTTCAGATCTAAAATTTCTCTCTCTTGTTGGTGTAGAAAACCCAGACAAACATAGAACTCAAAGGGAGCTCACAAAGTAAATAATGGAGAATGTGACAATGATAATGGCTCAAAGTCAGACCAAGAATATAGATCTAGAGTGATCTAATATGCAAATGAAAGGTGACAAATGAATAGGAAAACCCTTCTATTTATAACAAAATATTAGGGTAGTCTAGGACTTGGTGCATGAATAAAATATTATTAACCAAATTCTAGAACCACCTTTTAGGAATATTTTATTATATTTGTTGGAGGGAAAAGGTATTTGGCTTGGGTCAAATCCCTTTATTTGTAAATAATAAATAAATAAATGATTTATTTATTATTTTAAGGAAGTGGTTGAATAATAATTAAATAAATAATGGTTTATTTAATTATTTATAAATGATTTAGTCATATTTAACAAGGAATATTATTTAAATAATATTTGAATCATTATTCCTAGAAAATAATAAGATAAGTAAGGATTTATCTAATTAATTTCCTTGTTTTGGGTTAAATATAACCAGGAATAATAACTAAATTTTTTTTTAATTAATTATTCCATGAGGAAAATCAAACAAATATAGATTTGTTTAATATTTCCTTTTGGGGTTTTCTGTTTGGACCATAAACAACCTAATAAATATGTTTTATTAAGTTATTTTACATAGTGATAGCAATTTTTACTTAGGGTAAAATTGGTCTTACATGGTGTACTTGGGTCCATCTAATAATAATAGGTTAGATGACCAAAAAATGGTGTAACAGAAGAAATCTTCCAAATTCGAAGCTAAAGGCAAGAAGCAGGATTTGTCCAAGGTGAAGTGTTTTCACTGTCACCAGCATGGGCATTTCGCCACTAATTGTCCACAGAAGAAGAAGAATAAGAGCGCTGCTGGTTCTGCAATAGTAGAGGCCTTAGCCTTGCAGTTTGAGCTCGACTTTTCTTTGATCGCATGCTTGGTTTCAAGTGTGATGGGATCGGTGTGGTTTCTTGACAGTGGTTCGTCTTTCCATATGACCAGAGACAAAGATTTGTTTAGTGATCTGAAGGAAAAGGATCTTGGAGTTCACATCAAGATGGGAAATGATGGTAAATACAGTGCGACTGGTATCGGGACCATTTCCTTTGAGAGGGAGTCTGGTAAACCTTTCATCTTGAAGGATGTCATGCATGTTCTAGGATTGAAGAAGAATCTGATCTCCGTGGCGATGTTGGAAGACAAGGGTTATGATGTTGTTTTTAGCGAGGGAAAAGCCTTTCTGCGCCATAAAACAACTGGTCAAACCGGGAGGATAGGGATTCTAGTTAAGAATATTTATCAATTGCAAGTAGATGGCTACGCTGCAATGGTAGGCAAAGTAGAAGGAGTGGTGAGCCGAGATGAGGGCAAATTGTGTTACAGGATATTGGGCCATCTTCACCATGGTGCTTTGAAAATTTTGCAGTAGATTTCTACCGGGCTTTCCAAAGGTAGACTTGTGCAGTCAGACCAATGCAAGGGATGTACTTTGGGAAAATTTGTGAAGACCACTTTTCATGAGAAGGATATTTGTGCTTCGACGATCCTTGAGATAATTCACACAGACGTGTGTGGACCTTTCTCGGTTGTTTCAACAACAAAGCATAGGTATTATGTGATATTTTTTGATGACTTTTCTCGTAAGTGCTAGATCTTCTTCATGCAGAAGGAGAGCGAGACATACTCAAAGTTCTGTGAGTTCAAGGCATTGGTTGAGAAAGAGTCGGGGAAGAAATTGAAAGCTCTACGAAGCAATAATTGTGGTGAATACATCTCTGGTGAATTCAAATACTTCTACAACAAAGAAGGAATTCGAAGAGAAATCATAGTGCCTCATAACCCACAACAGAATGGGGTCGCGGAGAGAAAGAACAGAACGATCGTGGGTACTGCACGGGCGATGTTGCATGATCAGGGTCTTCCCATACACTTGTGGGCTGAGGCATGCAACACTGCGGTTTATGTGAAAAATCGTTGTCCTCATAGAGTACTTGGCATGAGTACACCCGAAGAGGCGTTTTCTGGTAAGAAGCCTGATATTTCTCATTTGAAGATTTTTGGCTCACTTGTTTACATTCATGTGACGAAGGATGCCAGGAAGAAGCTGGAGCTAACCGCAGAGGTTGGGATATTTGTGGGGTACACTAATACGCCCCACAACTATCATGTGTATTTGCCAGACAGTCGCAAGATTGTTGTGCGATGGGATATCAAATTTCATGAGGAGAAAGCCATGAAGTGTTCGCTTGAGAGGGAGCCACACTTGCATGCAGATGAGGAGCTATTAGTTCCTAAGGATGAGCCTTAGGATATGGATCAGCCACAAGAGGAGGTTCATGGAGTGGAAGAAACCACTCATGCAACACCAACCGTCAGAGGGTGGAAGCGCACTACAAAAGCTAAGCGACTGAATCTTTAATCAGAGAATATTGTAGGAGAACCTACATCACGAGGCGCGAGCAGAGGCAGATCACACGGCCATTCTTTGGATACATATGTCGATGAGCAAGTGTATCATGACAAAGCCATCCTCTTTCGAGGAAGCTGTGGAGGACCCCACATGGGTAGATGCCATGGTGGAAGAGTATGATTCGATTGTCAGAAACAGTGCATGGGAGATTGTCCCGAGACCGGAGGGGAAATCAGTGGTGGGTTTCAGATGGATCTACAAAGTGAAGCAGGCAGCTGACGAGAGTGTGGATAAGTATAAGGAAATATTTGTTGCCCGAGGCTTTTCACAGATTTAGGGGATCGATTATGAGGAGACCTTTGAACCTGTCGCAAGGTATTCTTCCATACGGACGATTCTTGCTCTCTTAGTGTAGATGGGGTGGCACATTCATCAGATGGATGTGAAGATTGCATTCCTCAATGGAAGAATTGAGGAGGTGTGATGAGAAGCCTAAAGTTCGAAGTCTTTAAGCGATGGGATACATGTGTGCGGGCTCAAAAGAGCGTTGTATTTTGAAACAAGCACCTCGTGCTTGGTACACACGGATAGACGATTATTTCATAGACTTGGTTTCGCCAAGAGAGTGAGCAAATCCAAACCTATACCCAGTTGTGGTGGAGGGTAAACTTTTGATCATTGTGCTTTATGGCGATTTAATACTAATGCGTGATGACTGATACACTCATGTGAGCGGATCTTACCGAGTTGAGATGAAGGACTTGGGCCTCCTTCATTATTTCCTAGGATTGGAAATTTGGCAGCGCAGTGATGGACTGTTTATGTCTCAAGGCAAGTATGCTCGGGAGATACTGGAGAAGTTCAACATGCAAGGCTACAAGCTTATCGACACTCCTCTTCCTGGTGGTTGGAGGAAAGAGGATGCTACATCGGCAGAGGTAGTGGATGCCACTGTTTATCGATAGTTGGTTGGTTCGCTCATGTATCTAGTCAATACATGACCGGACATATGCTATGCTGTTAACCAGCTTTCACAAGCTATGGTTAAGCCTACCAAGCTCTTTTGGAAGGCGGGGAAGCATGTATTGAGATATCTCAGAGGCACATCGGGATATGGATTATGGTACAGACAGTCGGATGAGGTGAGGCTATGTGGCTTCACGGATGCAGATTGGGTAGGGAGCCCAATAGACAGAAAGAGCACATCTGGAGGGATTTTCAGTATCGGGTCGACAGGAATTTCTTGGTACAGTAGGAAGCAGAGATCCGTGGCACTTAGTTCAGCAGAGGCCGAGTATATGGCAGCACGTTTGGCTGCATGCAAGGCTATATGGATGAGGAAGATCCTAGTCGGGTTGTTCAGTTCACACTTAGATCCCACTGTGATTTATTGTGATAATTAGAGTTGCATTAAACTCTCGGTTAATCTAGTATTTCATGATATATCTAAACACATTGACATCCGGTATCATCATATTAGAGATTGTGTGCAGCGAAAGATCATGTTGCTCTTACATTTCTGGAGGATCGGGATACGGAATATTCTGGCGAAGGTGCTCACCTAGGAGCAAATTCGAATACCATGGGAAAGCAGGATCGGGGTGAGATAATCAACATAGTCCCTATCTTGTTGAAAGTGTTGAGAATTCAACAAGATGATGAGCTTAGTGAAAAGAGTCACCTTCACTAAGTGGGCCTGCAGGCTATTTTTGGCGCAAGTCTATTTTTAGACTATGTCTATTTTTAGACATGTCGATCATATTCTATGAGTTGCAAGATGCTATTTGTGGATGGTTGGTCAAGTTGGAAAAATAGATGGACTTCTATTTTTAGACATTTTGGGCAGAGTCTATTTTTAGATTTCCAGTCTAAAAATAGATATGTCGAATATTATTAGCTCTTAATAATATTTGGACTCTAAACATTATCTTATTCTCTTGGAGCACTTCAGTTCAGTGCACAGATGTGGCACAATAACTGACAGAAGGAATTACGCTATTCCTGAGGGTTTACTGGAGCTATTGCATGGAGGACTTCAGTTAGAACTCAAGTGGCAGAGTTTGGTGTAGTTGGAGAAGTAGTTGGTGGAGTTGTATTTAGTTTAACTCAGTTAGACTCAGTTGAGCTAGTTGTATCTAGTCTAACTGATTGATGCACTAGTGAGAGTGGAGTGAATTAATTAGTTAATTAATTCACTAAATAATAACTCATTAATCAACTGAACAATACATCATTTAACTACAGTGCATGGCAATTTCAGTGGAGACCAGTGGAGAGATAGGTGAAAGGGCAAGATAGACTATCAGTTGTGACTATAGTGATGCATTGATTGCATCCAACACTTAGTGGAGATGCCAATGAGGATTGTGTGAGCAAGGATGCAGCAATCAAACTCATTTAGAGCCATTCTTTAGCATGGATTGTGTAGTAGAGGCAGGCTAGCAGGTGGCAAAGATCGGTGCATGGATTTGCAAGATCGGGCCTGATTAGTATGTAGCGATTGTATTGTACTGAAAGCTTGATATGATCAGCTTTGTATGAGGATTGTTACATGATCTCTATGACATATATTATATACATATATTTGGGGTTTTCAACTTCAGGCTTTCCCGTTAAACAACTGTGTTAATGTGTGTGAATTTTTATTGTTTCATGTGTGCATTGCAATATTGATTTAATTTCCACAAATGATCAATGGTGGAATAGATTCTGTATTTTGCATGAAGTTAAAATAGTGTGAGATCAGGAGAATCTTGGACATATAACACATAAGCTATATAATTTCTACAAAATTTAGGAGAATATGCCTGATATTAGGTGTAGATTTGAACTCACAAGACACTTTGTTGAAATATATTAGGGGTTTACACAGTTATTTATGTCACATTATCCTTATGTTTAACCTTACAAGTTTGGATGAAGTTTGTGTCCAAGCAACTCATCTTGAAGCAAGAGGGAAAAACATTCCACAAGAAGGTAGCAAGAAGCCATTCACCAATGGAGACAAGGGTAAGAACAAGTTCAAGGGGAAGGGAAAGAAAAAATGCATTTTCCAAAAAGGAAGGAGAAAAACTAACATGCAAAAATTGTTCCAAAGAGGGTCATGATTAAGCTCGTTGTTGGAAGCTTCATCCTGATATGAAACCAAAGAAGTTTAACAACAAATGGAAGCGAAAGATAGCTGCAACTACACAACATGACTTAGGCTATGATTCAGGAGATGAAACCAAGATCGCATCAATGGGGATGAAAGGTAATGACATAGCAAGCACTAGCTCTTCAAGTTGTTCTAATGATACTCAGAATGAGAAAACTAGAATTGAACTTTTCCATATTCAGGTTATTTCAAAGCACACCAAAATTGATACACTTTTTTATATTGGTTCACAAGAAAATTTGATTTCTGAAGACTTTGTCAAGAAACTAAACTTAGAGACCATTCCTCATCCAAGACCATATCCTTTGGGTTGGATATGAAATAATTCAAACTTACAAGTTACGAGGAAATGTATCTTTAAATTTTCAATTACATAAAACTTTCTTGATGAGATTGAACTTGATGTAGTACCACTTGATATTTTCGGGATTGTTTTGGGAAGCCCATATTTGTATGATAAAAAATATATTTTCCATGGCCATGAAAGCAAGTATTACGTGTTCAAATATGGCATAGAGTACATTTTTAGAGCACATCGACGTAAACTAAATCTTTCACTTGTAAATGTCAGACAAATGAAGAGACTCATTAACTCTAACAAGAATTTTGTGCTTCCAATGGTTAAGCAAAAGAATGATGTTGAAAATGAATCTTTTCAAGGTTGTGATTCAATATTAAAATCTGATTTGGTTGAGGTTGTTAACCAATATGATGAGATGGTTCAGGAGCCAAATGGATTTCCTCCGAAGAGGGGAATCCAACATGAAATACAATTGCAACAAGATTTTCATCTTCCTAACATTGGCATGTACAAGATGTCAGTGATGGAAAGTGCATAAATTAAAAATCAAATTCAGAAGTTGTTGGACAAAGGGATAATCAGAACAAGTACTTTTCCATGTGAGTCACTTATTGTTTTGGTGCCAAAGAAGGATGGAACATGGCGCATGTGTGTGGAATTTTGTGCATTGAAAAAAATTACAGTAAAGAACCATTACCCACTTCCTAGAATTGATGATTTACTTGATCAATTGAAAGATGCAAAATATTTTACTAAGTTGGACTTAAGGAGTGGCTATCATCAAATTAGAATTTTTGAAGGTGAAATATGGAAGACAACATTCAAAACAAGCAAGGTTTTTTTGAATGGCTTGTTATGCGTTTTGGTCTTTATAATGCTTCAACTACCTTTATGCGTGTGATGAATGATGTATTGAGATCATTTCTAGATGATTTTGTGATATTTTACTTATATGACATCTTGATTTTTAGTAAATCTTGTGAAGAACATGTCATGCAATTCAAAAAAGTACTTGATTTCTTGAAAAAAAACAATTGTTTTTAAAGATGTCAAAGTGTGAGTTTGGAAAAACTTCTTTAGTGCATTTGGGTCACATTGTTGGAGGAGGTGAGTTGAAAATAGATCCCTCCAAGGTTGATGTCATTTTGAATTGGCCAAAACCCAAAACAGTTACTAAAGTAAGAAGCTTTTTGGGAGCATCCCAATATTGGAGGAAGTTTAATGTAGAAATTTTAATACAATTAAGTATTCCCTGGATTCTCCCGATCTAAAAATTATATGCCACTATTAAATATAGAATCACTTCTATAAAGAAATCTTGCGGAATTTAAAACATGATCACCAATTTCATTATCAAGAAGAAAGATCAATCACACATAACACATATGTTTTTACGGGGAAAGCATAAAGCTAAAAACCCCACTATCATATATTATGTACATATCATGGATCATGAAACAATCTCATACAAAAATCTAATCCAAGAGCTCTCACTACAATATACAATCGTCTCACACTGTCATACAAAAATTGGCAAATTCATGTGCCAATTTACTGCCTCCAGATAACCTGCCTCCACTGCACAATCCCATCTGATATAAATCCATGAATGAATGGAATCCTAATTTCCTTCACTCCGTAATCCTCATGGGCACATCTAATGTGTGTATTGTTGCATGAGTGCACCCACTAATGTCACAACTGATAGTCAAACTGTCCCTTTCACCTACATCTCAACTGGGTCTCCACTAGATCTGACATGCATGTAGTTAACAGTAGTAAATCTTTAGTTTCATGTAAGACCACTGATTGTGAATTAATTAATAATTAATTCACTGATATCTCACTAGTGCATCTTCAGTTACAAATAGCACAACTGAGTTCAACTCACTTAACTGAGTTAAACTACTTTACAACTCACATAACTACACATCCAACTCTGTTACAACTTCGAATCACTCAGTTACAACTAAGTCCACTTGCATGTCCCACCAACCAACCTTTGAACTCGAATTTCCTATAGCTAATTTATTTCCCACTTCAGTTAACTAATTCCAAGTGCTCATTAAGAATAGAGTATTTTTTATTTTCCAACTATTATTAAGGGATAATAATAGTCAACATGTATCTATAAATAGACATGTGATCTATAAATAGAACTCCCACATACATATATAAATAGAATATTCTCAACCATCTATAAATAGACCTCCACCTAAACATAGCCTGAGGCTCCATCCTAGTGTAGGTGCATAAGTTTCACTAGGATCTTCTTGTTGAATCTCAACACTCCCTCTCAACAAGAAAGGGATTATCCTTCACCCCGATCTTGTCTTTATGGTATTCAAATTTTCTCCTGCTGAGTGCCTTCGTCAGAATATCTACATCCAGATCTTCTGTAGGAATGTACTGAAGCAATATGATCTTCCGCTGCACAAAATCTCTGATATGATGATACCAGATATCTATATGCTTAGATCTATCATGAAACATAGGATTAATCAAGAGTTTAATGCAACTCTGATTATCACAATGAATCACTGTCGGATCTAAATGAGAACCAAACAAACCAACCAAGATCTTTCTCATCTAGATAGTCTCACATGCAGCTTGACTCACTGCCATGTATTCTGCTTCCACTAAACTGAGTGCCACGGATCTTTGCTTCTTGCTGTACCAAGAAACAACTATAGATTCGATACTAAATATCCCCTCTGATGTGCTCTTTTTTTCCGTTGGGCTGCCTGCCAAATATGCATCCGTTAAGCCATGCAACTTCACCTTATCCATCTATCTGTACCATAAGCCATACTTAGATGTGCCCCTCGGGTATCTCAGAACATGCTTGCCCACCTTCCAAAAAATCTTGGTAGGCTCAACCATCGCTTGACTCAGCTGGTTAACCGCATAGCAAATGGTTGGTCTCATGTTAACTAGACACAGTAGCGAACCCACTAACTGTCGATAGACAGTAGCATCCACTACCTCTCTATATGTAGCATCCTCTTTCCTCCAGTTTCCTGGAAGACGAGTATCCATGGGTTTTCAGCCCTCCATGTGAAACTTACCCAGTATCTCCCTTGCATACTTTTCTTGAGACACAAAAATTTCACCATCTCGCTGCCATATTTCCAATCCAAGAAAATAATGAAGGAGGCCCATATCCTTAATATCAGACTCCTTTGCAAGGCCCTCCTTGCATGTGTGTATCAGCTGCTCATCACCAGTGAGTATTAAATCATCAACATAAAGAACAATTATTAAAAGCTTACCCTCCACCACAATTTTTTATAGGTTTTCATCTGCCTCACTTTTGGTGAATCCAAGTCTGGCGAAATAGATGTCTATCCAAGTGTACCAAGCACAGGGTCCTTGCTTCAGCCCATACAACTCTCTTTTGAGTCGGCACACATGTGAATCACTGTTGAAGATCTCAAATCCTTTAGGCTACTCTATGTACACCTCTTCCTCAATGATCCCATTGAGAAACGCAGTCTTCACATCCATCTGATGAATGCGCCAACCCATCTGCGTTGAGAGAGAAAGGATGGTCCTTATGGAAGAATACCTTGTGACAGGTGCAAAGGTTTCTTCATAATCAATACCCTCGATCTGTGAGAAGCCTCAGGCCACAAATCTGGCCTTGTATTTCTCAACACTCCCATCAACAACTTGCTTTACCTTGTAGATCCATCTTGAACCTACCATTGATTTATCAATCGGCCTTGGAACAATTTCCCAAGCACTTTTTTTGACAATAGAGTCATACTCCTCCACCATTGCATCTACCCATGTGGGCTCCTGAACTACTTCCTGAAAGGAAGATGGCTTAGCCACAATACATTTTCTCATGAGAGCCATGTACCCAGTAAATCGGTTAGGAGACTGTCTTTTTCTACGCTGTGAAGTAGAGGCTCCTACATTCTGTGTAGCATCAAGTCTCAACCTATCAACTTCTGTGGTACACCTTCTGCCTATTATAATGTTTGGCTCTGCGTGAGTGGAATCCTCCACAGCATGAACCTCCTCCTATGGCTGATCCACATCTAGAGACTCATCTTTGGGAACCAACAGTTACTCCTCCACATGCAAGTCTAGCTCTCTCTCAAGCGACAACCGCATGGCATTCCCCTCATCGAATTTTATATCCCGTCGCATAATAGTCATCTTACTGTTATGAAAATACACATGATAATTATGGGGTGTTTCTGTGTACCCCAAAAATATCCCAACTTCAGCAGTCGGCTCCAGCTTCTTCCTGACGTTGTTGGTCACATGCACATAAAGAAATGAGCCAAAAATCTTAAAGTGTGAAACATCTAGTTTCTTACCAGTGAAAGCTTCTTTAGGTGTACTCATGCCAAGTACTCTATGAGGACAACCATTTTGCACATAAACTGTAGTGTTTCATGCTTCTGCCCACAAATGCATTGGTAGGCCCTGATCATGCAACATCGCTCGTGCTGCACCCACGAACGTTATGTTCTTCCTCTCCGCGACCCCATTTTGCTGTGGGTTATGAGGTGCTATGGGTTCTCTTCAAATTCCTTCTTTGCTGCAGAAGTATTTGAATTCGTTAGAGATATATTCTCCACCATTATCACTCCTCAGAGCCTTCACTTGCTTCCCCGACTTTTTCTCCACTAATGCCTTAAACTCACAGAACTTTGAGAATGTTTGATCCTTCTTTTGCATGAAGAAGATCCAACATTTACGAGAAAATTCATCAACAAAAATAACATAATACTTATGTTTTGTTGTTGAAGCAACCGAGAATGGTCCACACATGTCTGTGTGAACTCTCTCTAGGATCACCGAAGCTTAGTTCTCCTTTTCATGAAAGGTGGAATTTGCATACTTCCCCATGGTACAACCCTTGCACTAATCTAACTGAGAAAGTGTTCCCATTGGAATTCCAGTAGATATTTGTTGCATGACTTTCAAGGCTCCATGATGAACATGGCCCAATCACCTGTGCCATAATTCTCCCTCATCCCAGATCACCACTCCTTTTTCCTTTCTCATCACGGTAGCGTAGCCATCTACCTATAGCTTTTAGATATTCTTAACTCGAATCCTTATCCTCTTAGCTTGACCCATTGTTTTATGTCGTAGGATATCTTTTCCATCACTGAAAATAACATCATAGCCTCTATCCTCCAACATTGCGACTGAGACCAAGTTTTTCTTCAGACCTGGAACATGCATAACATCTTTCAATTGAAATGGTTTACTTGAATCCCTCTCAAAGGTAATGGTACCAATTCCAATCAAACTGTATCATCCATCGTCGCCCATCTCTATATGCTTTTGGAGATCTTTATCCTCCAATTCATTGAAAAGCTCCTTATCTCCCGTCATGTGGAAGGAAGCGCCACTATCCAAATACCACACTGATCCCAATGCATTTGACATGATGCCTGCAATAAAGGAGAATTCAAGTTCAAATTTCAAGGCAAGAGCCTCACCAGCGGCAACTCCAACATCCTTCTTGTTCTTCTTCTTTTACTGACAATTAGTAGCGAGATTCCCATGTTCGTGACAGTCAAAAAACTTCACCTTGGAAAAATCCAGCTTCTTGCCTTTAGACTCAGATTTTCAATGGAATTTCTTCCCCTTCAATTTCCTTTCCTTGGTAACCAAATCACAATCCTCTTCGTCATCATGCTTTGATGAAGATCCATCTCTGGTGTTCCACCTGAACTCCTCCTGCACTAGATATGACCATAGTCGTTCCCATTCTGGGAGTTTTTCCCATCCGTTGAAAGAGTCTTCATAACTATGCCAACTCTTAGGAAGTCCCAAGAGAGCCAAGCTCACCAAATCATCATCAAAAAAAGTGATTCCAACAATCCCCAGTTCATCCCGACATTGGGCAAACTTTGTGAGATACTCTGGAATTTTTTCTCCCTTTTCCATCTTGATCTTCCTAAGTTTATCTTTAAGCGCCGATTTACTATGGTCGTTGCTGCTTTGGAAAATATCCATCAAAGCCTTCCACATAGCATATGGTGTCAATTTCCCATGAAGGCTTGAGACAATGTGGTATCGTACACCTTCCAATAGAATCCTCCTCGCCTTTTCCACTTTCTTTCCATGCATCAAGTAATTCGACATCCATCGAAGTGGGCTTAGGAACATCATTGTCGATGAATTCCTTTAAGCCATTATCTTTGAGCACTGCCTCCATCTTGTCCTTCTAGGAAATGTAGTTCGAGTGCATACTCTAGCTGCAAGCCATTGAAAGCCATTTTGATGTTTACTCAACTATAACACCAAGAAAATCTTTCGGAAAATTCGAATTATTTCCACCAAAAAACTCGGTGCCTACTTCAAAATTTCAATCTTCTGTGCTCTGAAAAAAAAAACTTGTAGAATTTAACACACGATCGCCAATTGCAATATCAAGAAGAAATATCAATCACACATAACACATATGTTTTTATCGGGAAAGCATAAAGCTAAAAACCCCACTATCACATATTACGTATATATCATGGATCATGAAACAATCTCATACAAAACTCTAATCCAAGAGCTCTCAGTACAATATACAATCGTCTCACACTGTCATACAAAAATTGGCAAATTCATGTGCCAATTTACTGCCTCCACTGCGCAATCCCAACTGATAGCAATCCCTGAATGAATGGAATCATGCTTGCCTTGACTGCACAATCCTCATGGGCACATCCAATGTGTGTGTGGTTGCATGAGTGCACTCACTAATGTCACAACTGATAGTCAAACTGTCCCTTTCACCTACTTCTCAATTGGGTCTCCACTAGATCTGACATGCATGTAGTTAATAGTAGTAAATCTTCAGTTGCATGTGAGACCACTGATTGTGAATTAATTAATAATTAATTCACTAATCTCTCACTAGTGTATCTTCAGTTACAACTAGCACAACTGAGTTTAACTCACTTAACTGAGTCAAACTACTTTACAACTCACATAACTACACATCCAACTCTGTTACAACTTTGAATCACTCAGTTACAACTAAGTCCATTTGCATGTCCCACCAACCAACCCTTGAACTCAAATTTCCTATAGCTAACTGATTTTCCACTTCAGGTAACTATTTCCAAGTGCCCATTGAGAAAATATTATTTTTTATTGTCCAACTATTATTAAGGGATTATAATAGTCGACATGCATCTATAAATATACATGAAATCTATAAATAGAACTCGCACATACATCTATAAATAGAACATCATCTATAAATATAATATGCTCAACCATATATAAATATACATCATCTGTAAATAGAATTTGCTCATGCATCTATATATAGACCTCCACCTAAAAATAGCCTGAGGCTCCATCCTAGTGTAGGTGCATAATTTTCACTAGGATCTTCTTGTTGAATCTCAACATTTAATGCTAAATTATCTTCTATTGTAGCTCCATTGCATGCATTGAAAAGTGTGAAGAAGGTTTTCCAATGGGGAGGTAAACAAACAAAGGCATTTGATGCATTCAAAGAAAATATCAATTCAACCCCAGTACTTGCACTTCCAGAATTGAGACATTCCTTTGAGATTTAGACTGATGCTAGTGATTATGCCATGGGTGCAGTCCCCATGCAACATGGTACGCCTATCTGTTTTAATTTAGAAACTTTTAATGGTGCAGTGATGAACTATCCTACATATGAAAAAGAGTTGCATGCATTGGTGAAAAGTGTGAAAAAGTGGAAACACTACTTGATGGGTAAGGAAACAATCATTCACATTGATCATCAACCATTGCAATACTTGCAATCACAAATAAAGTTGCAGCAATCAAGGCACTTCTGATGGATGGGCTTTATTCAACAATTCTACTTGGTGATAAGGTATAGGAAAGGGAGAAAGAGTAAACATTATAAGAGAGGCGCATATTTCTCTTATTGTTGGTCATTTCGGTGTAAGTAAGGTGGTGGCACATCTACAGAGGTATTGTTATTGGCCTCGTATGCTTGAAAGTGTGTCACGTTTTATTAGAGGTTGTTCATTATGTGTTGTTAGTAAGCATAGTAATAGGAAGTTAGGATTGTACACTCCACTTCCAGTACCTTATCATCCATGGGAGAGTGTTTCTATGGAATTTTTTGAAGGTATTCCTATGTCAAAGAGGAATCATGATTATATTTTTGTAGTCGTGGATAGGTTTAGCAAAATGTGTATTTTGATTCCGTGTAAAAATCAAATTACAGCTAAACAAACTACTCCGTTATTCTTTCAAAATGTATGGGTGCATTCTAGATTGCCCACATCCATTGTTAGTGATCGAGATTCGCGCTTTGTTGGAAACTTTTGGTCAATCTTGTGGGGATTCATGGACACAAAATTGAAAAAGAGTAATGCATTTCATCCACAAACAGATGGTCAAACAGAGTTGGTGAACAAGACAGTGATACATCTTCTTTGTGGTTATTGCAACAAGCATCCTAAGTTGTGGGGTGAAAACTTACACTACATTCAACATGCTTACAACTAGGCAAAGCACTCTTCAAGTCAAACATCCACATTTGAGGCATGTTTGGGATATTTACTACATTCAACATGCTTACAACTAGGCAAAGCACTCTTCAAGTCAAACATCCTCATTTGAGGCATGTTTGGGATATTTTCCTAAATCTCCTTTGGATTTAATTTTTGGAAAGGATGTTGCTATTCATGGTCATAGTGACATAGACAAAGATAAGAGGTTCATTGAAAAAATCCAATTGGTGCATCAAACAGTCCAAGAACATCTGGAAAAGAGCCAAGTCAAGTACAATACAAGGCACAATAAGCATCATGTAGATCACAAATTCCAAGTCGGTGATGAATTTTGGCTTCACATTAGCAAAGAAAGGCTTCAAGGGGAAGGTAAAAAACTGAAACCAATTCGATATGGTCCATTCAGAATTTTAGAAAATATTGGTGATACTGCCTTCAAGTTGGATTTGCCTTCATATATGAAAATTTATGATGTTGTTAATGTTGAGAACTTAAGGTTTTATGAGCCGCCTTTGATTGAATATCAAGGAGAACATGTTCAGATTCCTTCCATTGAGGATTTTTCTCCTGAATGCCTTGATGAACTACAACAAGACACCACTCTTGATATAAGAACAAGGTCTTCAAAATGAGGGAATGTGGAGTACCTTTGTGTGGGGCTCAAAGGAAAAATCCAAGCAAGGAAAAATGGATCGAGATTGGAAAGGTGAGGGAATTGTACCCTCATCTGTTGAACAACTTAAAGTGATCTTTTGGGGTACAAAATATTCCAGTGGGGAGGAGTGATTAGGTGTTAAAATTATGTTCAAAAATGAAATTTGTCGAAATGGTGTGGAACCCAAACAGTCGCGTAGATCTCATCGTTTTGAATCTAGCACAACTCGTTTCGTGGAAAACAAACACAGTATGCTTCGAGAAACGCATTTTGTATGTTTTTCCAAAAATACAAATTTCTGGAAAAAAAATGAAGGACAACCCAGTCAACAGTCCATACTGTTGACTAGGAATGCCCAATTGGCAGGTTGACTGATCAACAGGATTTCCTCTGGTGAATTAGGTGGTGCCAAATGGCATGATTTTAGTGGTTAGTTGTGGCATGATGTGATTGGTTGGCAATGTGTCCAACCACATGCTGCCAGGTGGCCTAACTGGAAGCCGCCACATGGCAGCATAGGAGGCCACAAAATTTTATTAAGGGTCAAACTACACCAGATGTGGGTCAAACTTTGAACCTCTCACTCCACAGCGCACCGAATTACTAATACACCATGGGTGTTCCTTGTTAAATCTATGGTTAAAAACCATGGAAAAGTTTTATGTTAGTGGAGGTTGGGGCTAAGTCCTAGCCCTTGGCCACCCCCATGCCACGGGACTATGGGCAGGGGGGCGGAGCGCTAGGCCCTAGCCGCCCCATTGTGAATGGTAACCAATAACCATAACATAAACCGTGGGGAGCCTTTCCATGTGACACCTGTGCTAACATTTTACCAAACTACTAGTTGGAGACAAGTCGCCCATCTTAACTGCCTGCTAAGCCACCATGTGAGCACTGAAGACCTAACCACTAGTGGTTAGTTTACCACCTGACGCATTATATATATATATATATATATATATATATATAACGCGACAATAAAATTATATTGATTTTTCGGACTTAAGATATTAGTGGAAAAATTAATTTTTTGACAATTTCGCCTGGAATTCCAGGAAATTGTCGCATAGTTAGCTGAATTAAGGGTGAAATTGTAGGACCGGTCCAAATATTGAGGAAATTTTGGAGCGGTTAGCAGGAAAACTAGGGAGGCTCATAAATTCTCTAGTTTTTTACCAATTTTGAATCATAAAGAGGGTAGATAGAATTTTTTGGGCATTCTGGAGCTGATGGAACAGGTTTTGAAGCCATTTGAGCACTATAAATGCATGTAATCACTATTTTGAGCATAATGAAAGAAGGTCAAGCCATTGGAAGCTGGACCAAGGAGATGTAGCCCAAGAGGGGTGAAATCCTTCATCATCTATTGTTTTGTGGTTATTATTATGGTGTATTTGTCTTTTGTTTTTGTATATTTCAAAGTTTATTTACATGCTTTATGTGTTTAAAATTTAACATAAAAGCTCTCGAAAACTCATTTTAAACACTTGTAATTTGCAAACCCTCAAGCAAAATTTGATTAAGATCTCATACAAATCAGGGACATAATGCGGTCATCCCCATAAGTAGCCAGATTTGACAAAGGGAGGACCCCTAAAAGGTAGAAAGGAGGTTACATTCATAGTTCCTTCATCGGTCTACAAGACAAAGTTCTCAAACAAACTAAAAAAAAGAGGTGGAATCCATGGAAAACAAGATTTGACTAAAATGTGGCTACACTTCAAGTGCATTTATTGATGATGAAATAGGACCTTGTATACATAATGTTGGTTATTTAAGAAGTAGAGAAACCAAGTAATTCAAAAAAATGGACATCTATTAACACAAAAAAGAATTCATATCTTGTGCAATGGAAGGTGGAGTTAATTAAGACAATGGAGTTTTAAGTAGGTTAGACCAACAAGACAAGAAGTATGAAATTCTTATCAAGACAATAAGGGGCTCGAAAGTTGGCAATGAGGACACTTAGGCAATTGAGGATGAAGGTAGATGCATGGGAAGAATAAAGAGAGGAGAGAGGGGAGTTGAAGAGGAAGTGGATGAGGCTGATGTTAAATAAATAACTCAAGAAGATGTAAGTTGGACTCAGATAGGAGATGTAAATCCACTAGTTCCAATAAATGTGGACTTACACTCTCATAAATGATCTTAAGTCCTCCAAAATCCTTGTGTTCAAGTTTATTTCTTGTTTGCACCTATATTTTGAACAAGTGTTAACTAATGTTGGAAGGGCATCTATATTTTGAACAAGTGTTGCCTAATGTTGGATGGAAGAACAATAATGTGGACTTACACTCTCATAAATTATCTTAAGTCCTCCAAAATCCTTGTGTTCAAGTTTAATGCCTATTTGCATCTATATTTTAAACAAGTGTTTCCTAATGTTGGAATGACATCTATATTTTCAATAAATGTTGCCTAATGTTGGATCGAAGAACCATCTTCCCACTAGTGGGATGCTATCACTAGGATTTTGCGAAGCTTGGACGCCCCTTGGGATAGCTTAATTCCCCAAAAGGTGGCTCCCATCGTCAACCCCTCCCCATGAGATTTGAACCTCTAAATTGGTGGGGACTAAACCTCACACAAGCCAATTGGCCTACACCTCATGGGTGATTTGTCAAAATATAATTATTTACTCATAATTGCTACAAAAGAGGATTGAACGATTATCTATATATATATATATATATATATATATATATATATATATATATATATATATATATATATATATATATATATATATATATATATATATATATCGAGAGAGAGAGAGAGAGTTGTCAAAAAATCTTCACGATATCATTAGATTCAAGGAAAAAGAATTGGAAAAAAGAAATTCCATTAGTTATAATTTTAGTTTCCCTGTTATTGTCTTTTAATTTTGACTTTTCTTTTTCTTCTTCCTTTTTTTTGCATTTTACTTTCTTTTTTTTCTATTTCCAATTCAATGCAATAAGACTTCAATTCTCTACATCAATAGTGATACAATATTAGAATTTGAATATGTCACCCAAAAAAAATGTTATTTTTTTAATGTTATATATTAGCAAATAGGTACATATTTACAGTGAAAGTATTACTAATGCAAATTCAATGACTAAGATGATTACAATAATCATGGCCTTGGACTAATAAATCCCCCATGGGTTTTTTGTATGTCTAGGTAGGTATAGTTTTAGAAATTCTAGTTTATAGTCCCAAAATAATGCCCTATGATGGGAAAAACATAATACCAAACAAATGCATATATTTTTTTGATAATTGTCGTGTTGATTCTTTTAGGAACTACCCCACAATTTGGCATGATCATATTTTATCATGTGTATATATTTAATAAACAAGTGTTTTACCTATAAAAATAAATTAAAACTATAAATTCAATATAGATGTATATTTATTTTTTATAATTGTGGTGCATTGTCTTTTAGAAGCTACAGGGTTGCAAAGCTCTGTGCAACCTACTAGGATGGGTGTACACAAGGTAAAGGTCCACTATCACCTCAGTTTGAACCCCTTCTCTTAGGCCAAATTTCATCTTAAAATGCCAAGGGAGGATTCCCACTTAATACCTCAACCCATCCAAATAAAACTATTTCCTTAAATGGGGTCAAAAGGTGAGGTGGAGGATTTAATTCGAATCTGTCTTGCTAATTTTGATATGTAAGTATGTAAGAGAAAAATAAAAATAGTTAGATAATACACTCAATTATGTAAAATATAGTGTGTAAGTACTTGAAATTTATGTAAAAGAAATATGCTAACTCATTTTAGAGTTATTTTCTATAACACCCTCCTCCCACATTTACACAAGTTAACCAACCTACCGGGGTAACCATGTGACAAAGAGTTACTATGATATTATTCAACCTCCTAGATTACCTTAGGGAAGTGGAATCGACAAACCAAAACCTTAGTGACTTCCATTAGGTGCTACAGGATCCCCAAGGGCTAAACCACTTGTTGGCTTGAGGGGTCCTAACCCAGGTTCGGAGTTAATGTTAACCAACAAAACCCTCTTACTACTGGCCCTTTCGACAGTGACCTACTTGCGCAAGTCAAAGTCTCACCCGAAGTAGTATGGGGGGGTGTTGGAACTAGGTTTCCACACCTTGAGATAGAATTAAATGATGTGGGTGCCTTCATATCTACAACAACCCTGATCATACCTTCGCAACATAAGCCCTAACCAGAAACCCTAACCAGAGAGATTTAGGTTGATTATACATAATACCTTGCACGCATGCTAAAACAGAGTCTGCAATCATGGTAATAGTCCTTAATACATATTATTAAAGCCCAAAAATACTAGATCTATTCAATAATCATTCATATAAAGCTAGAAATAGTTGCACAATACAAATAACACAGTAATCGGAAATAACGTGAAGAAACGATCATAGAGCAAATAACAGATGCATTTTGTACTCAGATATCATCCAAAATAGTTCTTCATTCATTAATAGTTCAAATCTCCCTTACAAAACCTTCAGTTCACCCGCGCACATAGCTAGTAGGCTCCGCACACAAAAATACTAAGGTCTCCATTCACACAGCCAGCAGGAGCCTTCTAACCCAGACAAATCCACTAGAATATCAAAATACAGTTAGATCTCTATCATCACTAACACTACTGTCTTCTATCGACTCGATCTAGACTCCTATTTATACTTTTATCTTGCGATCATCTAGGGTTTGCAAACTGTGGCTTGCGGCCCCTAGTTCTACCCTTTTGACCCATAACAACTCATGAGGGGCTTTGACCCACCCCAAAGCCCCTTAACTTGCGCTGCGCATGAATAAACTTACAAAAATTTACAAAATATATAAAAAATGTATCACAATTCGGTCCTAGGGGACCTCACTCCAACAAGCCCTCAACACAATCTTGTGACTTGTCATGAGTCACAACAGCACTGGGTTCTTCATCTTGTTCTGTAGCTCTTCAATGGCAGTAGCAAAAGGTGCCAGGATGCTTGCACTCTGTCATGTTGTGCTCTGCACGGTATCTACCAACTTCTGCGATGTTGGTCCTTCTGCAACTAAGTTGATACTTTGTAGGGTCTGATTGAGGTTCTTAACTGCTGCATCCAGGTCCTGAGGCAACTTCATTTCCTCGTCCACCCATGGATTCATATGGTCAGTTACAATTTTCTTCTTCCTCCAGAGCTCCTCAACCTCATCGCGTAGAACCTGGCTGGTCTGCAAGCGGGCCATGTGTTGGGCAGGATTGAAAGTAGGCAAGGCCTCCTGCAAGTCGTCGAACGCCTGCTCCTTGGTGCACAACTCCTGATTGATCTTATTGAAGAGTGGGTCTGTTTTCATAGAGGTCCACAATCCCATGGTTGTCTCAAGCAGCGTTGAGCCCTTATCAACATTAACTGAAATTCTCTTGGACACTTCTTTCACCAAGGCTTCCCGTTGCGTGCGCACTTCCGAGGGAGTTTCGGGTTGCAGCTTAGCTTGCAATGCGGAAATATGCTGCTCAAACTCGGCTTTTATTGTCTGCATTTCTATCCGAGAATATTTTAATGCGGAAACCAAGCTTTCAATCTTGACTTGTGGTGTAGAAGATGCTAGGATGACCACTTCAAGAAGATCACTGCACAGTCTGTCAATTAAACTTTCCAATTCGGCATGTTGAGCCACAGTCGACTGCTGCGCTGTTTGTGCCTGGAACGACTCTTATGTTTTTGCTGCAGTTTTCTATTCTACTTCGCTCAACTGCTGCTGCACACACGCCTATCTGCACTATAGCTTGTCGGAGATAATTTTTTGGATAACGTGTAGCTTTCCTCTTGGCAAGTTAGAGAGGTCGATTCCAACTTCTGGGTAGGTCTGCACCTGCACATGCAGCTCTAGCTGCTCCACTTTCACGACTGTGCCTAGGAAGGAGCAGATTCTGATATTTGATGTCATGGTGATCATGGCTATCAGTAGGCTCACTTGAATCAGCCTCACTTGATCCATGATCGCTTGCAAGTTGTCTGCCTTCAGCTCCAAGACCTTTAATCCAGATTGCAAGGCCTCCACCGCAGCCTTGTACTTCTCCTCAATGGCAGTCCATTTGTCTTTAGAAACAAAAGTGATTGTGTCTGCAATTTTATCCAGGTCCTGTTCTGTTAGAGTGACCTCTTCAGCTCCTTCGACGTTGGATCCCTTTCGCTTCTTTCCAATACCCTTTGAATTTTCTACACCTCGCTTGGTGCCGCGTGGAGATTCGACACCATCACCATCTAACCAATCTAAGCCATCGGGGTCCACATCAGCCTCGCCTCCTTGATCATGCTCTATATCCTTCTTTGCTTTAGGATCCTTCTCACTATCCTTCCGCATGCTTGTTTGTGCATCTTTGTCAGTGCACGACTCAACCCCTTTATCTTTATCTCCCGGAGCCGTTTCCTTCCCCGAGGTAGAGGCTATAACGGCTGATTGGAACCGAGCCCCACTTTCCATGATGCTGGCCAGGTCGTAATGACCTGGTTGAATTCTGCCTCTGTTACCATGAAAGGTAAGTTATACCATGCAGGGTCACACATGCCCTGATCTGCACATGGTGCATCGTGATCTGAAAATCGACGATCCCTTTATACTTCTCATATACCTCCGGAGATAATCTTGGTCGCGAGTGGATTGCAGTGGCCAACACACCTTCAAATAGTACCCAGAATATCTTGTTTTCTTTGACGCGCTTGGGATCAGTGGAGTCCCATAGATTGGCGTAGCACACCCCCTAACATATACCCGACTCCAGCTCCAGGAGGATTTCATTCACCAGAGTCTCCCATGCTATTAGTGTAATGAGTAATAACAACTAGGAGTAGAAAAATAGCTTCCCCTACTCCTGCACCTCATACCAATTCTCTAAAAATTCATCACAAAGGTATTGGGACCAGTTGTAGCTGACCCCCTTCTCACATTGTCCTGCCAAAGAAATTACGTGCATGGGGACTGCATTTGGTCGACACTTTCTCATCAACTTGTAGCCTAGGAATACATTTCCTAGGCGCACTCTCGGGTCATCAATGGTTTCAACCAAGAATCCTCTTTTGTCACAATCAACCTTGTAATCCTTCTTTACTTTTGCCGTGACCTTGAGCTTGATGCTTTTTCCAAAGCCTGTAATTGGATGAGGCCCCTTCTTGAGTAGGTCGGTGATCTGGTGGATCAACGTGGCGTCAATTGGAATGCAACCCTGGATCCGCAAACATCCTTCATGAAACAATGCCAGTGATTAGCGCACACATATAGTAGTGATTGGATATATCCCAAAATACGAAATATGTAGCAAATTTAGGATCTCAGCGTTGCCTATCCCACACACCCATGGCATCGACTCAACCTTTACTACATCATCGTAGATAAGCCTCTCAAAATAGTACTATGGTGTTAGCTCTGGGAATGTTTCTTCATTCGCAAAGTTGTGATCATCGAACTTGATGCTTGGTATCTTTCCAAACACATCATCCACGAGGGGGAAAACCTGCGGGACCAAAGGCATTTGAAGGTAGTCCTGCACTGTGTCTACATTCTTCGGGGCATGCACGAAGGGTCTGCATGGTTTGACATATGGTAGCCACCATGAGATGGGCTCAACGTACACAGCCTCCTCAGTGGTGCTCATTGGTCTCTTCGAGGGGTCAACGATAGGCGACCTGTCCTTAGTACCTGGACGCGAGAATGTCACATTACCTGGGGAGGTCTGTGGCTTCGAGGTGGACCACTTCGATATTTTTTCTTTTCCTTTAGCTGATGTGGACATGAATTCTTCAACCTCAGGGATCACTTCGTGGACATCGTACGATCCCGACTTAGTCAATGTTGTGAGGGGAACATAGTGATCCTCAGCAGGTGTTCTCTCCGGGTTGGTTGTCGTCATTCTCGGGCGGAAGATAAATTCAAGATTGCTCACGTCAGATGGGGTCTCTCGGCCAGAAATATAATACTTATAGGAAATTTTACAGCACGAATCACGGATAAACTAAGGGTGCAATGTACTCAGAAAGAAAAGGAACCAATTGTAACCCGTGCCCTTCCTTTTATAAGCAATCTAAGGTGAAAATGGTCATATATTCATTAAATGCAACTTACCTTCGTAAAAACAGTCAAAAATCCCCCAAGATCACGTCATTAAATGCAGAAAACCCACTCCATCGAATGGTAAAATCATCTTTTTACCCATTTTCACTATTCCAACGACTAGTTTACTCTCCTGCGCATCACCCTTGCGCTCCCGTCGTACCTTTTTTTTCCTTTACTCTGTGTCGCGCACAGACCCTTTGATTCTTATGCTGCATCCATATAGTCATTTAGTCGGCACCGGATTGTCCCTATATGGCTTTAGGCAGCTTCCATTGAAATATCTGGGAAGATTTTCGTCGTGCAACAGCCAAGCGCATTGTATCTCCATCAGTGATTTCCTTCACAATGTATGGCCCCAAAAAATGTTTCCTGAACTTCCGTGGGTGGCGCGCAAACTGATTATCGTATAACAAGACCAAGTCTTCCTCCTTGAACATTTTTTGTCTGATGTGCCTATCGTGCCAGGCCTTTTATTCCTTCTGCACTTGTTGATGGAAGTTAGCGATTAACCGATCCTCTTCTAAGGAAACCAATTGCGCTAAGCGTTCCTCCATGATATCAGGCTCAACCATATTAGTGAAAGTTGCGATGCGTAGGATTGGGACAATATACTCCATTGGCAAGACCACCTGTTTCCCATATACCATCTTGAAAGGTGTTTTTCCAGTCAACTTTTTGCATGTGGTCCTATAAGATGATAACACAGAAGGGATGTGCATGCCCCAGTCAGTCCAATTGGCATTATAGATCTTGGTGAGTGCATTCTCGATTTTATTTTTGAAAGCCTCTACCCCGCCATTTTCTTGTGGGTGATAAGGGGTACTCTTATGGTGATGTATCTGAAATTCCTCTATCAGAGCTTCAATGGTTTCATTAACGAAGTGCGTACCTCTATCACTCATAAATATCTTCAAACATCCAAATCTGGTCAAGAAATGTTCAAAAATGAAGTGAACAATAGTATCTACAGTACAGTCATTAACTGCCTTAGCTTCCTCCCATCTAGTTACATAATCTGTGGTTGTGATGATATAGTGCGCTCCAGTCTTCTTCCCTAGAGGATTGATCGGTCCAACAAAATATATAGCCCATTTATCAAAGGCCTGCAGGGCCATTTGTAGCTGTAGGGGAATTTCATCTCTGCACGAGGGCTTCCCTATTCTCTGACATGCATCACAGGCTCGGAAGTACGCATGTGCATCATTGTGCAGTGTGGGCCACCATAATCCAGCATGCAACACCTTTTGCGCAGTAGCTTTCCTAGCATAGTGGCCTCCTGCCACCCCTCCATGAGCCTCAACCAAGATATCATGTATCTCATGTTCCAACACATATCTTCTTAATACTTAATCTGCTCCCAAATTATACAACTCACCCACAATTAGAGTGAAATCAGCTGCGTGCGCAACCAACTCTTTCTTATTTTGTACCAAATATTCAACAGGTGCACTTCTAGTAGTCAGGAAGTGAATAATATCAGAAAAGTTCTCAGCAACCACCTTGATAGTGAAGAGTTGCGCATCAGGTAACCCCTCCTCTAGACTGGTTGGTTCTTCCCCATTTTCGATGTGTGACAAATGATCAGGCCCATCATTTTGTCTTCCAGGCTTCATAATGATTTCAAATTCATACTCCTGAAATAACAACAACCATCTGCAAATATTCCCCCCAATAGAGGCTTATTGACCAGGTATTTCAAAGTAGAATGGTTAGTGAACATTTTGAAGTGCCCTCCTAGCAGATAGTGCCTGTATTTTTGTAGAACATATACCATGGCCAATCCTTCCCTTTCTATTGTTGAGTAATTGCACTTTGCATTGGAGAGATTCCTACTAGCAAAAGCAATTGGGTGATCAATGTCTCCTTCTCCTGGCTACACTAGAACAACCCCAAGTGCTATACCAGATGCATCCACATGCACATGAAAAACCTTAGACTAGTCTGGGAATATAAAAATAGGTGCATCGACCATTTTCTCCTTCAGCATATCAAAGCTCATCTCACATTCCTCATCCCAGAAAAATGAAACATCCTTCTTAAGTAACTTCTCCATTGGTTCAATGATCAAAACATAGCCCGTAATGAACTTCTTGTAATAACCAGTGTGTCCTAGGATGGAGCGCAATTGTTTCTCATTAGTGGGAACTTCTAGGTTGATGATAGATACTATCTTGGCTGGGTCTACCATCAATCCTTGCTGACATACTATATGCCCTAACAAAATTCCAAAAGGCACGTAGAATATACATTTCTTCAGGTTAAGAGAAATATGGTGCTTCCTACAAGTGTCAAGTATCATGCATAGGTTTGACAGAGGTTTCTTTACCAATCCAAACACTATCCAGCCATCAAAATATACCTCCAAGAATTTATGCATGAATTCTTAGAACACATCCACGGCCACGTGCGAGAAGATAGCATGTGCATTTTTCAATCGGAAAGGCATGACAGTGTACTGGAAAGACCCAAACTCTGTTGCGAAGGTGGTCTTGCTGAGGTCTTCAGGTGCAACTCTGATCTGATGATAACCCGAAAATCCATCAATAAATGAATAATCTTCTTGTCCTCCCACATTATCCAAGATTTCATCAGAAAACAAAGTAGGGAAGGGGTCATGCACACAAGAATCATTCAGCTTGCGCATATCTACACAAATACTTCTCTCTCCTTTGGTATTATTTTCTTGAACCACCATTGGGCTTACCCAGTTAGACTGTTCTACAAGTTCGATGATGCATACAACCACCATATTTTCTAATTACTCTTTTACTTTCTTCTTATATTTAGGATTCAATAGGTATGGTTGCTGCTTGACAAGGTGCGCATCTGGCTTCAACATGATCTTCGTAACACCTAGGTTGTAGGTTTTAACCCTGTACATAAATTATTTGCAAATGAATCTTAAAAAAATAAAATAAACAACAGCAAGAGCATAAAACATAAAACAAATATACACAAAGATTTTCCCTTGGATCCCAAATCGGGACGACCAGCTTGATTTTTCATTATATTCCTTTTAGTGTTACAACACATATATACATGCTGAAGCATACATAAACCCCAACCCATTAACCTTGGATTAGAACATAACTGTAGTTCCCTTGACCAGATCTACAAAATACCAGGGGTCGAAAACCATCATGCCCCAAAACCATGTGCAAACCCATGCACAAAACCATGGGCGGGACCGCCCACCGAAAAATAGGGTCCAATTTTTTTTTCTCGGGGCACTGCCTTGAACATTGAATAGGGGGGGCTGCCACCCCCCCTGTGACCCCCTTGCTACGCCTGATGCAACGTACAGGGGGGCCTATTGCCCCCCTTGTGACCCCCCCACACGTGGCTAGTCGTGGAAAGAATATAACACATACCCAACATTCTCCCACTTGTTTTTTTCTTTCTGCAGGGGGCTACAAGAGAGCTTTGTCATTAGCCCAGCTCTGCAACACCCATTGTTTCTCTACACCAAGAGAAATTCTGAGTGCTCACAGACTTCGTTAATGCATCTGCAACATTCTTCAAAGTGTCCACCTTTACCAGCAACACCCTTTTAGCCTCAACCATATCTCTCACAAAGTGATATTGAACATCAATGTGCTTTGTCTTTGAATGATAAGCAGGGTTCTTAGCCAAGAAAATTTCACTTTGGCTATCACAGTCTATCCTTATAGCTTGCTGCACCTACACCATACTTGAACAGAATCTCTGTAACCAAACTGCTTGCTTGCTTGCATGAGTGGCCGCTATGTATTCTGCCTCCGTAGTTGAAAGAACCATTACGTACCTGCCTTTTAATCATCCAACCGACTACGCCTCCAAAATAAAAGTTAAACATACCCACTCTGTAGATCTCCTTGAACGCATCTCCACTTACCGCATCAAAAAACCATAGATGTCCAAAACTCGAAGCAAATCCTGGTCTTCCCTGGTAGCAAAAGCCATAATCACTAGTGCCACGTAAATATCTGAAAACCCGCTTCACTGCCGTCCAATGCTCCTTCCCTGGGTTTGACATAAACCTGCTCAATACTCCCACTGCATGTGCAATTTCTGGTCTAGTACAGACCATTGCATACATCAGGCTACCCACTGCACTTGCATATGGAACACGGGACATATACTCCTCTTCTTCTTGTGTCTTGGGACATTGTTCAGCAGACAGCTTTACACCTACAGGAATAGGAACATTCATTGGTTTACTATCCTGCATATTGAACCTCTGCAATATAGTCTCGACATACTTCCTCTGGTTTAACCAGAGCTTCCTCTTTGCCCGATCTCTCTTAATTTCCATGCCCAAAATAAAGTTTGCAGCACCCAGATCCTTCATGTCGAATTTGGAGAACAGTTGGGTCTTCAAATCTTGGATAATTTCTTTGTCATTTCCAATCAACAACATATCATCCACATACAAGACCAAATAAATAACACGGTCACCAATTAATTTAAAATAAACACAGTGATCCTCCTTGCTTCTGGTGAAGCCAAGTCTTCGTATATAGTTATCAAATTTCTGATACCACATCCTTGGTGACTTTTTTAACCCATACAGAGACTTCTTCAACCTGCATACTAGTTCTTTCTTACCCTTCACCATAAAGCCTTCAGGTTGCTTCATGTAGATCTCCTCTTCTAGATCCCCGTGAAGAAATGTTTTCTTCACATCCATCTGTTCTATCTCAAAATCAAATGCAGCAGCAACAGATAAAAGTAATCTAATAGAAGTAACTTTGGCAACAGGAGAAAAAATATCACCAAAATCAATTCCCGGCACCTGGGAATAACCTTTCGCTACCAAACGAGCTTTGTATTTCTCCACCTTGCCTTCTACATTCATCTTCTTCTTAAACACCCATTTTCTCCCAATGGGCTTCCTTCCAGCCGGCAACTCCACTAGATCCCATGCATCATTTTTATGCAAGGATGCCATTTCATCAACCATGGCCTCCTTCCAGAGTTTTCCATCCTCTGAATCTACTGCCTCCCTGACAGTTTTGGGATCATCATCAGTTATAGTTAAGGCAAAATTTGAACAGAAATTAGATGGACTATACCTTTCTGGTTGTCTTCTTTCCCGAGTTGATCTTCTCACAGCTGGAGTTTGTGGCTCTTCCCCTTCTGAGTCTTCTTCTGTTGTAGAGTCTGATTCATCCTCCTTTAGCTCAAACTCTATCTTCTCAGGTTCCTTTGGTAGGAATTCATGTTTAACAACATATTTCACCTCTCTAAACACCACATCTCAACTATACACAAACTTCCTTATTTTCGGGTTCCAAAGCTTGTAACCCTTTAAACCATCATTATACCTAATAAAGATGCACCTTTCACATTTATTATCCAACTTGCCCCTTTTCTCCTTTGGAACATGTACATATGCATCACATCCATATACCCTCAAATGTTAAAGAGAGGGTTTCTTACTAATCCATACCTCATGTGGAGTCTTATCCTCCAACACCGATGAAGGTGATCTATTAACCAAGTAACATGCAGTCAACGTATCTAATTTTGTCCAACTGCACTTTCGAGCATGCTTCTTGCCTTTTCCATCAAATACTATGTTCATTTTCTCCAGCAAATTCGCTTGGGCCGAGGTGTGTATGGAGTAGTCTTCTATCATGCTATACCACACTTCTTACAGAACTCTTCAAATTCCTTCTTGCATAACTCCCCACCATTATCTGTCCTCAACACCTTTATCTTCTTCTCTATCTGGTTTTCCACCAAAGCCTTAAATTCTTTAAATCTGTCAAAGACTTCATATTTCTTCCTCAAGAAATATATCCATGTATTCCTTGAGAAGTCATCTATTAATGAAACATAGTACATAGAATTACCCAGTGATGGAACTGACACAGGTCCAAACACATCACTGTGCACAAGCTTTAATATCTTGTTCGCCCTCTTAGCACTAGAAGGAAAACTCACCTGATTCTGCTTCCCATATACACAATGTTCATAGAAATCGAAATTCATAGAGCTATTAGATATACCTTATACCATACCATTTCCATGCAGTATCCGAAGGCCCTTCTCTCCAATATGTCCAAGCCTTTGATGCCATAGCATGGTCTTTTCTCCAGAGACCGCTAGGATTTCCGCTCCATTTTTGGGAACCACAGAACTGTTGCACCCATCAATAACAGTGTTGCCCTGAATCTTGTACAGAGTTCCAATCTGAACTCCCTGCATTAATACTAGTTCTCCTCGAACCATCTTACAGGTATCTTTCTTGAACACTATTTTTACACCTCCATCATCCATCTTGCTTACAGAAATCAGATTTTTGGCAAATGCAGGAATGTGTAGAACACCAGAAAGTGTTCTAATCCTTCCGCCTTGCAGCTTAAGCTTGAATTTTCCACGTCCGAAGATTCTGACCTTCATATCATCACCTAAGAAGACATCACCTCCATCATAGTTCTCATACTCGCAGAACCACTCCCTATGGGGAGTGAAGTGAAACGATGCACCCGAGTCAATCAACCATGACTCATGATCTACATGTGTATTTGAAGAAGAAGCCAAATACACATCTGCACCTTCATCCGAGGTGGTTTTTACCTCTGTAGAAGGAGCATCATCAGATCCCTTTCCTTTCTCAGGAGCTTTAGATCTGCAGTCCTTTTTGTAGTTCCCTTCCTTTCCGCATTTCCAGCACACCTTTACAAACTTTCCAGGAGATTTAGATCTCCCTCTAGATTTATATCTCCCACTCGAAACCTTATTCTTGTTTCTATTCTGAGACCTTCCTCGTACAGATAAGGCATCTCCATTCTGACACTCCATATTTCTCCATCTCATATCCTTTGACAACAAGGCTGAGAAAATGTCATAAAAATTCAAGGTAGTTGTATTGCTACCTATTGCAATAACTAGACTATCCCACGAGTCTGGTAGAGAACACAACAAACTGATGCACTTATCTTCATCTGATATTTTAATATCAACAGATGAAAACTGACTTACCACAGTATTGAAGGCGTTTAGATGATCTGTCATCGAGTCTCCATCCTTCATCCTAAGGTTATACAAATTTTTCCACAGGAACAATTTATTCACCAGAGACTTAGATTGGTACAAAGTCCCAAGTTTGTCCCAAAAATTCTTCATCGTAGCTTCCCCAGATACATTCAACAATACCGAATCTGAGACACAAAACCGTATTGTGCTCTTCGCCTTCCGATCCAACTTCTTCCAGTCTTCATCTGACATTTCTGTTGGTTTAGTACCTAGATCTACCATGATCCACTGGTCTTTATCCACCAGCAGATCCTCCATCTTGAGCTTCCACAACTCAAAACTATGACCATTAAACTTCTCAATCTCTATCTTTCCACTGCTCACCATCTTCTTTGACCACAAGAATCGATCCCGCAAATCTCGCACTGAACATGGTCTACCACAGGCTTGAGAAAAAAACCCCTCAGCAGCAAAGGCATTCCCTTGAAGTCGAAACAACTCCGATACCAAATGTAGGTTCTAACCCTCTACAGAAATTATCTACAAACGAATCTTAAAAACATAAAATAAACAATAGCTAGAGAATAAAACATAAAACATATATACACAGAGAGTTTCTTCTGGATCCCAAATCGGGACGACCCGCTTGAGTTTTCATTATATTCCTTTTAGTGTTACAACACATATATATATAATACAAGGGGTTCTATCACCCCCCCCTGTGACCCCCCCATGTGTGTGACCAATCGTGGAAATAATATAACACATACCCAACACTGGTCATGCCTTTCAGGTTGACGAATGCTCCCGCAACCTTCATGAGGCTGATGGACGACATCATGCGGCCATTCACCAACTCATTTGTAGTAGTGTACTTGGATGATATCCTGATCTTCAACCATACTTGGGAAGAGCACCTCCACCACATCTGACAGGTCCTCCAAACACTGAGACAACACAATTTGTGTGCCAATTTGGAGAAGTGCACTTTTGGCATGACCCAGGTTTAGTATCTGGGATACATTATTAATGAATGGGGGGTGCATGTGGATCCAACCAAGATCCAATTAATTCAGGATTTCTCGGCCCCAACCACTTTAATAGAGCTTTGCAGCTTTCTGGGTCTTTCTATTTTCTGGCTAGTCGTGGAAAGAATATAACACATACCCAACATAGGTTTCCTACAATTCCCTTGAGCTCAGAGAACTTTGTAGGAAACAGATCCTGACACTTTGTCAGCAGCTCCACAATCCTCCCTATTATATCATCATCCCAGTAATACCCAATTTTGGCCAACTTGGGCTGCTCTTCTGTCCCAATGTTGACTTCTTTTAACTTCAGAGGCTTAGTTACATCTACCATCCCCAATGAGGGCCCAACAACTGCATGGGATGTTGACATTTCTTGGGTCATCTTGATTATCCTTTATTGACAAGTTCCTGTAGTTGACAATGTCTTGCATTTGCACATCCCATGCTATCACAACACATTCCCTTCGGGGTTAGGATTCATCAAAGACAAGGGCATCTATGTCCTACAGGGCTTCATCCAATTTTTCCGATCCCCCAACCAAGCCAAAGGTTTATAGGAAACAATCAGTCATTGTAATAAAATGGCGAGTTCCTCGATGCAACTCCGTTTCTACATACCAAGTGGTAGGTACTAGCCCTAACGAGTGAATAAACATATGAACCCACTCCTCCCAAGTCTTTTCCTTCCAAACTTCTATCCACATAGACATGTGTTTGCGTGGATCTCCTTGACCATATAAAAACTCAGTTGGTGGGGTAGTGGGAGGTTCAAAGCACAAATTCATCATTTTGCTACATTCCTCCCAATCCTTAAAGACACCCTTTTGCGTATCCCACCAACTCGCTAGGGTTGTGCGCATAGCTAGATCAAGTGCCCAGACCCTTCATTCCTCTGGGAAAACCTTTTCCAATTCTTCTAGAAATACTTTGACACTAACATAACCATCAAAATAGGGTATTTATCTTACCTCTGAGGAGATGCACCAGAAGTTCTTAGTGATCTTGAGGTAGCGCAATGTAGAAACATCATGCAACTGATTCTGCCAGTTCTCCATCGCATCATCCAAATCTGAGAAACACGAACTATCCTTCTCCCAATTCAGCATCCCATCAGCTGTGGGGTTGATCCAATATTCATCCCATGCATTCATATTGTAAATATGGTCAACATCATCTCCTGCTTGTACTATTTTTGTATATCTTTCTCCTTTTGCTGGATCTAATGGGGCTATCATCTGCATACCATCATTCTCAAAGATCATGCTTCTACACTTCAGGTTGATAATGCCTCCCATATTGATGGCCCAATCTAATCCTAACAACACAGGGTAGGGGTCTGCATCATCCACAATTTGTATCACTTCAAAATCCATGCACACCTACACTCCACCAATGTCTACAAGGATTTGTGGAAGTATTCCAAGTGGAATGATCTTCTGTTGATTAGCCATGCATAAATGAATGGTGGACTATTCTAACTTAGGTTCTCCCATCTTCTGCTAGGTTTTCTTAGGTAGGATATTTGCATTAGACCCCAGATCCAAGATGACTTGTGTTATGAAACCGGCTCCAAAAATAGAAGAGAAGAGAGATAAATGCCTTAGAAAGCAACCACTTCAAGGGGGAAACCTCCAATACATTACATAAATGAACAATTCTTGGATGATACAAATGACAAAATCTCCTTCTATATATAGGGGTCCATGGGCTCACAATATAATCCTAGTCGACCTAACAATAATAATGTAAGGGAACAATAATAAAAATATGGGGGTTGCAGGGGCACAACAATAATAATAAGGGGGCTACACTATGTTATAGCATCATCTTTCACCCTCATGTGATTCATGATTGTCTCTTTGGCCTTGGGCACCCATTCCCACAGACTTGAACAAAATTCATAAAAACCAGTGTTAAAAATCCCATACGTGGGTATGCCCAGACTTTTACGCGTGTATACGCGAGTCCATACACTTTTCTGCGTATGCCATTAAAATCATTAAAAAATATATAAAAATTCCCTATTTTCGGGCTGGGTTGATGGTTACTCCAGTAGCTCAACCACCCCAGCATGTGGCCAACTGTTTCCAACTGATTGAAACTACTTTGAGGGAGTATAAAAGCCCCTCATGTGCATGGCCTAAGGAAGAGAGAAATTTATAGACATTATACTCTGTTGAAATCCCAATTCAAGTCTGATTTCCCGTGCCTCTTGCACTTTCCCAGATTTTTACAGGAAACCCTTGTTTCCTGGAGATGTTCATCAGTTTATATGTCATCTCGTGTGCACAAGTCTTGAAAGTATCCTAGCGAGGCAAGGGCAGGACGGATCCGGACGACGGTCTGTTCGAAGATCGTGGAAGGATTTAGGTGATCTCTCCACTTTTTACTACTGTACATGATGTTCGTAATGAAGAAGAACCATCTTGTTCCTGAATTCACGTGTTAATATCTGCTTGCATATGTGAAAATATTATTATTTAAGAGTTTATTATTGTTTATTTGATGTTTCACATGGATTTCACTGACATTTAGGATAGATATATGCTGTACAACTAGATTTCCGTGCACGCTTCTTCTTGGTTTTCAGGTTAAGGAGGAAGAAGGTTTGCTGGGGGTTTGGACCCCGTGGGATCTACATCAAACGTAGGATTACGGGTAAGTTCTACTATCGATGTTATCTAGTTTTTAGCATACAAGTGTGGTTGTGTGAGTCCTTCTTGAGTAGCATGCCCTAATATGTGGAGGTTTTGACCCAACAAACCTCTAGGGAGTTATTTCCCGAAACAGAACTGGCGGCTCCGCTGGGGATCGCATTCTTGTGATTCCCCTGTTGGGTGGTTTCAGCTGTTTGAAAGGTTTCCAACAGTTTTAACTATTATTTCCAGTCCAGTTAACTTTTTCTCAGTCAGACTGAAGACCTGGTTCTTTATCCAGGCTTAATATTTTTTATTTTTCATTATTTACCTTTATATATGCAATTTTTTCTGTGCACAGTCGTGTATACATGCAGTTTTTGTTAAAGGAAGTCGCGTATACGCAGATTTCCTTTGACACAGACGCATATGCACGCTTGTTGAAAAGCTGATAAGTAGCGTATGCCGGGGAAAATTTTGAAAATTTTGATTTCTTGACTTTTTAGTCTTGTCTGCCTGTGGAGACCTGTTCCTGCAGTGTCTTTATAGTCTCTAGATTGGGTTGATAGTGGTTATTGGTCTTTTTCTCTCTTGATTGGTTGAAGACTGGCTTATTAGGCAAATCTTGTTTTTTAGTGCTTGCATTTCTGGTTCGAGTACCAAGATCTCTTTTTGGGGATTCTTGGTTGTTCTGCTTAATCAGAACAGAGAGCTCCTACTCATATACTCTTTCCTAGCTTTGTGTCTTGCTTTGCGCTTCGATTTTTGCCTATTTTTTTGGTTGGTTTTCTTGAGTTCATTTGACTAGGTCTTGTTGCAATTTTTGAAGAAGTCTTTCTTGGTTCTTTGAAGTTTGTGATTGCTGCAAGGTTGTACTATTCTTCTGGGCTGAGTTACTGAGTTTCTTGTCTTCTTTTTCTCATATAAATCTTGCTACTAAGTGGCACTATAATATTTGGAGTGTTTTTGAAGTTTTGCTTGAAATTCAGAGTTGTTCGACTTGGTAATTGGATAGTTTTCTTGGTCTCTTAGAGCTCTTCTTTTTTATAAAATTTAAAAGCTCAAAAAACATTTTGTTTTGTCATTTGCTTTTGTTTTTCATTTTTGTTCGTGTTTTGTTACATCTTTTGAAGCTTTGTTGAGATTTCTTTCCTTTGGTTTTTGACTTGATTTGGGAAGGGAATTGTCATTGGTTTCTTCCTCTTGTGTCAAGCATATTTTGGTGTCTTTATACTGAGAGTTTCTGATTTTGGGAACTAGTTTAGTGGACAACCGAAAAGTGATAAAACTGAAGGATTCTTGGGAAATTTCTCTTTGCTTGGTTAGATTTTGCATCTTAGAATTTGCATGCTCTTAGTTATTTGCATTAGGTGCACTTAAGCATTTATAGTCTTTTTCATAGGTTTTGCGAGTGTGAGTTTGATATTTGAAAAGAAAAATTTTTAGTCTCGTAGAACCCGTGTAGAAATTTCTTTTCATCGAAAGGCAATTACTGCATTTGCATGTAGTTTGGTTTTCATTAATTTCTTTTCTGCGTATTAAAAAATCACAAGTTTCATTTCCATATCCCATTGACATAATATAACAGCCAATTAAAATAAGCGCTATAATTTAAAAACAATTAGTAAGTTTTTACTAAGTGTCATACACCAACTAGCTAGGTTGTAGGGCCTTGGATTAGGTGAGTGGAGAGTTAACTCTCCAAGGCCGCTCAAACTAAAACATAGAAGTTTATTAATTGAGAGAAATCCAACTCCGTTAGGTGGACAGGGAAAGCTCTCCTCCAGAGAGTCAAGCGCAAGGGGAAGTGAAGGCCGAGAAGAGAGATACCCCCTCTCTGATTTGTTTGATCTTGCCTCAAGATCGTTCCGCCCTGCTTCTGACACGGATTGGTGCCCATAGTTGCCATTCCTAGGTTCCACACAGGTGACTGCGGGGGGGAATACCCGTGGTACATGAGGCAGACGTCGTATCACTTCCAACAGTACTTCTGGGGGGTGCCCTTGTGAAGCTTGGGTACTTGTGTCGGCAAAGGCTGTTGTTAGGAGGTCGGTGTAACTATTTCTGTTACCTTCGCTAGTAGGCCTGGGCCGTAATTATCCCAGACTACTTTTGGGAGGTCCTATTTTTCGCTTTCCTGTATTTTGGTGTCCGGTCCTAATCACCCGGAGTGGAAATACCTCAAGGGTGCTTGCTTGGCTGTATCTTAGGGATTTTTGTAGTGAGTGCTCTTTGCTCCTAGCTTGCTTAGCTTTATATTTTTTTGAGTCTAATTAAAATTTGTTAAAGTGGCTGATCAAGCGCCTCGTCGATCGAGGAGAATCCGGGGGTTATCTCCCGAGAGTGCAGAGCCTTCTTCAAGAAGGCGTAGGAGTAACATAGTAGGTGAATATCACCCTGTGGTGTCTGACGCAGTGGAGAGAGATCCTCCAAAAGGGATTGAAGGTTTCGTAGTTTGTTCTGGTGTTGGTTCCGAGAGGAGCCCTCCACTCACCTCGAGAGTCTTATTTCCGGGAGAGTTAGGAATAGAAGTAGAGGAAGTACCTGAGTCTCCTCAGTCACTTCCATCTCCTCTTCCTCCTGATTATCCGTTTGTTGTTGAGTACATCGGACCTGAGTCTGCAAGACCAGAAGATCCTCCATTTTATTCATACCTTTCGATGGCCACGACTGAGAACGCGGCTTCTGCTGTGAGTGCTGCAGGCATTCAGACTCCTGCTTCAGTTGAAGGAGGAGGCACTATTGCTATATCTTCTATTTCTTCTAGTACTGCTGTGTTTGGCTCTGGTTTCACCCAAGCACATGCTTCTCAATCTGGTCCCTTTTGTTTTGGAATGCCCACTAGTGGGATTCCTTCTTTTTCCTTTTCCGCTGTTGCAACTGCATCTACACCCATGTCTTCCATGGCTAGTGGGTCAGATTCTTTTCAAGGGTTCCCCTTCGGAACTGGGCATATCCCTAGTTCAAATCCTTCTTTAGGGTCTTTTCCTTTTACTTCTCAGACTCAGAGTTTTAACCCTTAGTCTGGAGGTCAGAGTTCGACTACTTTTACAGGTTGGAACCCTGTATTCACAACAGCGGGGGCAGGGAATCAGTTTTACGCTGGTCACCAATGGAATGTTTCTTTCCCTTCATCGAGTGCTTATCAGACTTTTTCCCCTCTTTCTAATGCTTGGAACCCCTATCAGGGGCTTTCCTCTTCATTCATTACTTCGGGGGGGGAACTGGTCTGGTGTTTGGTAACTCTACGTTGGGAGGGGGTCCTTCTCCAAATGTTGGGTCATTTGGCCCAAAATTTTCTACGAGTTCTTTTTGGCAACCTGGTGCCTCATCAAATCCAGGGTATTCTTTTCAGAATGTAGGGAATTCATCCCATCAAGGATGGAATCCTCAGGCTCCACCTCGTTTACCTTTTCTGGCAACGTTAAACTTGCCAGATCTGTCGAAATTGACCAATGATCCGATCCGATATAGTCCGGGGTGGCCTCCGGTTCCAACCAAACTACCTTTAGACATTCCAAAGTTTGAAGGTAAGAATGGAGAGGACCCGGCTGACCATATCACCACCTTCCATTTATGGTGTTCTTCTAACTCCCTGATCGACGACTCGATTAGGTTGAGATTGTTTCAACGCACCTTAACTAGAAACGCTGCCAAGTGGTATATTTAGTTAACTGGGGGCATTTTTGCTACGTTTGGAGATCTGGCTACAACATTTCTAAATCATTTCCAGTTGCCTGTCCGTTATGATGCCGGGACTGAACTCCTAGCTAATTTTAAACCGGACGATGCAACCCACATTTCTGATCATATTCAGGAATGGCGGAGAAGGAAGAGGCTTATTAAAGCTCATATTCCAGGAGAATTCCTTTTGGAATGGTTTCTGAAATCTCTGCAGTCAGATATTTCTAAGGATGTATCCCTCTTTGGGGTATTTTCGGAGGAGCAGGCCATTTTTAGGGCCCAGCAGCTTGAATTGATATATTCTCAGTCTGGGGTCCTTCATAAATATTTGCCTAATGCTCCTCGCTCCAAATTGGACTTATCCAAGACTAAACCCGGTCCTCATGGTGATGGACTTATTGGGTCGATCAATAATGGTGTAGCTAACCTGCTTAACCAATTGCAGCAGTTGTCTTTACAATCTACTCCTTCTGGTCAGGCTGTGCCTGCTAAATCATCGCCTTCTCAATCTTTGTTGGTGAATGCCGTTCAGACTTCTAACCCTAAAGAAAATCAACAATCCGAAGGGAAGAAGAAGGGACGTAACAAGAAAAAGGGCAAGAATGGGAAGGGTAATGCAAAATCCAACGAGCATGTTGGTGAGGGTCCAAAGGATAAAAAGAAAGTGAATTTTCCATGCAATTTATGTACTGGAGACCATCTTACTCACCTTTTCCCTAAAATTCAGGATGTGCAACGCTTGTTAGCTCAGCAGGGTTCTTCCAGTTCCCAGGTTGTGTTGAAAAACCCTTTTCCCCAAGGGAAACAGCTAGTTGTTGGCACGAATCAAAATACTAGGGCTTCCTCTGGGGGCACCCAGGAAGGGGAAATTCCATCAAACATATACATGATGAGTGCTCACGTGGATGTTGCCACGAGATCCCGTGATTATGGCGAAGATGAGTCTTCGAAAGCCAAGGGTGCTCCCGATGCTACTGAGCCACTTCACATGACGAAGCCTACTGTTGAGCCTATACCTCGGATGCCCAAAGCATCTAATAAGCATACGACGATTAATCCAAATGCCAGGGCTGCCCAAAACTACTCTATTGTGGAAGATCTGGTGCAGAGTCCTTGTGCCATGTCGGCTCTAGAGGTGCTCCAGTCTTGTCCGGATCAGCGCAGTGCTCTGCTCATTGCTATTGGGGCTGTCGATCCAAAGAAATCTCTTATGATTACATTCGATATGACTAATTTTAAAAAGAGACTCCCCCATCATATGGCTTTTCATATTAAATCATCGTACCGGAAATGCAATATTTTCCAGACGGTCGTTGATGAGGGTGCTTCCACATGTGTGATGTCTCTCACATGTTGGAAGGGAATTGGATCTCCTGCAGCTGTTCCATCTGCTACTCTTCTGACTGCGTTTGATGGTCATTCTCACAGACCGCATGGTATTGTCCCAGCTTTGCCCATCTGTGTTGGGGGAAAAACTGTAAATATAGAGGTTGAGATAGTTGATGTAAGCTTGGACTAAAACCTTATGTTGGGGAGAAACTGGATTTATGAGATGGATGCCATTGCATCTTCATTATTTCAGATTATTTGTTTCCCTCACGAAGGGAGGATTGTTACAGTGGATCAACTGGACTGTCCTCCTGTAGACCCCAATGCATCTGCTGACTCAACTATTCCAAAGTTGGATAAGGCCAAGTCGCCTGTTGAGAATTTAGGGGTTGGAATGTATTCTTCGTTGATGGGTAATTTTGATATTCTACCTCCTACTGTTCATATAAATGCAATTTCATCCTCCAGGGCTCCTCTTCGAAGAGAGTTCTTCAGAACTCATTATTTTTTGGACCCTTGGACCTTACCTTCCCCTACAGCCACATTATCGGAAGGTCAAGTGGGTGGAATGGCATTTCCGATGTCTGAAGCTGAGATTGATTATCAATCTATTGTTGACTCTGTAGAGTCCATTCCAGCTCCTCTTTCTCCTGAGGAATTGGATGGCGATGTGGCTTCGGCTTGGACACTTAGTTCTTCTTCTGCCCAGGATTGCCTTGATACCACTCTTCCATCTGAAGAGCCCATCCTAGAAGCTATGACTGGTATAGATAGACCGTGGGATGATTTACATCATCGGTCTTACTTTTTACCTGATTTGAGCGAATTTGAATCAAGTTTTCCAAGTCCTATGTCTCCTGGTCCTGTTTGCCCAGTCCTGAACCCTTTAGCACCAACACAGGTACATGATGAAGGGAACATGGCTGTGATTTCTCCAACTATCCCGGTGAACATTTCCAGGGATACCAATGTTATAGAGAATGTCTTCATCGGAGCTGAATGTTCCCCTGAAGAGACTCAGATTTACATCGATCTCTTTAAAGAGTATAGGGATGTGTTCGCTTGGTCTTATGAGGAAATGCCTGGTATAGATCCATCTATTGTCCAGCATGAGATCAAGACTTACAAAAATGCTAAGCCTGTGAGGCAAAAACTTCATCCAGTCAATCCTAGGAAGGCTTCAGCTATCAAAGCCGAGGTGGAGAAGCTGCTTAAGGCGGGATTTATTTTCTCTGTTCCTTTGACAGAATGGGTTTCAAACCCTATTCCCGTAGATAAAAAACAAGGAAAAATTCGAGTTTGCATTGATTTCAGAGACCTTAATAAAGCATGTCCGAAAGATAATTACCCAACACCATTTATAGATCAGATCATTGATGAGTGTACTGGTAATGAGATTTTCTCCTTCATGGATGGTTTCTCTAGATGTAATCAGATTACTATCCGTCCTGAAGATCAGCATAAGACTGCCTTTATTTGTCCCTGGGGTACGTTTTATTACTAGAAGATGCCTTTTGGTCTTAAAAATGCTGGGGCTACATTTCAGCGGGCCATGTCATATGCCTTCCATGACATCAAACAGATTATCGAGGCATATTTGGATGATTTAGCTGCTCATTCTCGAAAGAGAAAGGATCATTCTGCTCACCTCCGTCAAGTATTTGAACGATGTCGTTTCTACAAGATTAGGTTGAATCTGAAAAAGTGTGTTTTCACGGTCACATCTGGTCGGTTATTGGGATTCATTGTGTCTAGGGAAGGGACTAGGGTAGATCCCTTCAAGGTTGAGGCAATACTTCGGTTGCCTCCCCCGTCATCTATTCATCAACTTCAAAGTCTACAAGGAAAAGCTAATTTTCTTCGGAGGTTTATTGTAAATTATGCTGAAGTTACCAAAGGATTTATGAGATTGTTGAAGAAGGGAGTTCCATTTTTTTGGGATGACTTCGCTCAGCGCTCATTCGATGCTTTGAAAAAAGCATTAACCTCTGCTCCTTTGTTGAGTCCACCTGATTATAGCAGGGATTTCCTTTTTTATCTTGTAGCAGCAGAATCTACCATTGGTATGGTTCTGGTTCAGGCAGATGATGCTCTTGTAGAGCATGTTATATACTATCTTAGTCGAGGCTTGGTAGGACCTGAACTCCGATATAATCCGATAGAAAAGCTGGCTTTAGCAGCTTTTCATGCTGTGCAGCGACTCAGACATTACATTCTTCTACGAAAAACTTATGTTTTAGCAGCAGCCAATCCATTTCAATTTTTTCTCAGTAGGTGAGTGATTGAGGGCAAATACAATAGATGGATTGTGATTTTGCAGGAATTTGATCTTGAGTTTATGTCTGCCAAGTCCAAGAAATCATTAGTTTTCACGGAATTGATTTCTGAGTTTCCTTGCGGAGAAGAGATGGTCTATGATGAATCCTTCCCGGATGAACATTTGTTTCTTATCTCTCCACAGGATCCTTGGTATGGAGATATCATTGTGTATCTTCAGACTGCAAATTTTCCCTCTAATTTTTCGAAAGATGAGCGCCGTAAGTTGTGTCACTTGGCTAAGAATTAATTGATCATTGGTGATGCTTTATACCGTCGAGGGGTTGATTCAATCCTGAGACGTTGCTTAACTCTTGAAGAAGCTGAGGCTGTGCTGAATGATTGCCACAATGGAGCTTGTGGTGGTCATTTATCTGGGCTTGCTACAGCCCAAAAAATCTTGCGTGCTGGGTACTTTTGGCCTTCGATTTTCAAAGATTGTGTGGAGTCGGTCAAAAAGTGTCATCTGTGTCAAGTTTATACTCGAAAAATGCGCGCTCATCCAGCTCTGCTTTTTCAAGTCATTACTGTCAGTCCCTTTACAAAGTGGGGAATTTATTATACTAATTGTAACCCGCCTTCAGCTAAAGGTCACAAGTACATTATTGTAGCAGTAGACTACTTTACGAAGTGGGTCGAGGCTATGCCTACTTTTGGGAATGATGGTGACACTGCAGCTCTTTTTTCTTTTCAACCAGGTTATTGCTCGTTTTGGTATTCCTAGAGAGATTGTCACTGATCATGGCAGTCATTTTCATAATAGCATGATGGCTGAGTTGGCTCTAAAATTAGGTTTCCGGCAGGAGCATTCATCTCCGTATTATCCTCAAGCCAATGGGCAAGTGGAAGCCGTGAATAAATCCTTGAAGACAATTATTCAAAGGACAATTGATAAAGCTAGATCCAACTGGCATATTATGCTATATCCTGCACTTTGGGCATACAGGACGTCAGTGAAAACTGCAACTGGCTTTACTCCGTTTCAGCTAGTTCACGGGTTGGAATCCGTATTTCCCATTGAATGTGAGATTCCTTCTCTTAAGTTAGTTGTTGAACTTCTTCCTGACACTTCTAGTCTTGAAGAATGTCTCCTTCATCTGGAACATCTCGATGAGCAGCGTCGGGATGTCGCCACGATGAATGAAGCGCATAAAAACCGAGTTAAAATTCAGTACGATAAGGCGATCAAGCCTAGGGTTTTTTCAGAAGGTGACCTTGTCTTGGTCTATGCCCAAGAAAAAGATGCCCTGGGGGCAGGAAAGTTTAAGTCTATGTGGTATGGCCCCTTTATCGTTAAAAAGGTCCTTAAAAAAGGAGCATATACCTTGGTTGATTTTGAAGGGAATGAGTTGCCGGAGCCTAGAAATGGGCTCTATTTGAAAAAGTATTATGCCTAGGCTTCGGCCTGGCATTTTGCTTTTGTATATAGTAGTTTTGCTTTGTACATATCTGGTTTTTCGATCTTTGATGGGATGGTGATGTTTTGATCTGCTTTGACAGGTTGTGTCGGATGTCATGAGTCATTTTGGTTTTGCCGATGGTGCTAGTAGACACACCCGGAACTTGGCTTCCGCAGCTTGGGTGCTTCATCATCCATCCGGTCAGCTGTTAGTATCAAGAGGAGTCTGCATTGGTCCTGCTTCCAATAATATAGTAGAATACACTGCAGTTATTTATCTACTCTCGGAGGCAATATCTTTGGGTGTTGATTCGTTGGTAGTTTTCTTGGACTCCCAGCTGGTGGTGTCACAGTTGAACAATACTTATCAGGTTCGAGATCCATTTTTACTCTGATTGTTCTTCAGGGTACGTTTATTACAAAGATCATTTCAATTTTTAACTTTCATTCATATTCCTCGAGCTCACAATTGGATGGCAGACTCATTAGTTAATCAAGCAATTGATTGGCATATTAATCATTCCATACAATAAAATTTAATCATCAAAAACATCATACATTTTTATACATTTGTCACATCACATCAAACATCGTTGTATATATATTATCAGAGTGTTCAAAACTATACAAAATTTGGATCCATAAGTCATACAAAATTTTGGCTTATGCCCGATCATGTTCAAATCTCAAAAAATATACAGTCATCCGATAAATCATATATATCTACTCCTGTGGTCCCTGCCCAGAAGTCGTGTTCCTATAGAAAACGATCGCAGTCGCGACTCGGCGGAATAACCGCACCCATTCACGAGGTACTCCTACTACCCGTCTCTGGATGGCCTCGGGTAGATCTTCCACTGCAGCCATAGGCACTTGGCGGGTTAAACCCTCCAAGTTCCTCTGTACAGCATGGAGGGTTCTGTTTGAGTCTACTGTATCTGCCTCGCCTCTGCGACGCTTGTGTCGTGGGTAACCATCAAGACAGACTGGTCCAATATCTATATCATGATCATTATGATATTGTAAGTCACTTTGAATCCAAACAAAAACATGTTTTATTTTTTCATACATATTGAAAAAATCCAAAAAAAAATCATATAAGTTAAAAATTGCAATCTTATCGACTGTGCCCCATGCCGCGCCAGGTGGAATGACGAGGTCTGGATCGCCACGGAAATCCATCCCGGCATAGGGATAGTCCTCCACAACGATGATTTGTTCTCCCCACCATTGGAAGAACTCATCATCCCAGGTGGTTCGGGGAACTTCACTTCCCCCCAGTCTCTTCATCAAGTCCGCCCATCAGGCAATTCTTGGGTCCCTTGGACTACTGATAAAAGAGATCACTTTGGGTCTCAGTCCAGGAATCTTCTCAAAGAAGAATGTCATCAAGATTGTACCATATCCGAAATCTTTTGTCTTTGTTTTTCGGATGGAAGTCAACTGTTGTTTCATGTTCATTAGTAGAGCTGTGCACTAATCATATAAATGAGTTAAGAATTCCACAGCTATACTCATTTGAGTCCTGGATGCCTGGTGTAGGGAAGCAGAACCTGCTACCCTGCCAATGGTAAAAAGGAGGATTTTCATGTGCAAGTCTCTTAAATATTTGATAGCAATTTGAGTCCCAACTTTCTTGGAACCCTCTACGCAGTAGACGTGGACGTAATCTTCCACGGTGAGCCCTCCCAAAGGTTTGCCATGTAAATCTACTGGCTCCCCCCTCCGGGAGAGTCAAGTAATAAAATAGATATCTTCCACTTCGATACGTATGGGCATTTGATCTATTATGAAACAATCTTCTTTCGGTTCCCAATAATTCACAAGCATTTCGAGCAACCGGACATTACTCTTCATATTTGGCATTTTGAAAAATTTGAGCAATCCACAATTTCGGAAAATATTGAGCGATAATTGGTCCTGCATTACTTCATTGTCAATGGCACTGTGCTCACGTTCTCTCCATGATATAGTCATCCTGCAAAAATTCAATAATTTGTCCGTTAGAATCACGTTTTCTCAGGTTGCGCATACGCGACTTTCTCTGCACACAGTCGCGTATATACGCGGCTTGGTCAATATAAACCCACGTATGCGCAGAACCGTAATTTTAAACAAGTAATCCTACGGTGAAATTTCCAAATTTTAAACTTATGAACGGACAAAATTGATAACAAGGATAGATTAAGAGCTTCCCTAACAAATTCGGCGAAGTTTGACGGTCGATTGCTCCTATTTTAATGAAAGAGGCTTTTTCTCCAGAGCTCTTTTTCCCAATTCAGCAAGTCACAATGAACCAAATGTGAGGTAACTTGTCTATTTATGTCTAAAAAGTTGAAAATTTTCGCAAAAAATTGTTATGATTATTTTTCAATCTATCTTAAGCTGCATAACCCGGATGCTTGGAAGTGCCCAGATTGGTATATTTTCAGATACATTTTGATGAACTCGAGATTTTTTTCGGTTTTTGATCCATGACTGTTGACCCGTCATGGCAGGTATATGATCTTCACTGGCATATAGGTTAGGGAATTCACTTTCCGTTGCATTTTGCATACTAGCTTCCATTCTAATCACTTGCCATAGGGTCGATCCCATCAGGCCATGAGTATTTCACCCATTTCATTCGCCGATTATTTAATCATGACTTGGTGGTAGAGCCTTCCTTTACATGGGCTTCCTAGTTAGTTCCTCACTATCACTTGTTTCCCATGCTGCGTTTTATGTAGGCTCGGGAGTCCACTTTAGTCCCGCCATGACTTATGTGTTGGAGCTTCATTCTTCTTCTTCTCCACTATTATTTTTCAGGCTATTACCCTAGAGGCTCCCTGGTGTTGTTGAGTTGTATTATTGCATTGCATATTGGCTACTTGTTTATCCTGGCCTTTAGCCGGCTTCATTTTAGACTCGATATTTAAGCCAACTTTTGACCTTGACTGTCTATACAAGTTAACCATTGCATGCATTTAGTTATCGCGACTTGACACCCTTTTACCCATGGATGGAACATTCCTCTGAGTATCACTTACCAGTTTCCGCCACCTTGCATTGAGCATAGGATTGTTCCTATCCTAGGAACTAGTGCATCTGTTTCTTAATACTCGTTCTATCCATTGTACTATAGCATTCTTTTATTCTTTTTCAGGCTTATTATATGAAAAAGACAAAAAAAATAAAATATAACAAAAAGAGCGGGAATGGGATGTAACTTCATAATTTGATGGCAGTACAGTGTCAGTTTGTCACCCTTGAACAAAGCACATACACTTATATATTTCCTTCATTTGGGATGGTTTTAGTTTTGACCTAGGTTCAGTCTTTGCCTCGTTTCACTGGTCGGTTCTCCCCCGGTTGGTTATCTCTTCCAATCATATGGAGAGTTTGTTTTTGCCTTCTGCATAACAGACTTATACAGTGTCACGTTTTACTGCCATGGTCATCACGAGTCATGCTTTTTTTCAAGGGAAGTCTAACCAGAGTCGGCCATTCTACCGTGTCTCTTGACTCATTATTCAGTCGGCCTTCCCGGTCTTGTCAGTATCTTGTTTTATCACATCAGATGTTTTGGTCTTCTGCTCGTGCTGGTTTGAGAAGGTCCCCATTGACTTCTCGCTGGCGGGTTTGTCTCTCATCGACTACGACACATTGCTCTGAGAGTAAACCTAGAGCCGCACCCTGGCCCTATTTCCATCATTGATAGGTGACCTTGTGCTCAGCATTTGATCATCATTATGGGTCTTTGACTGAGTGGTTTCCCCTGTGTTCGATGTTAGCATACATTATCACACTTGGGATTCGTGCAGTACCTTGATTTCCATTTGACCCTATTGGTGGATTTCTCGCCTCTGTGTCAGCTTTCATTATTGGTTGGTTCAGAGGGTTTCTTCCGTGCGCTAGCTTCATCTTGTGCATGTCGGAAATGTACTTCGGTTTTGGTTCCATCACTCTACTTCATCCGATTCCTTCCAAATATTGGCCTGCGGGTTACACTCGCGCTGGACTGATGTGGGATGCCTTAATGCCTTCCTTCCAGCAGATCTTTTCCCATCGACTCCGACTCATTGCTCTGGTAACAAGATCTAGAGTATTTTTGTCAGTACCTTAGGGTTTGCAGTCATCAGTGGCAGACTCTTCGCTATCGACAGTGGGGATTCATCATTGCCTCCTGATTGGTAGATTCTTCCAAGTGTTCGACTTCAACTCATTCATTCGCACTTGTTAGATTGTATTGGGGCACCTTGACACTCATTTTCATTATTTGTGGGTTGTCTCGCATTGGTTAACAGTTTACATTATTGACCGGTAATCCAACGATTTCTCACATGGTCGACTTTAGCTCATTTATTCCCATTGTGTAGAATTGTGCCATCAAGATCGGTGAAGACCTCGAGTTGCATCAGCATTTTTCAGTTCACTTTTGACAGTTCATTCAGTTTCTGCCAGTGATGCCGTCCACCCTTATATGTTGCAGTGTCAGTACAGCAGTATCTTATATGTTGGCTCCCGAGTTGCATGATTTTACCATGTGTTCCACCCCTTATGGTTTGGTACTTGGAGATTCAGTTACTTTTATGATCAGACATCCAGTTTCAGCATCATTGATCAGCTTTCTATATGTGATACTTAGACATTGATTCCGACATGTACTTCCGGGCCATGCTCAGATGATTCATTGTGTACTTTCAGTTCAGTTATACTTGTATACATTCCGGATTCATCATGTACTTTGTATATGCTGTATTTTTGACTGAGCATGGGTATGCCCGCCTCAGCATGAGTTGACTCTCTGTTTTCTTTCATTGGTTTTTGGCAGGCTGAAATCTAGTGAAGTCCTCTCTTGTCCTTGCGAAGTTATTTCTATGCGCATAATACATTTTGGCCATCATTTACCACTTCTGACCTCATATATTAGGGGGCATCTGTTATAGCATCATCTTTCACCCTCATGTGATTCATGATTGTCTCTTTGGCCTTGGGCACCCATTCCCACAAACTTGAACAAAATTCATAAAAAACAGTGTTAAAAATCCCATACGCGGGTATGCCCAGATTTTTACGCGTGTATACGCGAGTCCATACACACTTTTCCGCGTATGCCATTAAAATCATTAAAAAATATATAAAAATTCCCTATTTTCGGGCTGGGTTGATGGTTACTCCAGTAGTTCAACCACCCCAGCACATGGCCAACTGTTTCCGGCTAATTGAAACCACTTTGAGGGAGTATAAAAGCCCCTCATGTGCATGGCCTAAGGAAGAGAGAAATTTATAGACATTATACTCTGTTGGAATCCCAATTCAAGTCTGATTTCCCGTGCCTCCCGCACTTTCCCAGATTTTTACAGGAAACCTTTGTTTCCTGGAGATGTTCATCAGTTTATATGTCATCTCATGTGCGCAAGTCTTGAAAGTATCCTAGCGAGGCAAGGGCGGGACGGATCCGGACGACGGTCTGTTCGAAGATCGTGGAAGGATTCAGGTGATCTCTCCACTTTTTACTACTGTACATGCTATTCGTAATGAAGAAGAACCATCTTGTTCCTGAATTCACGTGTTAATATCTGCTTGCATATGTGAAAAGATTATTATTTAAGCATTTATTATTGTTTATATTATGTTTCACATGGATTTCACTGACATTTAGGATAGATATATGCTGTACAAATAGATTTCCATGCACGTTTCTTCTTGGTTTTCAGGTTAAGGAGGAAGAAGGGTTGCTGGGGGTTTGGACCCCGCGGGATCTACATCAAACGTAGGATTATGGGTCAGTTCTACTATCGATGTTATCTAGTTTTTAGCATACAAGTGTGGTTGTGTGAGTCCTTCTTGAGTAGCATGCCCTGATCTGTGGAGGTTTTGACCCAACAAACCTCTAGGGAGTTATTTCCCGAAAAACACTAATACAAATAAGGGACTACACTAGTAATATGGGGACCTAACATGCCCCTCTCCCTCAAAAAAGTGTTTTCCTCAATGCTTGGGTAGCTCTCAATGTTTTTGTATAAAATTCTCATCCTCCCATGTAGAATCTTCAGTGGTTAAGTTCTTCCACTTGATGAGATACTCTGAAATTGATCGATTTCGTATCTGTCGAGTTCTTGTTTCCATGACTGTTTCAGGTTCCAGTATGATTTTTACTTCCTCATCAAGTTCTGGAAATATTGTTTGAACTGGAAGTTTGTCACCTATAACCTTCTTTAAGCATGAAACATGGAAAACTAGATGCACTCGCGAAGAAGAAGGAAGCTCCAATTTGTATGCCATAGTACCAATATTTTCCAACACCTTGTAAGGACCATAGTATTTTGGAGATAGTTTATTATCCTTCTTAGCTTGCTTGAGGGACATTTTTTTGTATGGTTGTAGCCATAAAAATACCCAGTCTCCTACATCAAAATTTCTCTCGTTGTGATGTTGATCTTCCTGTTGCTTCATTCGATTTTGGGCCAAATTGAGGTTATCCTTTAAGAGTTGGAGAACTTGCTGTTGATGCTAGATGTGATCTTCCACTGCTTGCACCTTAGAATTTTATCTTAAATATGATGTGATGGACGATGGATGATATCCATAAAGTGCCATAAATGGGGTCATTTTTGCTACAGTATGGAAGGAAGTGTTATACCACAATTCCGCCAGAGGTAACCACTTGACCCATTGTGTTTGTTTATCAGATACAAAACAACGAAGATATCCTTCCAAACATTTGTTTACTATTTCAATTTGACCATCAGATTGAGGATGATAAGATGAGCTATGAGCTAGTTGAGTACCTAAACAAGAAAATAATTCCATCCAAAAATTTCCAGTAAAAATGGGATCTTTGTCGCTTACCATAATCTTTGGGTTTCCATGTAGCTTTTTAATTGTTTCCATAAATGCAGTAGCAATTATACTTGCTTTAAATGGATGAGATAATGCAAAAAAGTGTGCATACTTAGTAAGTATATCAACTACCACCATGATGACACTCTTTCCTTTAGAATTAGGTAAACCTGTGATAAAATCCATTGAAATATCCTCCCAAAGTTGACTTGGAATGGATAAAGGTTGTAGAAGACCTGGGGTCTTAATTGTCTCAACTTTATTTTGCTGGAGAACCAAATATTCTGCCACAAACATTTGAATATCAGATTTAAGGCCATACTAAAAAATTCTTTCTTCACGTTGTGGTAAGTTTTTAAAAATCCTAAGTGTCCTCCTAAAGGAGAAGTGTGCAATTCCAAAAGAATCTTTTGTTTTATTTGGGAATTATTACAAATATATAAGCGATCTTTGTACCATAAGGAATCATTTTTCCAACTAAATTTATCAGATGTACTAGGATCTTGCTTCAAATTTTGAATGAGTGTCCACACTTCTTCAGCCTTCTTCCATTCATCTCTTTCTTCGGTTATCCAATCTGGTTGGATAATATAAATTGGACAAAACAATGCTTCCACCTCTTCATCCTTTCTTGAGAGTGCTCAGTGCATCTGCAACAACATTTAGCTTCCCTTTTTTGTAGATGTTTTCAAAGTCATAACCCAACATCTTTGTGACCCATTTTTGCTTCTCTTCTGAAGATATTGTTTTTTCCAAAAAGTTTTTAAGACTATCATGACCAATTTTTACCTTAAAGTGCCTTCCCATTAGGTAATGTCGCCATTTCTTTAGTGCATGTAGTATTGCCAACATTTCCTTCTCATAAATAGCTTTTTGTAAATACTTTCCTTTGATTGGAAAACTTTAAAAAGCAATGGGTCTTCCTTCTTGCATTAACACAACACCAATTCCATTTCCTGAGGCATCACATTCCACAATAAAGGTTTTTGTGAAGTCTGGCGTAGCTAAGACTGGTGCTAGGCACATCGCCTCATTAAGATGTTCAAAGGCTTAGTTGTTTCAGGAGTCCATGAAAATGCATCTTTCTTCAATAATGTTGTTAGAGGTGCTGCTATTCTCCCATAATTATTAACAAACTTGCGATAATACCCCGTTAACCCGATAAATCCTCGCAAATGCTTTATGGTTGTGGTGACTTTCCATTCCTTGATGTATTTAATTTTGTTTGGGTCTACCTTAACACCCTCGTGAGATACAATATGACCCAGATATTCCACCTCTTGTACTCCAAAGAAACATTTGGATGTTTTTGCATATAATTATTTATCCTCCAATAGTTTGAGCACCCTGTCAACATGTTGAACATGATCCTTCCAAGACCTGCTGTAGATTAGTATGTCATCAAAAAATGCTAGCACAAATTTTCTAAGGAAGGGTTTGAAAATGAAATTCATTAACCCTTGAAATGTAGAAGGTGCATTGGTAAGGCCAAAAGGCATGACCAAAAATTCATAATGAACCTCATGAGTTCTAAATGTTGTTTTCAGAACATCTACAGTCTTCATTCTAATTTGATGATATCTTGAACGAAGATCCAACTTTGTTAAATAAATAGCGCCATGTAATTCATCTAGTAATTCATCAATCACAAGAATGGGAAATTTATCTTTAATAGTGAGCTTATTGAGCTCCCTATAATCCGAACACATGCGCCATGATCCATCCTTCTTGTTCACCAATGCTACTGGAGCAGAGAAAGAACTTTTACTAGGTTGAATTATACGTGCTTCTAACATTTCTGCAATCATACGTTCAATTTCGTTCTTTTGGACATAAGGATATATGTAAGGCTTGATGTTTGGAGGAACACTTCCTGGAATCAAATGAATAGCATGATCATGATCACGAATAGGTGGGAGTCCTTTGGGAGTATCAAACACCTTGGAATGATTGTCCAAGACTTTTTGGAGATCTGGAGAAATAGATGATTTTGATGTTGGAACTTCTAGTGAGCATAATTGTGCAATTACACCTCGTTTTTCTTTATTTAGAAGCTTTGTCATAACATTAGAGCTTATTATCTTTCTCAGATTCCCTCCGATACCCCGTAATTCAATTTCCATTCCTTATGAAGAAATTTTCAAGAAAAGTTCTTTAAAATTAAAAGCTACCATCCCAAAAGATTGTAACCATTGTACTCCTAGTACAACATCAGCACCTCCCATTGGAGTGGAAAGCATTGGACTATTCAATACATATTCCCCCATGGTTAGCTTCATATTATGGCATTTTCCAGGGCAATTGATAGTTCCTCCATTTGCAACCATGACTTGACATTCTGGTGCTGGGTATAGGAAACCATTCAATTCCTTGGCTACCTTACAATGAATAAAATTATGGGTGCAACCTGAATCAATCAACACTATTGCCTTTTTCTTCTTGATATGTCCTTCTATCTTGATATTTTGAGGAGTGGTAATTCCTGCTAATGCATTACACGATATGGTCAGACTCGTTTCTTCTTCTTCTAGGGTTGGTTCCTGGTGTATATCCTCTTCTTTTGAAGTTTCTTGTTCATTTTCTTCCTCCTCTTCACAATATATGTAAAATAATTTCTTCTTAGCACACTTATGACCTTTAGTGTATTTGTTATCACAACTTTAGAAAAGCCCTTTTTCTCTTTTTTCTTCAAATTTTTGTGGTCTCAACCTTGTAGGTTGTGGAAGTCTAGGAGTAGCAATACTTCCATCTTTATAGATGTGAGTGGCAGGCTTCCTTGTCACCATAATTTTAAATTCAAATTTTCTTGCCAACTTGAATGCCTTCTCCAATGAATCAGGTTCCCAAACGTGAACTTCATTTTGGATGTTATCCTTTAAAGCCCCTATGAAGACATCAATCCTATGTTCCTCTGGAATATCAGTTACCGTTATATTCAATTTTTGGAAGTCCTCAATGTGCTCCACCACTGAACCCTTTTGTTTGAGATTTATCAATTGGCTAAAGAAGGTGTTGCTATTTGTATCCTCATAATGTGCTATAATTTCCTCCATAAAAATTGAACAAGTGACAATTTTTTTATAGGAGAAAAGCCATCGATACCATACAAATTTATTTTCTTCAAAATGTAAAATTGCAATGCGTACTTTTTGTGTGTTTTGCACATTATTGAGATCAAAATATTGCTCCATATTTAGTATCCATATTACGGGATCCTTGCCATAAAACTTCCTCGTATCCATCTTTGGAATATGGTGGTTCTTCCATCCAACATTAAAGTTTATGAAATCACGATTAACATTTATTTTTTTCTCATCATGAGTTTCCTCTACTATCTTTTCAGCATTAGGAAACATTTCTTATATCAACTTTTTCAAACCTTCCATGTGTGCATTTAGATCATTCTTCATGTTTTCCATGTTTTCTTTCATTTCATCCATCTTAGCTTCCATGCAAGCTTCCATGCCATCCATCTTACCTTCCACGCCTTTCTTCAAAGCTTCCATTTAATTTTTTGTTTCTATTTGTGAGAGAGAAATTTGGTGCACTTGCTCTTGTAATTTTGATATGTCATGTTACAATTCATCATCTTCATGACTCACAATAGAGCCTTATAAAAGATTAATGGGTGTTGAATTCTTTTTATGAGGCATTTTTATATCATAATACCGATATATATTCTACAATATGCCCTTGGAATCAATTCAAACTGATTTTTCACACAAGACTTATGCAATTCGAAAAAATACATACACACATTTTTATTGATTTTGAGGAGCTCGATGTTGAAACTAAATTATATCTGTGATTTAGGATCTTAAATATCTGAAATTTAGCCTTGTAGTATCCCTCTGAAGCTTAATTCAATTGCCACAGGTCTCACCTAATTTGGATTCTTCAAGGAAAAGTTATGCCCAATCTCCCACAATGACCTAATTGTGGACTGGTTTAGTAGAGCGAACTTGTACGATGTGCCACGTGTCAATGCTTCCTCCTTCGGCTCTGAAATTAATATAAAGGAAACTACAGTCTGTGTAATTGCATCCACTATTTACAAAATTCCAATCTGATGCTCAGAGTGAGAGTTATGATGATTTTCCCAGGGTCACCTCTTTGAGATGAAATTTGGAAGTCTGAAACAACACTAACTTCCATAGATCATATCTCCGAAAATATTGTGAATAAATATTTGAAATGTTTCCACAACATTCCTCAGCATTTTGGCTTCACTCTGTAAAATTTTGAGCTTATGAACCCCCGTAGAAAAAAAGGTATTGCGAAAATTCCACGATGACCTGTTTAAGTTAAATTCAGGAGCCTGCAAAAATACCTAACTTCCATAGATCATATCTCAAAAAATATTATGAACCAAAATTTGAAATGTTTCCACAACTTTCCTCAAGATTTCAGCTTCACACTCTAAAAATTTCAGTGTCTGAAACTTTGTAGAAAAAAAATTACAGTGAAAATTCTACGATGACCTGTTTGGAGCAGCGAAACCTTAGAATCCAAAGCTCTCATACCAAATGTTATGAAGCCAACTCCAAAAATAGAAGAGAAGAGAGATCAACGCCTTAGAAATCAACCACTTCGAGGGGGAAACCTCCAATACATTACATAAATTAACGATTCTTGGATGATACAAATGACAAAACCTCCTTCTATATATAGGGGTCCATGGGATCGCAATATAATCCTAGCCGACCTAACAATAATAATATAAGGGAACAATAATAACAATATGGGGGTTACAGGGGCACAAAAATAAAAATAAGGGTCTACACCAGTAATATGGGGACCTAACAACTTGATCCATTTCATACTCTCCAATCTGCACAGTCATGCACATCTCCCGACCAATTCTCTTCTTATTCTTATAAATCTCGTTCACATCCTTAGTCTCCATGTGAGGTACTTATTTTTCCATGAAACTGTTTATCAGAGCTTGAATATTATCTACTGCCTTCTGATTGTGTAGTATCTTAATGCAAGCTTTTAGGAATGGTTTGAATTCATCATCAGCCTTTGGTTCCATGATAGACCTTGATGTGGATGCTCCTGCAGTAGCAAAATCCCTCATGGCTTCAATGAAAGTCTCTTTCTCCTTTTGCAGGTTGAGTCTTTCTTTCTTGTTAGATGCCTTTCTAATCAATGGCTCTGCATCAGCCTTCTTTTCCTCATCTCCTCCGATGGCAGCACGATTGCATGTAATTACATTTACACTTGGACCATCATTGCACGATTTGACTTTAACCATTTGTGTGTTTTGCGTAGGCATCTGTTGTTGCTTTTCCTACATTTTAGCAATTAACATAGGACAATCTTCGATTACATGATCAAATTGCCTACAGTACCTGTAGGATTGTCACGCAGGATTATGGAAGTCACATGCATAGTGTCCAACGTCTCCAAAATTATAGCAGATTAATTGCCCTCTTCCTCGACCTGCGCCTCCTCCTTTCCCCCCTCCTCTTCCTCTTGCTGGGGATCCTCCCCATCTAGAGGGAGATGCTGGAAATGAAGGGTCAACCTGCACTCTATAAAGGTTAGCACTATCTTATATTAGATCAAACACCGGTAATGGTGCTCATCATGACCAACTGAAGAGAAAATCTGCACCACTCATGCTTTAGCTCTGGCACATAGGCTCCTAGTCGAGGGCAATGGTCTGTATCATGTCGTCTGACTACCCTACAATCAGCGCACCATAGTGCAGGGTTACTTGGCCTAGAAGCATCCCTGGAACGTAGCAGATTTGGTCCTCCTTCTTGCAGGTAATCTGAGAATAGAGGGCACTGATCTTTGGTGTGGCCAGAACCTTTAAAACGTACGCACCAGACATTTGTGCCAACTTCTTTACCCCGATCTCTACGTAAGTTTTGAATTTCTAAGTGCATAGCCTCCAGTTGGATTTGACTTTGCAGCACTCCGAATTGGGTATCTTCCTTAGGCACAACTTCTAATTTCAAAGAAAATTATAGGGATTCAGCCTGCGAATCAATATTTTGTTGATCCATAGGCCCGCGCAGATGTGGTAATAGCATGGAAATGAACCATTCCTTATGCTGCTTATTATCGTAAACAAATCCTTCATCGCTGATGGTGCACTTCAGCCGTTGGTCAGATTCCCAAACCGATTTATTTGACCCTTGTTTAATATCTTTTAATTCTATAATGCACTGTGGATAGGACTTCAGCTTTCAAAATCATTGTTTCATGGCATTATTAATTTGTGCAATAGTGGGATCTACGTTCTAAGAGAGATATCCCATGAACCAATCCAACATGTGACCTTCGAATGTGAGAGCCAGTTGTGCTCTCTTGACAACATGCATATTAAAATTTTAAGCAGTCCACACTACATCAAACACAAACCAAAACCGATCTATATCCTCTTCTCCCACACCCTTAAAGGTGGGCAGCTTCATATGCGCGGACATATCGTTCGCAGGTGGCGATGGTGGTGGGGTAAGAGATGTCTTACCTCTGCGTGAGTTTGACTGTAGTGTAGTAGGAGGGCTACTTTCAGTGCACGCAACCTCACTACTCTCTATATAAGGTGAATTTCTCAGAGGGCTGTATACGGATATGTCTCCTCTCTGATTGACCTGATAATATTTTCCGCTAAGCGTAGTGTTTTCAATCTTATCAGGGGTCATTCACTCGGTGTGGCTGCACAAAACACCCTTTTCACACAATAACATCTTAATCAGCAGAGGCAAAGTTCGTAAGAATTTTCCTCTCAATCCCTTGAAAAATATCCTTTCAGCTTCATAATACGACACAAAATGATCTACTGCAAATTATATCACAAACCCACCCAAGATGCTATCAACCCAGTGATCTATAGTCTGGGTGATGGAATTATGAGTCTTTTCCAATTGTTGGATCAATTCAGGCATCCACTGCATGACCTTGTCGTCCTTCCAACATGTTTGCAATTCTGCTAATCTTGAAAACCACTCCTACAATTCATGTGCAAAGGTCACAAAGAAGATCTCGTGAACCTATATGAAAATATACTTGTTCCTCCAATATTCAGTAGAAAACTTATTACTTCTCTTTTATTTTAGGGAAAATTCCAGAATCTGTTTCTCAAACCAGTCCTCTAGTTCAAGCTTTAACGGTTTCCACAACATCTAATCTCTCTCAAAATGATCCCGGTCCCAGCAACGGAACTATATGTTGGCTTGAGGGGTCTTGACCTAGGTTCGAAGTTAAGTTTAACCAATAAAACCCTCTTACTATTGGCCCTTTCGGTAGTGACCTACTTGCGCAGGTAAAAGCCTCACCTGAAGCAATATGGTGGGTTGTTGGAACCAGGTTTCCACACCCTGAGAGATAATTAAATGATGTGGCTGCCTTTAGATCTATAACAACCCTGATCAGACCTTCGCAACAGAAGCCCTAACCAGAAAAATTTAGGTCAATTATACAAAATAAATTGCATGCATGCTAAAATAGAGTCTGAAATCCATGTAATAATCCTTAATACATATTCTGAAAGCCCAACAGTACTAGATACATTCAATAATAATTCATATAAGGCCAGAAACAGTTACGCAATAAAAATAACACAGTAATAAGAAATAACATGCAGAAATGATTATAAATCAAATAACAGATGCATTTCATACTTAGATATCATCCAAAACAATTCTTAATTCATTAACAGTTCATATCTGCCTTACAAAACCTTCGGTTCACCCACGCACATAACTAGCAGGGTCTACACACAGCGAGACTAAGGTCTCTGTGCACACAGCTAGCAGTAGCCTTCTAACCCAGAAAAATCTACTAGAATATCAAAATACAGTTAGATATCTATCATCACTAACATTACTGTCTTCGATCGACTCGATATAGACTCCTATTTATACTTTTAGCCTACGTGTCGCTCATATAATGTCTGCAAACTCTAGTTTTCAGCCCCTAGTTCTACCCTTTTTACCCATTACAACTCATGAGGGGCTTTGACCCACCCCAAAGTACCTTAAATTGTGTTGCGCATGACTAAACTTACAAAAATTTACAAAATATATAAAAAATGTATCAAAATTCGGTCCTAGGGACTCCGCTCCAACATCACCCTTCCAAGTGTCCAAACCCCAATTTAACCTGATTTTTCACTGATATGAACTCCCAGTTGCATGAAAAATCATTCAGCCATGCGACTGAAAGCCTCTAGTCGCATGCACACCTAAAAGGGAGTGAATGGAGCCTCAATTTCACAGTTATGTTCCTGCTATGACGAAATATGTGACACCTTTTCAGGGCTAGACTCCAAGCCACTTCCCAAAACTTGCTTAGACTTTCCAAAACAATAAATGACATAAAGACAAAGCCTCCCATACGAAATTTAGACAAGAAATTGACCTAGCAAGGCCTAACCATGACATACATTTCGTCAAACAAAACATGGGCATGTAATCTACAAGTCATAATTACACATCTGAACATAGGCATCTCATACTTATCTGAGAATCGTCAAGAAGGTTTGATGCCCTCTCACAATAGTTGCATTTTCATCTATTAGGTCATACATTCATTTAATAATCAAAACATGATGAGAGATGTTGAGTCAAATTATAGACTTATAATTTGTCAACATAAATTATCAACCCAGGGCAGGTAAGCTTGTGAGTTGCTGTGCAAAATATATGCAGGCTTAATACTTCAAGTGCTTACTAATCAAACTAGTCAATCATATAGAGAATTAATGCCTCTTTTCTACATCAACATTTGGCAACAAAGGCTATGGAGTGGATTTAAACATCCCTCTACAACTCTTGGTATTGCTAATGTGATCAGAAAAGATAAGGGATCAAACTTACAACAATAAAGAAATCAACATGACAATGTAAATCGAACTTGATTAAATGAAATCCACACATTAACATTGAAACTTAATCATTCAATCAATTTACAATTGCTACTGAAAATTCCGAAATAGTACATTAGCTCTGTAAATGAATTATTACTGCATAAAGGAAATTAAAGCGCACACACACACTACAACTAAGGAAGTTGTGAGCAAAGGGGGCCCTCCCTCACTCACAACCCCTTTCAAGGTTAAAAGGGATTACTCAATATAATGGACAAAACATCAAATATTATATTAATCTAAGTATATTACAGCCAGATACAATCTGATATGTGCTATTAGCAAAACCCAACCTAACCCCTTACAATATGAAACGTAGTCGAATTTATACAAGTTCGAAAGCCCATATTTGGCTCGAATGAGGAAAACTACTAATTAGAGCTATTAGCTATCAATAAAGGTACAAATTGTCAAAATTAGCTCTGATGAGTATAATCCATGACAGAAAGCATGGATTAGACAATTTTCATTACATAACTGGAGTTTCTCTTCATGTAGCCAATGAGAAGAGTTATGCGGATTTGGGTGGTTTCAGAGGTGGATTTGAAACAACCAATAGGAAAGAATCCATGTATGGAAAATTCCCTGCAAAATCCAGGTTCTCATTTGATTTGGAAGTGAGTGGAACATAACTAACCATTGATTCTGTTGCAAGAAATCTGGGTGGTTGCAGGAAATCCGAATCTATAGGAATTTCATAGCGTTTGCAGGAAATGCGACCCCACGATCTGTCTTTAGGAAATTTTAGATCTGTTTCGAATCAAAGCAAATCTGCATAATATTTCTAGATTAGTTGGCATGATAATTCAATGAGGAAACAAATAGCTTAAGGAATGCTTAATATTAAGGTAAAATGACACTTTTTATGTTAATTTGCATACCTCAAGCACATAACACCCTTTTGGCGAAAAACCTAGATGATATCACCGAAATAAGCACAATTGGGGGTCAAGGAGAGTTCAAAATGGGATTGGTAAGGTCTACAAAAGATGTTAAAATTAGGCAAAATTGGGACTCAACATATCCCCCACACCTAGCTTCTTGCATGTCCCTTATAAAAGCAAAATAGTTGCACACTCGAAAACAGGAAATCAGTCCTTGCCATGGGCTGCAACTACTGCAGCCAAATGATCCAATTGGGCCCTACTAGACTCTGCCTAAACTTGACCCCTGTAAATCTAATTTTTTTCTTCATATGGTCAATTTGAGCCTACTTCTTCTTCATGATTCGGTCTGCCTTCTGATGCGATTCCTCATGCTCTTTCTGCATGCGTAGGTTTTTTTAATTCATGGTTTCATTCTCCTTCCTCAAAGCCAGTTCTGAAACAGTGATCTCAGTGATAATCTCCTCTAATTCTTGTAGAGACTGTTTTTTCTGGGGAGTTACTTCCCGCTCATGATGTCCTTGGGAAGACTGGGGCACACTAGTGTCCTCCTATCCTTATTTTTCTTATGTTGTTTCATTTCTGCTTTCCTACAGCACGGGATCCTGGAAGGACATTGTTTCTCCATTAATGAATTCAACTGCCTCCACCTTCTCCTTTACTTTAGGCTGTTCATGGAGATTTTCTTTATTTTTATCAGATTTCTTGGGAAATACCCCCACTTCTACAGTGTCCTTTACAGCCAGCTTGGTAGCCCGAATTATTGTGAATAGGCTTAGTGGGGGTGGAAGTTCCCTTCAACTTGGGAATTTTTACCTATAGTCTCCCCAATCACCACCACTTCTTCATATTTTTTTTCCTCCTTTGTCTGTGGCCCATGGGTTCGTGACTTCTTCCTTGGTTTTTATACTAGATTTTCTTCCTTGGGCTCTGAAGGGTCGGAGTCTTCATCCTCCACAAAATAATTCTCGGCCAGAAAATCCTCCCACATCTTCTTCTTCTTCTGCAAAACTGCCATTAGGATGATTTTTACCAGCCCATGGTGATATAGGTTTTCCTCCAAGTGGGTTGCCCTTTCCTTGGCAGCCATAGACATTTTCAACAGGGACATCTTCAAATAATATGGTATATTCAAAGGCTTGTCTTGAAAATGTCCGAGAAGTCAAATGTGAAATAAAAACGCGAGCCCAAAGCGGCCTTCGCATGTTATATACTTCTACAGAAAAAATAACAGGTGTCGATACTTACTTCTCAAGAATTCCCATGGAATCCATTTGCTCCAGTGAGGGTTTGAATTCTCCTTCTGAAGAAAGGACACTCAAATTCCCTTATTGAAACGTTGGTTCTTAAACCAACATTACCCGTCCTGTGGAATTCCGCATGCCCGAGCCACTAGATCCTTTGTTAATCTAAATTGGACATTCCCGACTTATGATTTGTCACATTTTAAATTTAGGGTGAAAGAATTCATAACCTCTGAATTATGGCCACTGAATTTTTTAAACAAAGGTAACCAACCTTCTTTCTCCAGTCTCGCTTTACTGCGAGGGTGAGATTCCAACAACGCAGGGCCTTGTGGCTCAAATCGAACAGGGGACTCAGTTTCGACATAGTGAAGGATGGGAGAGACAGAATGAATGCGGCTTAATGAAATGCGGTGCTAAGACTTACAATGGATCACTCGACAAGGTTGGGTTAAATTGGAAATATCAGAGAGCACGGAGATTTTGAAAAGCAGGTCATGATCATGATTATCATCTTGATCCGACCTGTGGAATGGATATTAGGAATACAACGACCAGATATGTCAGGGTCATGATGATCAGGCATGGAGCTCAATTTATGATGCGACGGTTTACGACCGCGTTTTTCTGCAAGGGTTGCCATAGCTTAAATCATACAAATTTAAAAAATTAAAGCATCGTTACCTCTTACCTTAAGTGTCATATCACTGCTGTACCTTACCAAGCTTACCTTCCAACGGTCCAATCCTTGGATGACGTTTGCTTGTTTGTTGAAATGATAACCCACTAAAAAAATTACATCAGATGTATAATCACAGAATTCATGACCTCGACCAATAATAATTTTGTTAGTACTTTATCCAATAATTTAAACTAATGTTTTTTCTATGAATTTTTTTCTTCAGGAAACCAAGGGCGTTGTTGCAAGAAATGGAACAGTGACTGCTGAACATTCTGTAGGAAATTATTCTACAGGAAAAACTGTTTCTCCTATTAGAAAATTAAATATTACAGAGCAATGCAACACATAAAATATGCAAAAAATAAAAGCACACAAAAACACATAAAACTAGAGAGACACAGATATACGTGGTTCACCCAGTTTGGGCTACGTCCACCCCGAAAAACCAGTCCTTCCTTTCTATTATCCAACAAAAATGAAGAGACAAAACCTACAGCAGATCCGCTGTAATATCCTCTGTTCTCTCTCACAGTCTCCCTCTCTGTTTCTCACTCTGAGAATACACATACATACGATACACAGCCGCAATACAATACCCTCATAAAAGCGAGGGGTTGCCTTATAGGGAAAAAAACCCTAATCTAAACATAACTTCTACCGTCAGATCATTCGCCTAATGAACGGCCCAGATTGACTAGAAATTACTATACTTTTACAAGGCAATTTTACATCGTTTTTGGGCCGGGCGCTCGGCTCAAAACCCACGCCGGGATCCGAAACGCGGGCCGCCCCCCCGACCCCCCCACTGCCAGCTGACACCACGGCGGCGGGCCACGCTACCCAAGGTACAGGGGTCCAACGTTGTGATACAAAGTAAACAAGATAATTAGGCTCCACACCCAACATCTCCCCTGTTTATGTATAGTTCATTGCACATGAATGAAGGTGTTGATGTTGAATATGAAATTATCTCATTTGATTACCAGCCATTGAGGTAAACTATTAACCAATGCAAGACCCATCGCCATTAATGAGAGTGAGGACCAAAGTACCCTGATGCATCCTATCAAGTGTGAATTTATGAGCCATTGTCGAACCTCCTATAGGATCTAGTAGTCAAGGAGCCATAACGATTCCCCATTTTTGCTGGCGGGATAGCCTGTCATTAGGGAATACAAGCTTCAAGGAATCATAAGGCTCTAATATTGCACCCAGATAATTTGCTGATGTCGATGGGCCAAGATTATTGGAAGGAGGGCCTTAAGGAGTCCCACATCATTCCAACATGATAAATCCACAGATTAACTGAAAAACACAATTTATTGATAGGATCCTAAAGGATCTACTGACATGTGTTTTTAACGAGCCCAGGGTAGTCCATGCTCGCTAGATTTCAATTTTAGGGAGTCTGAAATACTAAAAAATAAGACTCCAAGGGGGCTCCTTTTCCGTAACTAGTCCATTGGGCCTGGAAAAAGAAATAACCATGTACCCAGTAGACATTCCTCTCATGATTTACCAAGCACGAGGAGGAAAAAAGTGAGCTCATTGTATTAGCAGGAAAATCAGGAAGAGGTGGTGGAAGGAATGACTCCTTCTCTCACCATCTCCAGGTCTTTCTTCTTCATAATTTATTCCACAAATTCCTCCTTAGATTGGGGTTTTTGATATAGCTTGACTATGTGCCCATTAACCAAGAAGGTAGCATTCCCATCATCAATAGTTTTAATCCGAAGAGATCCATTATCAAAAACTTTCTCAATTTCATAGGGGCTTAGACAATGTGTCTTGAATTTCCCTTTAAAGTTCTTAAATTTTGAATCATACAAAAATGCCCAAACTCCCTCTTTGAATTTATCCTTTTTAATGTATCTATTGTGCCATTTAGCCCATTGTTGTTGGATCAAATTAGTATGCTAAAAAGAATCCTGCCTAATATCATCCAACTCATTGAGCTGCAAGATTCTTTGTTGTTGAGCTTCATTAAGGTCTATACCCAAATCTTCTGCCATCTTGAAAGTTCTGATCTAAAACTCAATGGGAAATAAAATTTGCTTTCCATACACCAATTCATATGGAGAGAAGCCAGTGGTATTTCTCCATGTGATCCTGTAATCCCACATTGCCTCAGGAAGTTGATCAGACCAATCCTTCTTATGTAATTGCATTCTCTTTGTAAGGAGTGTCTCCAACACCTTATTCATTGATTCCACCTGCCCATTGGCCCGTGGATGGTAAGGGATGGACTTACAATGAGTAATATGATATTTTTTCACAATTCCCTACATAATATTTGACACAAACTGAGTACCTTGATCAGTAACTATCTCCCTAGGTACCCCAAATCTTACAAAAATATCAAAAAAAAGAAAATCTACCACTTCTTTCTCCGTTGCTCTAGGTAGTGCTCTTGCCTCCACCCACTTTGTAACATAATATGTACAAACCAAAATATACTTCTTACCTTTGGACATAGGATTGATGGGACCTATAAAAGAAAGAGCCCACCTCTTGAAGGGTTCCATGAGAACCTGTGGCTGCAAAGGCATATTTTCTAATTGTACAGGACGCCCCATTCTCTGGCAGCTATCACACTTTCGAACATATTCCTTTGCATATTTAAAAATACTTGGCAAGTAGTAACCTAAGCAGAGGATCTTATAGGTTGTCTGCTTGTCTTCAAAGTGTCCTCCACAAGGTTCATCATGAGAGGTTCTCAAGATGTCATATATCTCATCTTCCCTGACACACCTGCTAATAATCAAAGCAGGTTTAGTGAAAAAGATATCTCCCCTAATCTAAGAGTAATCAACACTTTTCCTAAAAATCCTCTTTTTCTGATTAGATGAAAAGTAGGGTGGAAACTTTCCTATAGCAATGTAGTTGCCCATGTCTTCAAACCAAGGTGTTTTAATAGAAATAACAAACAAATTTTCATTGGGAAAGCTATAATTAACATGAACATCCTCACTTGCATGGTTGAGCCTAGATAAGAAATCAACTACTTGATTTTCTTTTCCTGGTCTGTCCAATACTGTGATGTCAAATTCTTGCAGCAACAAAAGCCTCCTAGTGATCTTGCCAGTGATTGGTTTGTTCATGAGATATCGAATGACAGAATGATTAGTGTGTACAAAAACATCACAGGCCATGATGTAATGTCTAAACTTGTTAATAGCATAAATCACAACAATTAATTCTTTTTTCAGTTACCGTGTAATTTAGTTCTCCCGTAGTTAGATTTTTACTAGAAAAATAAATAGCATGGGTTACAGGATCCTCCTTTTGACCCAATACTACTCCTATGGCTGAATCAGAGGCATCAGTGGAAATGTGTTGGGGCCCTTGTTTTTGTTTAAGTTTTGAACTCTTGGCCAAGACATTTTGAACTTTGACTCTTTTTGAGTTTCGGGATAAATACACACAGCAACCGCGACCGCGCCGCAACGACCAGGAGTTGCGGAGCTACCAAGGTGGCGTGGAAGCTCTCGATAGCTGGAGATCGAGCAAAGATAGGTGCAGATGAAAGAAACACAGCAGAAAACAGAAAGTAGAACACGCAGACATCAGAAGAGAAGCTGGAAAAAGCCAGAGTGAAGACACAGAGAAGCTGTCAGTCGCGAGGAGCGGGTGAATAAATAACGATCACCCGGCTGAAAAGAAGGGTTGTTGGGGTTGTTGTTGTTGTTGTTGTTGAAGGTTGAATGGATACGAGAGAAGTCGCGAGGATCGAGACAGGGAAGGATGCGCAGAGCAGCTACGGAAGAATCATGGTTGTTCTTCCTATAGTTTCTTACTTCTTATGTTCTTCCTTCCTGTTCTAAAGTCCATCTGTATCAGACTTGTGAGTTATCAGAGAGAAAGCTATGTAATCCTGTGTTCGGCCAGAAGAATAATATAAGGGAAGATTGCTGTCTTAATAAGTTGTTCATGCGCTGTAATGTGTTTACACTTATTTAAAATTTTAAGTTGCGACTGTTTGAATACTTAGTAAGTGATCTTGCATGTGTAATTTGGTATATGTAATGGATGCTCTTTCTTTATTTGGTTACGGGTTTATTCCTTACCAGTGATCTCATCCCCTTATGCATGTGGTCGCGACACGCCTCGGGTGAGACGCACTGCTCTCCAAGAGCGGGGTGAAAATGCCGGCGTGTTCCTAGACTACACCGGACCCCTTGTTGGCCACAACCCTTGAACCTGGGTCTTGTCCGCGAGACCTGACTTTTCGCCAACAAATGGTTCCGTTGCCGGGACCTGCATGTTCTGAGGGGATCTAGATCATGGTCTCGAGGATTTTTGAAGGAGAAATACGGCGATGGTGGGATGATCATCTTGACCATTTCATTACTCAGCAAGCGGAGCTGATCAAGAAAAAGGAGGCGGCGATCAGGGAGCTTGTTCTTTTCTCGGACTCAGCTAGTGATACGTACGAAATTTTCTAGGGAAGGTTCCCTACTGACCTTTACAATTGGTTGCGAAGGTTACGAGCGACGGTGCCGCAAGCAGGATCGCGGAAGATAAATCGCAGGTGGGCGCACGAAGACCTGGTAGCACTGCATCGGGTAGACACTGAACTAACTCGCGCGGTGGATTTTTGGGTAAGGACCACGTTGGAAGGATACATGGTGGAGTTTGCTTCTGAGTGCTATCAGTCCTTCTCGAAAGTTGAGGCTGTCTTCCACTCGGGGCTAAGGGGGAAGCTATTGAAGGAGATCCCGCTGTGGATCAAAGCCCTGATGGCGGACGAAGGGTTGATTGAATTCCACAAAATGAGTATGGAAGCGTAAACCACCCGTACTGGGGGAAGGATTGAGGGGACCGATGCTGTGTAGACAGTAAGAGTGGGGAGCGGGGGATGGACGTTGAGGCCGCATGCAAGTTGCGGGAGTCACGTGCGCATCGGCGGGCACAGATCGCCGATAGGTGGCGAAGAAGGGTAATGAGAGATTTGAAGAGAAGGGAAATCGAGAGGAGAAATCAGAAGGAGGCGCCTCATAAGACAAGAACCATGGGTTTGGATACCCGGACAGGAGACGGGACAGCAGCGGACGTACAATGGGTGCATGGGAGCCCAGCGACGCGAGAAAGAGAAGTAACGACTAGCGAAGATAATGGAAAGATGCAGCCCGAAGAAAGCTCCGATGACGAATGGCACGGCGTGATGCAGCAGATGTTCCAGGATCAGACGGCACCCACCCCTCCAGGCAGCCCTACGTCCCGCTTTCCGCATGGCCAGGATCCCGACCTTCCCCTGGTACTTTATCAACCTTTAAGAAATATTTTTATTCAGTTACAAGCATTAAGTCAGTCATACAGTAGTTCAGCAGCGTCGGTAACGCCCGTTAACAGTAGCGTTACTAGTAGTAGTATTTTCCCTAGTGGGACCGTTACGCAACTAGGACCCGGAGGTTTTATCCTGGTTAATTCTCCGCAAGTACATATGGCTGGATCTTTCACCCGGTATCCAGAGTTCTCTGGCCGGGGAAACGACGACGTAGAACAACACTGGTATCTGTGCGAAGCCATCTGGAGGGCTCGTCAGACGCCGGATGCAGGGAAGTTAATAGAGTTTCAAACCACGCTCAGAGAGAGAGCTCTGCGTTGGTTCATCAAGTGGTCCGAGGCGCACCCTAACCCGGTAATTGCAGACGTGAAGCGGGATTTTGTCCGCGAATTCAAGCTTCCCCAGACAGACCAGCAGGGCCTGTCCGAGCTGTGGGAAATTAAACAGAAGGAAGGTGAGACCGCGTGGGAGTTGATGCAGCGATTCAAGGACGCGATCGGGAAACTGAGCTACCCGATCGATCCAAACCACCAGAGGGACTAGTTCATCAAGGCTCTGCTCCCCTTGACACGAACCCCTCTTACTCAGCAGAAGATTGATAATCTGCAGGATGCTTTGGAGCAAGCCATGAAGATTGAAGCCATGGCGGGCTACCCCCAGGAATATCGGGGGGTGGTGGCCCCTCAAGACCCTTCTTTGGTAGGGTTGCAACACCAGATCGCCAGCTTGACCGAAAAGCTCAAGGAAATTCAGCCAGCGAGACCAGCGCGACCGAATGTTTGGTGTACTCATTGCCTGGTCAAGGGACACGTCACAACCGAGTGTTCTCGGTTGCGCGGCGCAGGAGTTGGACCCTCAGTTGCAGCAATTCAGGGGGGTCCACCACCAGGGGGTGGCGCGGCGATGAACCCGCAGGGAGTCTACCAGCCGCAACAGTCTTTTGCAGCGTTCCAACCGCAACCGGGGTCCTCCACCACGGAGTACTGTGAGATTTGCCGGACGATAGGGCACCCTCCTCGGATGTGCCCGATATTACAGAAGTACTCCACGGTCCCGAATAATGTATACTGTGAATTCTGTGTGTCTGCGACCCACAACACTGAGCAGTGCAGGGCGCTTGACGCTCTTGCGGATCGATTGGATCGTCCCTCGTACAGGGTGAATGAGGCCCCAAGGGGAAGAGGTGGCGGCATGCGGGGAGATCGAACAGGCGGACGCGGTCCGGTAAAATGCTACAACTGTGACCAGGAGGGTCATGTGGCTCGAGAATTTCCCCTTCCGCGACGACCCTGGTGTTCCCACTGCCGGGTCAACGCCCATGCTACAGAAGACTGTCCGGAGCTCATCAAGAAGTGGGAAGAACGGGTGAGGCAGAGGGGAGCAAATATGATAAACTCAGAACCGCGCAGCACCGCAGCCCCTGACATGCAGAACGTTGCGATAGTAACACGGGGTGGAAAGAAGACTGGAGACGATGCCCACGAGAAGGAGCCAGCACGAGTGGTTCGGCCGGCATCCCCAAAGAAGTTGATCAGGCCCGAAGTCCAGAAGAAGTATTTTCAGGAGGAGGTTGAGGCATTCGCCCAGTTGCGGAACGAGGGCAGGCTGGAGGAGCCCCGGCGGCCGGAATCAGGTGCGCAGAACGCCGCAGATGCTGTGGTCGAGGATTGGCTCCGGCTATTCCTCAGGATTATTGGTAATGCTGGGCTGCGGCAGCAGCTCAAGCATGCTTTAGCCGGAGCGCTGCAGGGGCGCACAGAACCCAGAGATCCGGTGGACGCTAGGCCTCAATACGTGCAACGTTTCAAGCGGAACAAGCAACGAACGGGCAAGGAATTCTGGCTTAACACGCAGGTCGCAGGATTCCAAATCAGCGACACCATGTTGGACTTGGGGTCCGACGTCAATATATTGCCACGAAAGACATGGGAGGCTCTTGGAAAGCCACGGCTCGCCTATTCCCCAATCCAACTCAGGATGGTGAACCAGTACTGTATTTTGCCAATCGGCCGACTCGAGGGTGTCGAGGTCGACGTTGCGGGGGTGAAGACATACACTGACTTTGAGGTTATTGATATCATGGGCGATAAGGACCCCTATCCTGCTCTACTTGGCATTGATTGGGCTTTTGAGAATTACGCGATCATCGACCTCAAGAAGGAGCTGATGATTTTTGAGGATGGGGAGGTACGGGTCACTCAGCCTCTCAACCCGTATCAGGGTCCGCAATATACAGAACCGGTGGACAGTCGGGAGGATGCTCAGATAATGGACCATCTCTATCAGATGACTGCAGGGAAGCGGGATGATTATATTAACCCGACCGCAACTGGCTCTATCAGTTGGCAGAGTGAGCAGAGCTCGGAGCTCGGATCCGAGCTCATGTGGGAAGACTGGCAGCAAGGGGGGTATGAGACCACCACGCGGAGATGTGCCTCCATCGCTCAAGTCTGGTGGGTAGGGACTGAGATCCGCGGATACCCCACATTATCAAAAATGAAAGCAGTGAATACTTTTATTGCCAAGGTGGAAGACCGGGTCCCAGAGGAAAGCCGGATACCACTTTTGGATGTGGCCTTGAAGTCAACATCGGGACGATGGTGGAACAATCACCGCAACACTCTGTTGCGATGGGAGCGTGTGGAAGAGGTTCTGCGGGCACGCTTCAAAGAGGATGAAGGGCCCTGCATTACACTTAAACATCACGGAGCTTCCGACCCGCGACAGCATTTGCGGGTGTGCGAGTAACAGTGGCGTAGCGCCAGGTACCCTGAGGAGTTGTGGGTCCACAGGTTTGTCCACTCCCTGGGTACAATTCCCCAGGCCTGGTACCTGGAGGAAGAGCGGAAACAAGGAACCCGCTCCTGGCAAGCAGTCGCGGAAAAGTTCGTCCAGAGCTTCTCGTTCGAAGGGGAGACGGCGCAGGAATCTCAGGCCCTACAAGCCGTCAAGGAGTTCTGTTTTTCCACCATCCTGAGCCCGATGAGGGTCCGGTGGCGTCACGCTCCGGGGTCAAGCGCGAATTGGTTTGTCAACAAATTGACGGCGCTTCGGAGGATGATAGTTTGGAAGACCTTAGGCATCTCTATTTCGACGAAAAGGAGGGCGAGCGGAGCATCCGCGACGAGCCGACGATAGAGGGAGTCCATTTACAGCCGCTCAAGACAAAGAAACTGAACATTGGAATGGAGGAGAAACCTAAGCTGGCAACAATGGGAGATTACTGGGACGAGGAGACGACAAGAGAAATTTTCAGCCTCCTCCGGGAGTATGAAGATTTATTTCCGTCATCAGTTGCGGACCTGAAGAGGATCAAGGGGGATCTGGGCGAGATGCGCATCACACTGAAACCGGGAGCCAGGCCGGTAAAGCACCGACCCTACTGGTTAAATCCACGTATCAAAGAGAAGGTCAAGATGGAGATCGACAAGATGCTAGCTGCGGGCCTCATCTTTCCAGTAGAAGAAGCCGAGTGGGTAAGTCCCATTGTCATCCAGAACAAGAAGGACAAAGCGGAAATCCGTGTCTGTGTAGACTATCGGAGTTTGAATAATGCTTGTATCCACGATCCGTTTCCCACTCCCTTCAGCGATGAAGTTCTAGATCATGTCGCGGGAAACGAAGCTTATTCCTTCACTGATGGGTTTTCGGGCTACCATCAGGTGCGCATCGTCGAGGAAGACAAAGCAAAGACGACATTCACCACTGAGTGGGGATCATTCGCATACCACGTTATGCCGTTTGGTCTGAAGAACGCCCCGGCGGTGTTTTCCAGGATTGTCATTGCTGCTTTCCAGGAGTACATTCACAAGTTCCTGGAAGTCTATATGGATGATTAGAATGTTTACAGCCTGCTGAAGAAACATGCCTCCCTGTTGCGTGTTATGTTCGACCGGTGTCGCCAGCTGCAGATTACCTTGAACTTGAAGAAATGTATTTTTGCAGTACCATTCGGCACACTCTTGGGTCACGTGGTGTGCAAGCAAGGGGTCTGCGTTGATCCTGCCAAGGTCGCGGTCATCGTCCACATGGAAGCCCCTGAGAACATGAAGCAGTTGCAGGCACTGCTCGGGCACACAGGATACTACAGGCGGTTTATCCGCAGCTACGCCAAAATCACTGCCCCTCTGGAGAAACTGTTGCGGAAGTCAGAAGCATTCGAGTGGACGGCGGAGTGCAGGAGGGCACTCGACACATTGAAGGAGAAGTTGGCGACGACACCCATACTTGTTCACCCCGACTGGGATAAGCAGTTCCATGTGCATATTGATGCGTCCGGAATTGCACTTGGAGCTGTGTTGGCGCAACCCGGGGAAACGACAGTTGACCACCCTGTATACTTTGCCAGCCGACGGTTATCGAATGCGGAAAAGAATTACACCACGACCGAGCGGGAGGCGTTGGCGATGGTGTACTCTCTCCAGAAGTTCCGCCACTATCTTCTGGGCAGCAAATTTACATTTTTCACGGACCATTCTGCATTGAAATATCCGGTAAATAAGCCTGTGTTGGAAGGAATAATCTGTCGATGGCTTCTACTTTTTCAGGAGTTCACGTTTGAGGTGATTGTCAAGCCTGGTAGGCTGAATGTTGGTCCCGATCACTTGTCCAGGTTGGAGACGGGAGAGAATGAAGGCCCGTTGGACGATCAGCTTCCGGATGCTGACCTCTTCCGAGTTGAAGCAGTACCAGATTACCTGGCTGACATTGCCACGTATCTGACCACGGGACAGTGCCCTGAGGATTACACCCCGCTTCAGAAATGCCACCTTGTTGTCCAGGCGGCCGACTACCAATTGATTGCGGGGCAGCTGTACAAATTGGGGCTGGATGAGGTGTTGCGCAGGTGTGTTCTTGACCACGAGCGGGAAGCAGTGATGTGGGAATGTCACAGCGGTGTTGCGGGAGGACACGTGGGTGCTAAACCCACCGCAAGGAAGGTGCTTCAAGCTGGCCTATGGTGGCCGACTGTACATGCAGACTGTAAGGCCTATGTGAAACGTTGCGATATTTGTCAGAGGACGGGAAGGCCTTCGCACAGGGACGAGCTTCCGCTACACCCAGTGCATGTGTTGCGGCCGTTTGAAAAGTGGGCTGTTGATTTCGTTGGCCCCATCGCACCAGTCGCTCGCCATTCCAAAGCCCGGTACATCATTACCGCGACGGATTACCTCACACGGTGGGCTGAGGCAGCAGCGGTACGCGACTGCTCGGCAGAGACCGCTGCCCGGTTCATCTTTGAACACATCATCAGCCGCTTTGGCTGCCCCCGGAGCTTGACAAGCGATCAGGGTACGCATTTCATTAATGCCACAGTCAAGTCACTACTGGACACATTTATGATTCAGCATCATAAAAGCAGCCCATACCACCCACAGGCCAATGGTACGGTGGAAGCCTTCAATAAGATTCTTGAAAAGGGCTTGACTAAAATTTGCAATGCTCAGCGGGATGATTGGGATGAGCGGATACCAGCGACATTATGGGCTTACCGGACCACGGTAAAACGTTTGACCAACCAGACGCCATTCCAGCTGGTGTATGGCCGGGAAGCTGTGATTCCCGCCGAGTTCACCGTACCCAGCCTTTTGATCGCAACGTCCCTTCAATTCTCAGAAGAGGCGTCACTTCGGGAACGCCTCCAGGAGCTACAAGAGCTGGATGAGGCTCGATTCCTCGCGGAATTCCACCAAAAGGTCCAGAAGGCCAGGCAGAAAGCGTGGCACGACCGCCACATCAAAACTAAGGCTTTCCAAGTTGGCGGCAAAGTTCTCTTATATGACAGCCGGTTCCAGAAGTTTCCAGGCAAGCTCCAGATGCACTGGTTGGGACCGTATTTTGTCATCGAGATCCGCGACTCAGGCGCCGTTCGGCTGGCACAGCTGGACGGTACAGTTCTTCCTGGGTGGGTGAATGGCGCACGCCTGAAACCCTACCAGGAGTAGGTACCTTCTCACTTTTCATTAATAACTCTCGCAACCGAGAGAACCCGTAGAGTAGCGTAGTTGAATAACTCTCCCGCAACCGGGATGAATGTAGGTAGTCTTTTCCAATTGTCGGTAATCAGTCAAATAACCAGTCAGTTGCGGGAACATTACCGCAACCAACTGTGGTCGGGGCGGGCCAGTCCAGCGTGTCGCAGCGCCAGTCCAGCATGTCACCGCTCCAGTCCAGCGTGTCGTTCACGTAGGATCCATCCTCGTGCCAGTGTCAGTCCAGGTCATTTCCGTCAGTCCTTTTGTCAGTCCGTAGGATCGCTCAGATTTGGTCTTAAATTCCCTTAATAGACAGTAATCATACCGTAATCATTTGCCATCACCCGCAGTTCCCTCAGCCGTCGAGTCCGCCCATCTCCCCATGACGCCGTCAGCAACTGTCAGATTACACACAGGCCTGCGATTGATCGCACGATTATCGCAGGCAAGAAAGATAGCAAGAATTAATTGCCGTTATGGAGTCTCATCAACTCTGCGCGTGCCAGCAGATGGCCCAATTTGCATGAAGGCTATCAGCAAGAGGATGACGAACCAGTTCAATTTGGAAGTTGCAGCGACTCCGGAGCATTCGCAGTATCAGAGCACACAGCACCCCGAAAGAAGTTACAGAAGAATTGTCCAAGTCTATCAGCGACGCGCAAAGATGCCGAGAGCTCTCCTCTCAGTCCCTGAACCAGCCTTAGATAGCAGAATTCACCGTGTAGAGTCGCTGGTCGGCAAGTATGACAATGCACCATGTATGGACGCCAACTTGTCCGACCCAGCTGAGTTTCCTCACCTCCATTGGCAGACGTTCATGGAGCACCATTACACGCCCGGGAGCAGCTCCAACATTCGGATGCGTCCTGAATTTCGGGGCCTATAGCAGTCGACTTTGATGAATTTGAGGAGTCTTCCCGTCTTCGGAACCACAGGACCAGCTCTGCAATGTACCCGGTTCCTCCTCAGTCGGGTGCAGAACGGGTCCCTGTGGCTTAACGAAGAAATTCCAATACATGCCGCAGACATTAATCGGCTTACAGGGCTATCCCAAACTGGTGCAGATGTTTCCACTACGGGCCAGACATCCTCCAAGCGCGCCCGAAAGTCGGCTGACGCGGACCTCTACACCAAGTATGGCACTCGCAGGGGTGGTAAAGGTGCCAAAATAGATTTGATAAACGTACCAGAAATCTGGTTCGCTTGCTACCTGATCGCTAGCAAGACCATGCGCCACTACACGAAGGGAGAGTGCACTCTGGACACAATTTCCATTGCAGAGCATTGCGTCTAGGGAGCCAGGTTGAATTGGAGCTCGTTTGTGTTGAAGGAACTCTTCGCGGCTTGCGAAGACAACTACAAGCGGACTACCAGTTTTATTTATGGGTACTTGATCTTAGCGTTCGCCATGTGGAAATGGCACCTTCCTCCTATCCGGGATCCGGTGGAGACGACCATAAGCCAGCCTCTGGCGATGAAATACACCCCCTGGCAGGTGTCCATGGATCCCAGCACCAAGCAGGTGAACGCAGAAGCGTTCCGGGCATGGTATGGGATGATGACCGATGTGGTCACTTACCAGCAACGGGTGCCCCGGCACCTGTTGGATGAATACAGTGAACAGGTGTGGTTTGGAGTCAGCCACAGCCACACTTTCATCCGGCCAACTTGCGTACCGCACCACACCTTTCATATGGCGCCCCTTCGCTTCCAGCTGAATGACAATGTTTTCCACAGGGAGGTCTCTGCGTGGCCGGGGGTTGTCCAGCACGTCCGCGACGGGGTCATCCGCTACAATTTTGAGGGGATGAGGGCCGCACAGCAGCCTGCCGCGACCGGCGCAGGGGGATCTTCACAAGTTGCGGTGGAGACAACACCAGATGCAGCTGGGACCGCATCGGACCTGCCTGAATCGCTGGTCCCCATCGTCGAGCATTTCAACGACCAGGCACGGCGACTCAACGTGGCAACCCAGGTTGTTTCCAGTGGTGCCCCTATATTTCCTTCTTTTACTGAATTTCGTATTAATCGGTCCCGTGGTCTCTCCAACACCGCCCCCCTCACTTCCCCCATTCCCCCTCACCTGTTCACTTCTGCCACCCCCCTCATCACACCAATGGGTGAACCGGGCCCCGAACCCGATTCCGCCGACCCACCTCCATCCAAGAGGGCCCGCACTACGGCCACAGATCCAGTGGTGGATCTTACGGAGGATGATCCACCAGCCACTCCGCCCATAGCAACTTTGATTCCGGAGGAACCACTGATTGATCCGGCAGATTTCCTCAATCTGCGTCTTCCTCCCACCTCTTTCACTCCATCCACCGCCCCCTCCACCAGCCGACCACATGCCACCTCCCCCAATCCGTCCACCTCCTCAGCCACTGTGTCAGATTCTTTGATCCGGGAACTTTTCGGCGGTGACCACGGGGCGGAGGTCACCTCCAGTACTGCAGCCGTGGTACCACCGGTTGACCCAGTGGCCACATCCCGGGATCCTCTTGCCATTATATCTGTCCAGCCAGCCACAGTGGGGGATGATTCGGCCGCCCCTTCCACAGCGCAGACCACGCAGCAGGACCGGCCGGAGCCTGATATGGCCACTTCGGTGCAGCAGCAGACGCCGGTCCATCCTCCCGAGACTTCAGGCCGACCAGCGGCCATGGACCAATCTTCGCAGGAACAGACGCCAGAGCAGGGTGCACCCAGCACAACTAATGCAGAACAATTGAGTCCAGCACAGCTGTACCTGCTCATTCAGCGGGAGGCCCTCAAGTCCGAGAAGATTCACATAGAGCTACAGCGACGGTGCACCGAGTAGCAGAATCAGATCACGGCGCTTACTGAACAGCGCAATCAGTTGCTGCAGGAGAAGACCCACCTCCAGGAGCAGGTCAACATTGCTATCCAGGCGATCTCCAGTGTATGGCCCGCTGCGCGGGCTCACCATGCTCCACTTCCCACTAGAATCAAGGAGGACACTATCGCGCTACAGGCTCATCACCTCAGGGAAGTTTTCACTATTGTTTGCAGGGAGAACCAGTAGTTACAAGCAGCGTTAGCCGCACGGCCTACCCTTCCAGATCCACCCAGTGATCATTCAGGACAGGTAACTGCCAAACAGACGCAGGCAGTAAGTCTACAAGCAACTCTCCATTCCACTGCAGCCGCGACTTCTGGCCTTCTACGCAGTTTGCAGGAGTGCTCACTCGCGTTAACTGTCAAGACGCAGCCCATCGCTGCCCAGCTGCAACATATTTCCCGGGACATTTAGGCGACCACGGACCCTACAAGGTTAGATCAGCTCTACGCCCAGTCGGACGAGCTGGAACTCCACATGCAGCAGACTGAGGCCGAATCAGCAGCGGCCAAACACGTCATCCGGGAGATTCATCCGCCCCTTCGCACCCATGCTGACGCTATGCACCAACTAGATGCCAAGGCCAAGGGCCAGCTCGCCACGCTGTTCGGGGCTGCCCCGACGCCCATAGACGAAGCCGCCGCCAACCGAATCTCTCAAGAGGCCGACCTGGTTATGCAGGAATGGCAGCAAGCAGTGGCGGCCTTCACAGAGCTTAGAGACGAAGCGCTCTGCTGGGTCCCGGAGTTGGGGCCCTTGTTTGAACCAGCAAGTGGCGGAACACAGCAGGAAAGGGCGGCGGAAGAAGGAACAGTAGAGCAGGGCACGGAAGCCAGCGGCGGAATTGAAGTAGAAACTGTTATTTGTGATTGACTCGCGGACGAGTCAAGGAATTGTGGTCGGGGCCTGTTGGGGCCCTTGTTTTTGTTTAAGTTTTGAACTCTTGGCCAAGATATTTTGAACTTTGAATCTTTTTGAGTTCCGGGATAAATACACATGGCAACCGTGACCGCGTCGCAACGACCAGGAGTTGCGGAGCTACCAAGGTGGTGCGGAAGCTCTCGATAGCTGGAGATCGAGCAGAGATAGGTGCAGATGAAAGAAACACAGCAGAAAATAGAAAGTAGAACACGCAGACATCAGAAGAGAAGCTGGAAAAATCCAGAGTGAAGACACAGAGAAGCTGTCAGTCGCGAGGAGTGGGTGAATAAATAACGATCACCCGGCTGAAAAGAAGGGTTGTTGGGGTTGTTGTTGTTGTTGTTGTTGAAGGTTGAATGGATACGAGAGAAGTCACGAGGATCGAGACAGGGAAGGACGCACAGAGCAGCTGTGAAAGAATCATGGTTGTTCTTCCTATGTTTTCTTACTTCCTATGTTCTTCCTTCCTATTCTAAAGTCCATCTGTATCAGACTTGTGAGTTATCAAAGAGAAAGCTATGTAATCCTGTGTTCGGCCAGAAGAATAATATAAGGGAAGATTGTTGTCTTAATAAGTTGTTCATGCGCTGTAATGTGTTTACACTGATTTAAAATTTTAAGTTGCGACTGTCTGAATACTTAGTAAGTGATCTTGCATGTGTAATTTGGTATATGTAATAGATGCTCTTTCTTTCTTTGGTTACGGGTTTATTCCTTACCAGTGATCTCATCCCCTTATGCATGTGGTCGCGGCACGCCTCGGGTGAGACGCACTGCTCTCCAAGAGCGGGGTGAAAATGCCGACGTGTTCCTAGACTACACTAGACCCCTTGTTGGCCACAACCCTCGAACCTGGGTCTTGTCCGCGAGACCTGACTTTTCGCCAACAAAATGTGAAAGGGAAATTTCCAATCAAATGCAACTTGACACTCATCATTCCAATGAAATTCAGATTCTTTAATCAATAATTTGAACAATGGAGAGGCTACCTTTGTAAAATTTTCAAAAAAACTTCTATGGTAGCCTGCATGTCTAAGAAAAATTCGAACTCCCTTTGACTGGTTGGTTGGGGAAGCTTTACAATAACTTCAATATTTTCCAGATCATCTTTAATTCCTGTAGCAGAAACATGATGACCCAAAACAATACCTTGAGTCATAATCATAAAAAAAAATCATTACTTAATGAAAGATTAGTTTCTTTACATCTCTGCAAAAATTTCTGAAGATTATGTAAAGCATCTTCAAAAGTATCGCCCATTACTGTAAAATAATACATACAAAATACTAAGGGGTAAAATTCTTAGGTCGTAGTTGATAGGTATCCCTCTCAGGGCTTTTCGATTCCCGAGGCAGACTGTCAGATTAGCTATAAAGTTACAAAGGCATTGCATACATGTTCATACTAATATATAGTTGACAAAGCAAGATATTGAAGGATTACCTCTTTGTGGACAGTAGATCCTATGGAGAGCGCTAAGAGGCATGGTCGAAGTCCTTCCTCACTAGCTCCAAATCTAGATCCTACAACCAAACAAAGCACCAGTGTAATCTTCACAGTGGTATCGCTAACTAACAATTAAACAAGTATATAATCGACATTTATCTATGAAAATCTGAGCCATTTATATCATGCTTCATAGAAAAATTAACAAAAAATGTGACACTGAATGATCTAAAATGGGTGGCTAACTTGTTATGCTATGCAAGCACCTCCCACTCAATTAAAACAAATTAATATCTTGCTTATACTTGATTGTGTGGAATTGAAATTCTTGATTTAGGTGTATGTGTTTCAATTGTTTGAAGGCTTTATGTGTGAGGAATTAAACATTTGTTTTTGCTGATAAAAAGCATGTACAAAAAGCATAAATTTCAGCAAACTAATCATCGACACATAACAACAAACACAATAAAGGAGTTCACCCATATGTCGTTGGCAACATCTCCTCGAGCCTTCGTCAATTGACTTGTCTCTTTGGGATTAAGATGGAAATTTTCTTTTACAAGTTACTAATAAAATAAAATGGTTGTTTGAATTGTACCAATGGGTTTAGAATACCATCATACCCCTGGAATGGATGCTAACTCTCTGGAAATGGACCTAGGCTCCCTTAGACTTGACCTCTTCTGTTGGTGTCCTTAAGCTTCCCTAAGATTCTATGTGGCATAAAATCTCTTATCAGTCCTTTTCTATCCCTGAAACATTTTCTATTTTCTCTAGTACATATCAGACATCCAAAATAGGCTGTTCATTTTCTCAAAATGAGCTATGGCTTCCCAATATAGGCATCCTACTCCTAGTGGCCCTAGGCTCCCCGAAACTTCCCTATGGCTTCTTCGGCTCTAAAAGTCTCCAAATGGCTCTAAAAATCCCTCCATTTTATTCATAATGTCCAAAATAGTCATAATATACTATTCACTTATTGAAATTTTCCTCTAGCTACTTTGGTTATGCCTACAACACTTGGTGGCACCCTATGGCTCTAGCCTCACTGAAAAATTCTCTGTAGCATCTCAGCCTTCAGAAGAATCCAAATTCTTCTGAAAATCCCATCATTGGATTTAGAAGGTTCAATATAGTCATAATAGACTATTGGTTTTTTTAGAATGGTCTCTGGCTGCCCTGGCTGGGCTTCATTCTCCTGTTGGCTCCTGGTGGCCCTTGGAACTTATTTGAAGAAAAATCATGCTCATAAGTCTTCATCTGGCTTTGAAAACCTCACCAATGGCTATGGAATTACCAATATAGTCAAAATTGACTATTGGCTTGCTGAAAATGGTCTCTGGCTGCCCTGGCTAGGCCTCATTCTCCTGGTGGCTCCTGGTGGCCCTTAGAACTTCTCTGAAGAAAAATCACACTCAGAAGTCCTCTGATGGTTCTGAAAACCTCACCAATGGCTCCAAAATTCTCCAATGAGCTAAGAATTACTCTCTATTCACTCAGAATGGTAAAAAATTGAGTCTCCTACTCATTTTCCCAGTTACACCTAAAAATGCTCCACTTAGCTAGAGTCAAAATAGCCAACTCCACCCTTGTAATATTCCCAATTAGCCATGAGCTAGTTGGAATATTAATTTTTGTTTTTCTTTCTTGTTTAATGAATAAGGGGATAATGGAGGTCCATAAGTCTCCTTAATAATGAATAAATCGATGCCAATGTGAAAATAAGACATCTTGGCAGCTTAATTGAGCACCCTAAGGTGTGAAAAAGGTTTGGAACACCTTTGATTGGGTCAACTTCACCAAAATCAACAGCGCTGGGATGAAGGGGAGTGGCATTCATCCTTACAATGAGGGACAATGCAGTTTTAGATGGAGACTCTTTGCATGGAAGTAGTGTCAATAATGAATGGGGGTTAGCGTTTGGGAGCTCATTTATTATAAAGGAAGAGTATGGCAGCCATATTAGGGAGTTTATGATATGTTAAGTTTTGATATATGGTCTATTTAAACAGTATAGATTTATTTGGTTGTTTAGCTAAGATTGCAAGTGTTGTTTAGCATTGGGTGTTCCTGATCGAGAATCCCACCTCTTTCTTTGAGAGGCCTCTTGGAAGAGTTTTGCACTACATTCCACTATAGGAATTTGGCCAAAGCTTCAATCATAATATACAGCGCAGTTCCTATTGATGATTTTGTGTTGTGTCGTAGGGAAGAAGCGTGTAGGTTTGATTTGGGAAATTTCTAAGCTAGATCTCATTGGAGGGAGGTTCCTTTCACTTTGGAGGCTAGTGAAGAAGGCCCTAGAGCTTTATTGACACATTTGGCATCGGGCCATAGTGTATTTATCCCCTACAATGCAGTATCAATCTAGATCTGCGTTATTTTAGGGAGGAGTTGTAGGGTTTCTGCAATAGGTGATTTCTCTAGTGAAAGGGCCAACCTTTCATCTAGAGGGTTTATTGGAGGAGAGCACATTCGTTCTTGTATCAACTTTATCCATTTACTCTTCAGTCATTTGTTGTAGCATACTTTTAGCCATAGGGTTGCAGCTCACATTGTATTATTGGGTGTTTTTCCCGGAAACCCTTTTGGGTTCTTCTTTGGAGGTTGTATAGAGACTAGATCTTTATTTTTGCATGTATTATGGCACATATTAGCCTCATATCGTTTTTGTACTCATTTTTTGTAGCAGTGATTTTAAAATTGCATTGTAGCAATGTCTCCGGAATTTTGGTATAGTAGCAACACCTCTTATAAAGGGATTTCTTATTTGGAGGATTGTTCTATCTTGTTGTACATTTTGTGGCCCATTATTTTGTACTATTTTTCTTTTGTTATAATGAATGGAAGGTCTCCATATTGGCCTCTTGATTTTATATGATGTTTAACACTGATATTCCAACATTTTTCACTATATTCCTGCTTTTCCTATTTGGGAATATTACAGTGGTATCATAGCATAATATTGGCTTAGCCTGTGCATCTTGAAAAGCCAATATGTCATCTGAAGAGGGAGATCCTCTCACAGATAGAGAGAAGAGGCATCTCAGAAGAATGAACCAGAATTTTGACTATAAAAATGATAAAGAAGACAAGGGTAAGTCCCCTTTATTAGGAGAATATGAAGAGAAGGAGTTCCCTAAGATCCTTCTTAGAGATATGCAAGACATTGCTAGAGAAATAAATGAGATGAGGATGGATAGATACAAGGAATCTCCTAAAGGATTTCAACATGGTGAAGGCTCCGACATTTCTCATCATTGGAGTGATCAACCAGTGCAGCAGCAATAAGTTTCCCAACTCTCTACAATTCCTACATTCTTATCAATGGGAAATGAAGGGTTTCAAAAACAAGAAAATCTTGAAGACTATTTCATGGAGTATGAGTCTCAATCTCAGAGATTCAAGGACCGATTGAGTTTCCAAGAATTTTGTCATATCAAGGACAATAGGATACCCAGGCATCACAATAGAGGTGGAGGATTCATTCAGAATCATGATCTACACCACACTATGGGCAGATTTTTCTTACCCAACTTTGATGGGTCATCTAAATGCACTCCCAAATCATGGGTAGAGAAGCTTGACATCTACTTCTAGCTGAAAAAAGTATCGGAGATGGAGGCCATTAAGATAGTAGCACTACACCTTGAAGGTGAAGCACATGATTGGTGGTTCCATGGCTTGTCTAAATTGGGTCATGCCAATGTGACTACATATTCAAAGTTCACAAGGAGGTTGGTGGAGAGGTTTGATAGAAGAGATCCTAAGGAAACATTCATGGGGCTAGAAAATCTCAAACAATTAGGTAATCCAAAAACTTATATTTATGAGTTTTTAAAACTTTCTGTTATGGTTCCTGATTTATCTGCTGCAAGAAGGGTCTATATGTTCATTGATGGGTTAGAAGAACCTCTTCATGGGTTGGTTAAGTCTACCAAGCCCACTACCCTTCAAGATGCCATTGAAAGGGCTAGAGATCTAAAAAATTCCTTGCCAAAATCAAAGGCAACATTTCAACAAAAGCCCTCTTTTCCATCAAAGGGAAAATATGAGAAGGCTTCTCTTTCAAAAGAGACCCAAAATAAAAAACCTCTTAGTGATGATGTCCAAAGGGAATTGAGGAGGAGCAATATTTGCTTCACATGCCAAGAATCATGGGTACCCGAACATAAATGTGCAGCAGGGAAGGCACATTATATAAAGGTATTCTCAAATGATGAGGAGGAAGAAGAAGAAGAAACAAAAAGGGATCACAACGCTGGAATAGCAGGAGATCATCCACAACCACCAGGAGGAGAGGATGGAGTAATTTCTCCAATTAGAGGGACACTTGCATCATTAAGAGCTATACCCAAATATCATGAAACTTCCACACAAGAAATAGACTTGGATTTGTGCAATGGAAGCAAGGACATGATAGTCCCATCCATTATGCATATGAGGCCGACCCATGAGACATCACTATTTTATGGAAAGCCACCTGGGAGACCACTTGATCCAGAGTTAGTGAGAGATGTCTCACATTATGTTACAACACTTATAGATACAGGAGGAGTGGGCACATTGGAGGGTTATGAAACAACTCTAAGAGTCTTGCGTAGACTCAAGGAGGAATGATACATTCTCCCAACATCATCATTACCCACTCTCTTGTCAGATTCTGCGCTATGGGAGAAGAAGCATGGGAAGGATAGAAGCCTTCCAACATGTACCTTTGGCATGGGTCATGTCAAAGAAAAGGGCAACCATATGAAAGATGTTCTTTGTGATAGATCATCAGTGCTGTCACTATGGAGGATAGATCCCTATTGGAAATCCCAGTTGTTGGTGGATTATTCCAAGGATATTTTACATGCATGATACTTGATGACCAACTTCCAAAGGAGGGATATTCAGTCCAAGATGAAATCATCTACTATCATGGTAGAATATTCTTATCTAGAGCTTCCAAGCTCAAGGAGAAGTTGCTACAAAAAGCACATGAATATTTTCTCTCCAGCCATACTTATTCCATGAGAGCCTACAACACTATCATGGAGAGCTGAACTTGGTGTTGGGGTCCCGTGATTTGGTAGATTGGTAGACCAAATGATAGGGCAACATGAAACCGTTCTTTGGAGTCCTCAGACCTAGCCTTCCTGGACTCAGAGAGGGATCTCTCTATTAGATGTAAGGGATGTGTTCTTGTTTTCTTTAGATGGTTGATTTTAGGCTAGTTGTTAAGTGTAGGGTTGGTTGATTGTTTTGGTTGGGTAAGATAGTCAAGTAAAATAGGTGAAGTGAGAGGTCTTTAAATCATTGGCTATGGAGTAAATGAAAGTCATGAGTGTATCAATAATGAATTAGAGTGCATAACAAGGCCAATATAGCAAGGTTAATGGATCCTTAAGGTAATGTGTGAAGTGGGGTGGACATCAAGTTGGGGAAAAACAAGGTAGGGCAAAGGGAAGTGAAGTATCCTTGGTCATTTACTCATAAAAAAGGTCTTAAATATGATAATAAAACGATACTAATCATGAGATAGGGAAAAAAATTTACTCAATGACAATACTTAAACAAATAAATATCCAAGATAAACATTCCAATGAGAGAAAGAAAACAAGAAAAGCTTATCTTACTTTAGTAATTTCACTTTTAGAATTAGAAAACATATAAGATGACACAATAAATTTAATCAAGAAAAGAGGGAAATCCTAAAATTTTTTGATCAAGTTACAAAGAACTCTGAGGCAGACTGATAGGCATGGAAAAAGGGCAAGATCAGAACAAGACCTCTTTGACTTAACCTAGCAAGCAATACTTCAAAGAGAGGTTTCAAGACAGAGTTTAGATAGCTTCAAATAAGCAGGGATTACCATGAATCATATTTTTAAACTAACATATTAATCCATAGATGAAACAAACAGGCATAAGGAGGCTTAAAGATCAGCTAAGAATTCTTTAAACACACCCAACATAAGAAAACATCAAGGCAATAGAAGGCAGGAGGACTAAGGTGCTTCAAAGAGCATTTCTCAACCTATAATTTTCTGCTCCACTGCAACAAAGAAGGATGAAACATAATGATAATAAGAAAACATAAACAAATTAAGAATAAATCATCGTTAATCAAGCTAACGAATCCTGCAAACAAGCTTCTCCATCATTAATCCAAGCAAGCCATTCATGAACTTCACAACACCAATTTATTCTCCAAGCTCATAAAAACCATGTATTTCTCTCAAATATCATCAAATTCCAACATTTAAAATGAGGCCCTCATGCTCTATTTAAATCAGCAAAGGAGGGAAAAAACCCTAGATAGTGTTGGAAAATGTCAAAATCACCCATAGATGTCATTTATGCCTAAGAGACCATGCAAGGTCCAAGGCACAAAATATCTCATGAAATAAATGCTAAAATAACTTCTTGCACCTAATTCTAGAGTGATTTGATTCAAAAACATTAAAAAATGATTTTTCAATAAATGAGTGTGTTTTTTTGACTTTTTGTCCAAAACACACTAAACAGTTCATTTGCGCAGCGCCACTTTTAGCAGAAAATAGGGTCTTTTGCAACCAAGTTTTGGACCCCTTCCCGATGTCGGATTGGGCTCCGTGATGGCTCATTGGAAAGCTTGATGAGTATAATTTCCAAAAATTCTTGTAGCTTCCTAATAAATCTCCTTTATCCTAGTAAAAATGTCAAAAATTTCAAGACTTTCATTAGCACAGTGCCAGGCCTAAAACAGTGGAAAAAAGGTGAAAAAAAGAGGGGTTTTTTGACCTTTTGAGGGGTCAAACCTACTCCAAATCATCTAAAACTTGGTGAGAAAAGTGTGCTAGTTGTGATAAGTCCAAAAAATTTTAGTTATCCTCCTGAGGATGCTCCATGCATTAGCGTAGCACTAGTGGCACTGCGCTAATGTGCCTTAAAAATCTCAAAAAACAAAAATTGCTCCAAATTTGCTAAAAATTGGTGGAGACCTCCCTTAAGGGGTCTTGGATAACTGTTGAGAAGAATCAGCCAAAAATCCAAGTCTGTCATGCTTTTTTTCCTCCTTTAAGGTTTGGACTTCAAGGAGGGCTTCCTTCAGTTTGGCACAAACAAGCTTGTGCTTCTTTGCATAATACTTTGTCATATTTCTTTGCAGCTCTAAGCCTTCATTTACCTTCTTCAACTTGGCCTATAGGTGTATGTTTTCCCTCTCAAGCCATGACTCCAAATCATGTTCAATTTCCATGGCAAGGAGTTCAGTGAGGGAAAGTTGCTCTGCTAGGGCTGATTCCTCTTCCTTCTGTTTTGCCAATGCTTTCCTTAACCCCATGGTTTTTGGCCTCTTCCTAGGTTGTTCCTCTTCACCTTCACTTTCTTCATATGGGCCAATTTATTCTTCTAGTTTGAATTGTGCTCTTTGGTAGTCTCTTCAGGCTTTGAGTGCTCTAGCCTCATAGATAGCTTGATGGGCACTCATTTTCTTGTTTTTCATTTGATAGAAGTGAATGGCATACTTTTCACTCTCCAACTCAGCTTCTAGGTCTTCTATTTGTGCATTCTTGTTTTGGAGGAGGGAGTTTGAAATTATTGTTTCATTTTCTTCATCACTGTCTATGTGGATAAGTTCAAACTCCCTTTCTATTTTAGGATCCTCCTCTTCTACCTTTTCCTGCTGCTTACCCTTTTCTATTTTTTCTTTGCCATTGTCAAGCCTTGGAGTTGATGCAGATGGCAAGGTCCCTGTCAACCTCCTTGTCACTGTCCTCTTCTTCGAACTCTATTTCTGCCTTATCATTTTCCGGTTCATCATTTTTTTCCATGGACTCTGCCTCATCATGATCATTTTGGTTTCCAACATTGTCATCAAACTCACCTTCACTGTGATCTGCCTCCTCCGTCTCTTCTTCATCCTTTGTTTAATTGCTGGTTTCTCCTTCTTCAAAACTCATATCATTTTCACTTTCAAGCTCTTCAGTTCCTCCACCATCTTCTTCTATGGTGGAAAAGTTTTGTTCACTATCTTTTTGGCTATCAGCCTCCTCATTTTCATCAATATCTTCTTGGTCATTAATTTGTTCACGTACATTATCCTTTTCTTCACTTTGGTCTGACTCATTGGTATCATTACCATCACTTCCTTCCTCCAAATTCTCACTGTTTTTGTCTTCATCACTGCTATGTTAATTTCCCTCCTCTTCAACATCATTTCCCTCTTTCTCATCTTCATTAATTTCTATCCCTGCCTCACTGATTTCATCACCCCTACTGTCATCACCTTGTTCATTATGGCCACTATCATCCTCTTCACTTGATGCATCAATAGAAGGGGAAGAAGGGAGATTTTATTGGGGTGAGGGTACTTGTGCAGATGAGGAAGGAAAATTTGGTTGAGGAGGAGGCTGGGGGGTTGTGAAGACTTCATGGGTTATGACAACATCCCAAGGTAAAATCTGCTGCTCCAGTTGATGTAATACCACCATTTTGATCAAAGGAATGGTGGAACAGGAAATGCATTTTTTGTGGGTGATTCCTCCTCCGGACAACAGAATACATTTTCTCAATGCTCCTATAGAGATAGTAAGGCAAGTTTAGCATCTTAACCCCTGTTAAATGCATGAGGAGTCTGACATGATAAGAATAAAGCCTGGAGTACCTCCCCTCATAGGTGAAGTACTTCATGATAACCAACATCAAGGAGGAAAATCTGTGTTTGAGGTGTGAGAAAGGGAAAACTGTTTTGCTGCCTCCTCTATACCTTGTTTTGATAAATGGCTTTAAAAATTCTTTGTCCAATTTTCCCTTTTTAAAACATTTTTCACCCACAGCTGGGATACATGTGGCCTCAGAGATGGCACCTGCTGAGATCTCAAAATCCACTCCTGTAAGGCTTGAGTGCTTGTTGTGTAAATTTAGAATGAGGAGCCTTGTAAGCTCAAGGTGGCTCTTTACTTGTTTGATCTTCTCACAAAATTGAAAAAATTTTGAATTCTGAAAACATGACAGGATCCTAGGAGAGGAGGTATTGGCCACTGTGCTTTTAGGTTCCAATCTATTCACTTTTCCTCCCTTATGTTTTGGTCTCAAAGGCGCTTGACCTTTATCACTACCACTGCTGTTCTCAGCTCCTGACATGGTGATAGGAGATGTTGGTTTACAAATTAGGGCTTGATGAAACAAGGTGAAGATGATGATGGAGTCAACTTTGGAGAATGAGTGGTGTGGAGGCTAGGGTTCTTAGGGTATAGTTTCCTTGTAGCTTTATGAGGCCTTCTCAAAAGTGTATTGCAGTCACCCTAACTCACTCACTCTGACATGACAACAAATTGATTTCCAGGCGAAAAAACAAAGTCTTGTTTTGTATGAAGGCCTAGGTTTTACCCTCTTAGGGTTTTAACATTCAAAGCCATAAAAATAGAAAAAATTATTGAAAATTTCTTTGGGATAAGTGGAGAACTCCACATACGAATTCTTGGCCTTTTTACAGATCCTGGAGGCAGCTTAGAGGGTGAAATTTTGAAATAGGGCAAGAGATTTTTCCTTTTGAAGGTTCTCTGCATTTGCACAGCGCCCCGCCCGAGCTGTTAGGCTGGCCCGATAGCGCAGCACTGGTAGGTCTGCACGATGGATAGTGCAGCGCCGGGCGGGGGCAGTGTCTGCCAGTCTCCGGGCGAGTCAGGCCTGCGTTTGCGCAATGCCCAAGACTTGCATAGAGAAGGGGCTGATTAGAGAAGCGCATTGCAATTTTGAACGGGTGAAAGGCCGGTTAGCATAGCGTCAGCCTGTATTTGCGTAGCGCCAGTGATTTGCGTAGCGCCAGACCAAATTTCCCAGAAACAGTCAGAAAAACTCTATTTTTCTCTTTGAAGGCTTTCTCCTCTTGTAATGAAAAAATGAGATGGAAAAAAAAAGCTAAGGAGGCCCTTTATACCCTTAAGAAATAAATCAAAGTTATAAAACCCACTTTAGTTATGTTTTTAATCTTTTTATTTTGAGTGATACCTTTTTATCTTTTGCAGGGTTTTTAAGACTTTTTTCAAGGCATATTTTCTTCTATTGTGGTGATAGCTGGCTGAAAGGATATAGATGTCCTTTTCATCTCCTTTACCTTTGAAAGTATGGACACTTATTCAAACTATTTTTGGCATGCCTTTGACATACTGAAAATAATGTTCTTATCCATTTTAGCATTTTTGGACGTAGGTGACCTGAAACATGTCCCTTTACCTCCTTACTGATTTTTTAGGCAGTAACATATTTGTTTTGACAAAGAGTTTTAAGCAACCATATCATGCCATGTGTTACCTTGGCCACTTCTGATTTTCTGCAGGTGCCTACAACACATTTTCCTTTTTTCTTCTTAGTCCCTTTGGAGTTTTGACACCTGATTTTCTCCAGAGTGAACTTATGCTCAACATGATTTTCTCCTTTGGCACTTTCCCTCATGCTTGTCTTCCCTTGATCATTTTTAAGACATTTGAATGCACTAGGAAACCTATGTTTCATCACTCTAATATTATTTACCCTTTCTCCTTTTGGTGTAGTGAAGTAGTGCTTTTTTGAGAAACCCTAGAGGGCACCTTGGATATCCTTTGAATGCCTTCTGCTAGAATTATCATCTTTATTTGACCTGTTCTGTCCATCTTTCCAAACTCTTAGGTTTTAGGGATGTTAGAGAAAAATAAGCAGTGTTGTCTTCTAAGTTCTCTATAACCCTTCCAAGTTCATTTATTATTTCTGAAAATATTCAATGTGTCCTTGGTTGTGTTGCTTTGCCTTCTGTCTTGGTGGTCTTTGTGATGGTTCCTTGCTTGCCAACACTGTCTTGTCAATCAATCACAAAACCCTGATTCTCTTTAAACATAGGCCCGCTAGCTTTCTCTTTGCTGTGGATGTCTTCTTGTGAGAATTCATCCTATTACCTTACCTCTTTTTAGGCTGATGGCCATCTTGATCATTCTTTCAGAAATGTGAGCAAGGGAAGTTGTCCCTTGCAGAGTTTGTGCTTTGGCCAAGGAGGCCTTTCCTGAATGGCTTTTGATCAGTTTTGGACAAGTTACTTGACCTTTCTTCTTCTTTGAATGTATCCTCTTGACATAGGAAAAACAGTGATTTATAACACCAAAACAACCCTATGTCCTATGAAACCCTAGGTGACCTAGTGAAAGGTTCCTTGGACTTGACCTTTGACTGAAAACTTAGATTTTGGCGTCATTAAGTGTAAAACAAAGTTTTTGATAGACTTATGTATTGAAGATCCATAATCCAATGTACTTGATTTATCTAAAGAGCCTACAGAGATATTTTTGAGACCATAAATGCTTGAGGTATGTTGGAGATATAAGAGAGTTGGTTGATTGGTGGCCTTAGGTAGCAGTGGAGGGTTTTAGGAAAAACAAAACAGAGGATTGAGGCCAAAGGTGACAAAACATAGACAAAATGAGTGACATGAGCCCCTGATGGGTCTTCTGGGATTGGTGGGCTGAGTTCGACATGATGGGATGATGAGATAGTGAAAGATTTATCCTAAGGATAATGAAGGTAGTGATATTTCTAGAACTCACAATGTTCATGAACTTTTTTTCTAGAAATATAGGATAAGCATTAGTCATCTAAAAAAGAAAAAATTACTAATGAATAACACTTGGGAAGGCTTTGAAGAGGGGATATATTAGCATGTGAGAAGATGCATGGATCATGTGGAGATGAGAGAGATACATAACTCTATGGAGAAGTTATCACAACCACCTCTTCCCTATTTTGGAATAAGAGGGAATCTATCTATGGACCACTCCATTTGTATGAGAAAAAATTATGGTAAGGAACACATTTATGTGCATGATGTTTTGCTTCATGATTATTTGCATTCCTTTACCATGTATATGCAGGCCATTGCTCCAAGAAGGAGCATTCTTCCATATAAAATTCATGGTCAACTTTGTTCCATAAATAGTTCTGAACATGGCCAGTTGCTTAGAGGATATACAGAGATGTTGTATCACTCTAGGTGCACTCCAAAGGCACCAAACATTTCTCACATTTTCATAAATTGTGAGAAGACTTGGGCAGCAAGTAAGTGGTGGGGAAATGACTTACCATATCACTATCTGATGCAGTCAGGAGATATATTGTGCTAGTTCTACATGTGGGACTATGACCCACCTCCATTTTTTCATATTTATATGTGTATGTACTTGGTTTTGATCCCATACATTGATGATGTACTTATCCTTTTTATGGGAATGATTGGAGGGAGGATGGAAGGATTGGAAGTGCCCTTTGGGAGAGAGATTCTCCATGTTCACTATGCTACATGTTTTAAGGAGGACCTTGGGAAAACCATGATTATTTCATTGGATCTATTGCTTCCTTGTGGGATGAATCATTTACATCTCATGAGAAAATTGGAGGAGCATTTCATGGAGGGATGGATTGGGAGACACTTAGATTATGAGGGAAGCTTATTGCATGATGGTGTCACCAATGATGGAGGAGATGAGTTGTAGCACTCACCTTTTCAGTTGCTTGAGGAAAAGCAACATTTGGGAAGGGAGGACTGTAATATTCCTAATTAGCCATGAGCTAATTGGAATATTATTTTTTGTTTTGATTTCTTGTTTAATGAATAAGAGGATCATGGAGGTCCATAAGTCTCCTTAATAATGAATAAATCAATGCCAATGTGAAAATAATACATATGGGTAGCTTAATTGAGCACCCTTAGGTGTGAAAAGGGGCTGGAACACCTTGACTGGGTCAACTTTGACCAAATCAAAAATGCTGTCATGGAGGAGTGGCATTCAATGAGGGACAACGTAATTTTAGATGGAGACTCTTTGCATGGAAGTAGTGTCATTAATGAATGGGGCTTAGGGTTTCAGAGCTCATTTATTATAAAAGGAAGAGGATGGCAGCCATATTAGGGAGTTTATGATATGTTAAGTTTTGATATATGGTCTGTTTAGACAATATAGCTTTCTTTGGTTGTTTAGCTAAGATTGCAAGTGTTGTTTAGCATTGGGTGTTCTTGATCAGGAATCCCACCACTTTCCTTGAGAGGCCTCTTGGAAGATATTTGCACTACATTCCACTATCAGGAATTTGCCCAAAGCTTCAGTCATAATATATAGCACAATTCCTATCGAGGATTTTGTGTTGTGTTGCAGGGAAGAAGTGTGGAGGTTTGATTTGGGATATTTCTGAGCTAGATCTCATTGGAGGGAGGTTCCTTTATCTTTGGAGGCAAGTGAAGAAGGCCCTGGAGATTTATTGACACATTTGGCATTATTCCATAGTGTATTTGTCCCCTACAACGCAGTATCAATCTGGATCTGCATTATTTTAGGGAGGAGTTGTAGGGGTTTCTGCAGTAGGTGATTTGGGAGGTGATTTCTCTAGTGAAAGGGCCAACCTTTCATCCAGAGGATTCATTGGAGGAGAGAACATTCATTCTTGTATCAGCTTCAACCATTTACTCTTCATTCATTTGTTGTAGCATACTTTTAGCCACAGGGATACAGCTCACATCGTATTATTGGGTTTTTTTTCCAGAGACCCTTTTGGGTTATTCTCTGGAGGTTTGTAATATTCCCAAATGGGATAAGCAGGAATATAGTGCATAAACAAGGAAATAGCAAGGTAAATCAACACATAAATATTGGAGACCAATATGGAGCCATAACATTATGTATAAGAACATAAAATTAGTACAAAATAGTGAGGCACAAATCATATGAAATGAGGAAACAGGCCTCCCATAAACAATCACTCCCAAATATGAGCTGCTTCTACAATACAAAATGACGAATATTTGCTACAACGCAGTCATAATAAGCATAACTACAACTGGAGATCATACAATGATATAAAAATACTCATGTAGGCCACAATAGATGCTACACATACAAATCTAGGCACTAGACCAACTTTCCAAGACAACCCAAGAGAGTTTCCGGAAAATGCACACAATGCGCCAATGTAAGCTGCAGCCCTAGGGTTGAAGCTATGCTGCAACAATAGAAATGAGAAGATATGGCTGAAGCTGATGTAGAAACCTACAAGTCTTCTCCAATAGATCCTCCGGATGAAATAATGGCTCTTCCACTTGTTAGGTCCCTGTAATTTGGCAGATTGGAAATGACCAAATAGACAAGGGTAACATCCAAACAACTTTGGAGTCCTAGGACCTAGCCTTCCTGGACTCAAAGAGGGCTCTCTTTATATTTATATAAAAGGTATAACTTGTTTATTTTAGGATGTTGATTTTAGGCTAGTTATAAGGATAGGGTTTGTTTGTTTGTTTTGTTTGGTTGGGTAGGTGGTCAAGTAGAACCGATAGAGTAAGAAAGGTTCAAACCATTGGGCTATGGGGTATGTGAAAGGCTTGAAAAGATAACAATGAATCAAGGGTGTTTCATAGGGCAAGTTAACAAATCCAAATGGATCTTAGTAGCTTATGTGAGTGAAGTGAACATTAAATTTGTGAACATAGTAGGTTTAAAGGGAAACTAAGAATCCTTTAACAAATACCATAACAAGAAGAGCCTTCAAGATCACTATGCTTAAGAAGTAGCCAAAGGACATGGCACACCATAAGCTTCTATGGTCAAACTTCACCAAGCAAACCTTAAAAACAATAATCCAATAAACCCTATAGAGCAGGGAACTCCTAAATTCTCTAGTTATTCATCTTTAGAGAAAGAAAAAATGTAAGATAACACATTAGTAATGATTAAAAAGCAGGGAAATCCTAAATTCTTTAATCAAACTATAAAATACCTTCAAAGAGACTATTCAAGATGGACTAAAGGGCAGGGCAAGCCATAAACTTCTTCAGCCAAACCTTAATTAGTAAACTTCAAAGAAAAGGCCTTAAGAACAATGTTTAACCCAAACCAAAAGACAGGGCATACCATAAAATTCTTGGGCTTGACTCCATTAAATCATTCTTAAGACAACATTCTAAGTGGAACTAGAGAGCAATCAAGAATTCTCGAATCAGACCTAGCAGAAGAAAACATCTAAGAAATAGAAGGCAAACAGACTTAAGGTGCCTCTAACAGCATATCTTAACCTAAAATTTTTGCTCTATTGCATGAGAAAAGATGAAAAAATATGAAAACATCAGAATACAAGTACTAAATTAGAAAAAACATCACCATTAACCATGTTCATGAATCCTGCAAATGTGCTTGCTCCATTTCCATTCAAATCAAAACATTCACAAAACTCCAAAGCCAATTTCTTCTCAACTCCAAGTCTATGATATTGAGCTCAACAATAAACCAACCAACAAAATATGAGGCATTACATGCAGTATTTAACTGCCAAATGGTGAAGTAAACCATATATAGGGTTTTAGAAGTCATTAATTACATCATAAATGCATTTGACCATTGAGACCATCCAAGGCCCAAGGCACAAATATCCCAAACTCATTAAATGCAAAATAAATTCTTACATAACTTCTAAGCTAACTTTGGAGTCATTTGTCCTTAAAATACTTCAAAATATATATTTCAATAAATTATGATGTGTTTTTTTGACTTTCAGGCAATGCAATGCCAAGGTACAAGGGTGCAGTGCTAGGCCAAGGGCACATCCTATCCTGAGTTTTGGAGGTCTTCCAGGTGTCCAAATGAGCTCCATGATAGCTCATTGGAAATCCTATCCTATATAGTTTCCAAATATGCCTTTAGATTTCAGAATGGAGTCCATTTACCTACTCAAAAACCCCTTCTCCCAAGACTACTAAGGGCACAACGCCAGTGCTGAAAATAGGGTAGAAAGGTTTTTTTAGGTGGTTTTTGGCCCTTTTGGGGGACCAATTCTGCTCCAAATAACCTGAAATTTTCTGTGGGTGATGTGCTAAGGATGAAAAAAATGAAAATTTAAAAATTTTCTCAATTTATTTCCCCAAAAAAGAGCGTAGCGCCAGTGGCGTGCGCGTTTGGCCCTTTTTTCTGCAAGCTAAATAGTCAAAATTTCAAAATGTGCACCAAGTGCCAAAATTTGGATTTTGTCTTGCTGATCATGTTTGGGAGGCTTAGAGGGATAAATCAGCAAGGATTTCAAATTTATCTTTCTCCTTTGCCTCATTTTGTGCTTGAATCTTTGCAAGGGCTCTTTTGAGCTTAGCCCTTGCAATCCTAGTTCTTAAGGCATAATGCCTTGCCATCTTCTTCTGAAGGTCAATGTTTCTTTTTGCCTTCTCAAGCTGATCCTATAGGTGTAAATTGGCTCTCTATAGCCAATATTATCTGTCATAGCTGATCTCCATGGAAAGCAGCTCACTTGGAGTGAGTTTCTCTGTCAATGCTGTCTCTTGCTCTCTTTCTCGGGCTAAGGCCTTCTTCAACCCAATTGTCCTTGGCCTCTTCCAAGGAAGTTGTTCTTATTCATAATAAATTTCATCTAGAGTTCCCAAGGTCTCATCTAGCTTAGCCTTGGCCTTTCCAGCATATTTCTGAGCTCTGATAGCTTTGACCTCATTGATGTCCTTCTATGTCTCTAATTGCTTGTTTTCCACCTCAAGGAAATGGATCACATTATTTGCCCTGCCAAGATTTGTTTGTAGCTCCCTCATCTGGGCATCCTTGCTCTTGATCAAAATTCTTGTAATCCTCTCCTCATAATCACTCTCAAGGTCAATAAGTTGAAACTCTTGTTCAGTTTCATGCTTGTCTTCCTCCTCTTCAACAATGACTTGCTCTTCAACCTTTTCCTTACCTTTTTCAAGTTGTTTTTTTGATGTAGAAGGCAGGGACCCTTCCAAAATATATCGAGAAAACACCTACCTATGACCTTTTTGATAGGTCAAAGCAAAAGGCTCTATTTCAAACATCTCAGTGTAATTTGTCTCACTGCCATCTGCTTCACTGCTATCTACTTCATTGTTATCTGCCTCACTTCCATGTGCCTCACTACCATATTCCTCATTTTTTAATGCTTTGGCATCATGAGATGAGGGTGAAGGGCTATGGGAAGGTGATGAAGGAGGATCATCATGAGGTGAGGGAATGTGAGTGGATGGTGATGTGGAAGGGTCACCAAGGGGTGAAAGAATATGAGTGAGTGGAGATGTGGGAACAACATGAAGTGATGGAGGAGTAGGAATGGGAGGATGAGATGAGGAAGGTATATCTTGCTGATGGTGGCCTTGTGGAGCAGAGAAAACCTCATTGGCAATAAAGGTCTCCCATGGAATGCCTTTCTACTGTAGTTGGTGCAGAACAACCATTTTGATAAGTGAGTGATGAAAGAGGCTTTACATCTACTGAGGGTAGTTTCTCTTTTGCATTATGTATGCCATTTTATCAATTCTTCAGTAAAGGTAATAGGGTATGTGCAACATCCTCACTCTAGTAAAATGCATAAGTAGCCTGATGTGGTATGAGTAAAGACAGGAGAACCTTCCCTCACATGTGAAATACTTCATGATTATCCTCATCATAGGTGCATATCTATCATGCAGGTGAGATAAAGGAAAGATGGATTTGTTGTGGTCTTTATACCTGGGCTTAACGTATGACTCAAATTAACTCATGTCAAGGTTAGCTTGCTTAAACCATTTCTCCCCTATACTAGGTATGCCTGTGGCATTGGCAATGACATATGTAGACAATTCAAAGGTGACCCCTGCAAGATTAACATGTTTGTCATGCAAGTTAATGATAAATAGTCTAGTTAGCTCAGGGTGGTTTTGCACTTGCTGCACCTTGTCATAAAATTCAAAGCATCCTACATGCTTGAAACAAGAAAGAGTAATGGGAGATGACATGAGCTCTCTTGTATTGAGGGGTTAAAATCTATTTATCTTGCCTCCTTTATGATAATTTATCCTTGGAATTTGGGCCTCCACACCACTGTCTTCACCCTTAGACATTGTGAAATCTGCTTTTATAAAACCCTGGAGTGTAAATGGAAATGAGATGAAGGGATGGTAATGAAAAAGGTAGCCTTGCAAATGAGGGAATGAGTGAGTGAGGGTATAGGTGTATGAGAATGAGTGATAGGTAAAACAACTCAATGAAAACCATCCAAATATGCAATTACCCTTTCTATCATTGACACTCTGTCTAGGAAGATGAAATGAGGTTCAAACATTGATTTCAAGCTTTGAAATTTAGGGTTTCTCCTAGGGTTTGATTTCATTCATTAAGAAAACACCAAAATTGCTTGAAAATGTATGGCATGTAATTACCCTTAATATTTGTTTGGAGGACCATTGAAAAGAGCTTGGAAGCAACTTGGAGTGATTGGAGTGTTTGGAGGGCTTAGAAACCCTTTCTGCCCAAGGGCGCAGCGCTAAGGCTGAGGGTGCAGCGCCAAGCCTAGGCGCACAACGCATGTTCTGAGAGCGTAGTGCCTTTGAAAATGAGTAGAGGATGTGTTATGGGAAATATCCCAGTGCCTCCCCTAGTGCACAGTGCCACCTTCCATCCACGTAGTGCCTTCACAATCTGAACGAAGGAGAAATGTCAAACACGCAACGCCAATCTGAGTGCGCGGCGCCACATAAATTTTGCCCGAATTTTCTTGAAAACTCAAAATTTATTCTCTCCTTAGTGCTCTTGGCCTTTTGAAAGGTGATAATGAATCTCTTGAAGTGTTATATGGGCTTTATAGGCAAATGGAAATTTTATTTATCTTTGTAAACCCACTTTCTAATGTTTTAATGTCATTTTTCCTTTCTCACTGATATTCTTTACACTTTTGCTTGCAGGTTTGCTTAAGTCATGAAATTGACTCTTGTTGGCTCCTTTTGACTTGACATGTTCATTTTGACACTTTGGGATTCAAACATACAGTAGCACCTTCAAATCCTCTTTTTCTTCCACCATGGAGTTCATCTCACCTGTTTCCCTATTTCTTCAATAACTTCTGATAGAATTTCTTCATGTTTGGCCTTGTGTACCTTCTCCATGTCATTTCTGCACTTGATCATTGTTTTGGCACTCTAATGGACCATCAAGTGTATAAACCCTAATAATCTACAAGAAAAAGTGTTTCCTCTCTTCCTTGCTGCAAGTTGTCTTCATTCAGGAGTAGACAATCTACCTCATCAACACCTTCTACTGACAAATCCTTCAACACTCTTGCAGAAGTGCTAAACTCTTTGCATTTACCTTTTGTAGACTTTGAACTGATAAGGTAGTCTTATTTGGAAACTTTTAGGTCTTCCTTAAATAACCATGTCTTGACATTATATTACATCTGAGCCAGATTATAGCAAAGGAAAAGCAGTTCCTGAAACATCCAATGATGACCTTACAACATGTGAAACTCTAATGACCTAGTGGGAGGGTCCCTTGACCTAATTTTGATTGGAATTTGACTTGGAGGTTTTCAAGTGAAAAATAGATTATTGTCATAAGTGTTGTATTGAATATCCAAATCCAATGTACTTGATTTATCTAAAGAGCCTACAGAGATAGTTTTGAGACCATCAATGCTTGAGGGACCTGGGGAACATGGAAATGAGTTGGTTATAGGAAACCCTAGAGGGAAAGTGGAGTTATGGACAGGGGAAAAATAAGGCAAGGAGGCTATAGGTAGGGAAGGAGGCTAAAAATGATAGGTAAGAGCCCATAAGGAGTTTGTAGGAGTGACAGAGTGACCATGGAATGGCAAGCTGATAGAATAGTGAAAAAATTTCTATAAGGATAATGAAGGCAGTGATATTTCTGAAACTCACAATATTCAAGGAATGTTGTTTTCTGAAATATATAAACATCTTATAGTCATCTAAAAATAGTGAAAAAGTACTGATGAATAACAATGGCTCCACTTGGGGAAGGAAGATCCTTTCAGGAGGTGTTAAGAGCCTCAGAGTTCAGATCTTTGGTTTTGCAGATAAAAAGCCTCACATGCCTACTGATTTATTCCTATTATTTCATTTTTCATGGCTGATCTTTGCTACTGTTCTTTGAAGTTGTGATCTTACAATCTACAAAACATGATTACTTCAATATCAACACTACCTACCCATCATACCTTTCCTAACATTATTTTCTTCACTTGGGTGCATTTGGATTGGAAAACCCTTGACATCATTTTTTCTTTTAAAAGCATAAAAAATATCTATGTCTGCCCTTATCACTTCCAAGAGCTCAGATTAGACTAATGAGCTCTTTTTATTCTATACCTAATCTACTTATCTGTCAAGGTTAAGCATTTTGACAGATTTTCATTCTCTAAGCTATCAACATAAATTAAAAACATGACAAAATCAAGGTTAGGCAGTTTGATTTGTCATGAGCTGTGGAATATTGGACAAGTGGCACACATATTTTATTTTTGTACAAGTAAAACTAGAAAATTGAGGGCTCATAATTTGGAGTTTGTTACCTATCCCTCTCATTTCTCTTTGGTTCAGATTTAAGCTTTGGGAACCTGCATCTTTTCCTAACCTAGTCTACTGATAAGCCAAGTTTAGATGGTTTGGAAAATCTTGCTTCTCTAACTTATCAACAAAAATTTAAAACATGTTTAATCATGGTTAGGCTGTATGCCTAAACAATGCCTTTCTTATCTTCAGAGGTAGTGGCATTTGGGCTTGCACACTTTCAAACATATTCTTTTTTAGTATGGAGCTTTACCTCTTCTTTTCATTTGCCCTCTTTTTCTTCTTTTCTTTGTTTTTGTGTTTTTATTTTTCTGACCTTTTACTCAAGAAATGTTATGTACAATCAACAAAGCTTTGAACTAAAAATTTCAACAAAAATAGTGCTTTATCATCCTGCCGTTGATAGGACCTCCAAACAACTCTACTCCATTTATTTCTTGTAGAGAGAATGCATTGTTACCTCTTACTGAATGGATGATGTATGGGCCTTTCCATAGATTTTCAATTTTTCCATTCTTGCCTTTGTCCTCTCTTCTTGAATCTCACTTCAGTACTTTGTCTCCGACCTGGAAATCATTTTCCTTGGTCCTCTTATCAAAAAATTTCTTGACACTCTCTTGCACTGCTTGTGTTCTATTATACACTTCTTCCCTTGATTGCTGCAAATGAATGGTTTGGTTCAGCCTCCTTTTCATTTGATTATCTTCTTATTGCATCTCTTGGAAAAGCTTCATCACTGATATTCCCAAGGATGTTGGAAAAAATGCATCCATGCCATACACTAACTAATAGGGAGACATGCTAATTGATTTCTTGCTTGTTAATCTGTCTGCCCATAGTGCATGCACTAATTTGCTGTGCCATGAATTTTTGTTCTCTTCCAACAATTTCTTGATGATGTTTACCAAAATATTTTTAGAGGACTCAACCAACCCATTACCTTGAGGGTAATAAGTTGTAGAATGCCCTAATGTAATGTGATATTTGTGGCAAAATTCCACCATTCTCTTGGACTTGAATGCAACATCATTTTTAGTGATGATCTTTCTCGGACAACCAAATCTGGAAAGAATATTGGTTTCAAGGAATTTGATGATTACTAAGTCAGTGGCATACCTTGAAGGGATGGATTCTATCCATTTGGTGAAATAGTCAATCGCAGTGAGGATCCACTTGTGTTGGGCAGAGGAGTCAGGGTGGATTTCTCCAATGAAATCTAAACCCCACTATTGAAAAGGAGTTTCAACACTGATAGGGTGCAAAGGCAAAGGCTATAGTTTTCTCTTTCCATCAAAGATTTGGAATTTATGGCAAGTCACTACTAGCTTGTGGATATCAGGGAAAAGAGTGGGCCAACAAAAACCAGCTCTAAGGATTTTCTTGGCAGTGGTTTTCCAATAGAGGTGACCTCCACACTCTCCTTCATGAAACTCATGCATGATTCTATCTGCATCATCATAAAGTAAAAATTTAAGCAGGATAACAACTGAATTTTTCCAATGTAAAGCTTTATCTAGGATGCAAAATTTATAGCCTTTTGTTTCAAGAATCTAGCCTTGGTTTTGGACAAATTAGGAGGAGAATTTAGATTAAAAAACACATGCAATATATCAGCATACCAGAGTGAGTTCAGAAATTCTTCTTCAATAGGTGGAGTTGCCAGTTCCTCTTGTTCATCCAAGGAATGTATCATGTTTATGTCCAATGCTTGAAAGTTTGCTTCAGCCATCATTTTGGCCAGTCCTTTCCCTTTTATTAGCTTAGTGGGCTTTGTTTTTAGATCATACTCTAAAATGACATCAATCCACTTACCTCTTTTACCATCACGATCCTGAGTTAGTATGTCTTTAACAACTGCATGAGGAACAAAAGCAATAACATGTGAATGCAAGATGTAAACTCTGAAATATTTTAAGGCTTTGATTAAGGAAAAACCTTGTTTCTCCATGATGTTATATTTTAGAGGTGCATCTCTTACTGCCTTGCTGAAGAAATATATGGCATGTTTTTTTCCCATCATGTTCCTTTGTAGTAATATTGCAACAATGGTGTGTTCCGATGCAAATGAGAAGATGAAGAAATCCTTGCTAAAGTCAGGGCTGATTTGGGTAAGTGCTTGTTTTACCAGTTCAAGGGATTGATTTGCTTATATGGTCCATTTAACTCCTATTTCTCTTTTCACTATGTTTGTAATGTTTCTTAGGAGCTCAGCAAGGTTTGGTATGAACCTTCTTAGGAAGTTGATCTTTCCAACGAAATATTGCAACTCTTTGATGTTTCTAGGGTGGTTGATCTGCAGTATACCTTCAATCCTTTTTGGGTATATCTTGATTCCCTCTTCAGATATGATGTGGCCTAAAATTTTCCCTTCTTGAAGGCCAAACCGAGTTTCCTTGGGATTCAAAGACACACCATACTTTATACACTTTTCAAAGACTTTTCTTAAGTGAGCTAGGTGTTCTTCATCAGTTTTTGAGTAAACGGTGATGTCATCAAGGTATATCAAAATGAAGTAGCCTATCTCTTCAGAAAAAGAAATGTCCATGGCTCTTTGAAAATTGGCCCCTACATTAATTAACCCAAAAGGCATTTCGACATACATGAAGGTGCCCCAAGGTGTAGTGAAGGTGGTTTTGTGCTGATCACTTGGAAGTAATAGCACCTGATTATAACCTGAAAAAACATCAAGCAATGATATTCTTTCAGAGCCTACCACCCTTTGCATTATATGATCCATCTTAGGTAAAGGTTAGTTGTCTGTCAGGGAGGCTTTGCTCAAATTTCTAAAGTCTATGCACAACCTAATTTCACCTGTCTTCTTCCTCACTAACACAAGGTTTGCGACCCATTCTGAGTACTTGAGTGGGACTATTATTCCAGCATCATACATATTTTTTATTTCTTTCTCAACTAGAGTCATTAGGACAGGGTTTATCCTATGCAACTTCTGCTTGAATGGCTTCTAGTTTTCCTTGAGGGGAATCTTGTGCTGAATGATGTTTGTGTCATAGGACTTCAAGTCCTCATAGCCCCATGCAAACACATCCTTAAACTCTTTGAATAGATAAATGTATTTCTATTTTATAAGGGGTGGTAATGTTTTGGAAAACTTGATCCTTTTAGGTTCCTCTTCACTACCTATGTTGCATTCTTCTACATCTGTTTCGGTGGATTCCATCTCAGGCTTCCTAGCAACATCATTGAAATCAAACAACTCTTCTAAGGGGGCAAGACCTCTTGGAAATAAGTTATCTTTGCATTGCAATACCTCAAGGTTTTTTTGATCTAAATCTTCAAACAATTCTGCCTCAAGAGGGTGTTCTATCAAATTTATATCAACAGTACAAGGAAACTTTGTTTTGTGTGTTTGTTCTTCAGCAAAATAGTCCTCTTGACGGTTTAAGTCTGATTTGGCATCTCAAATTCATTTTTAGATTGTAGGAAGTCTTCAATATTTTTTTCACCTTAAAACACTTGCCAATAATCTATGTTATCTGGGACAGTAGGTCTGTTTTTCACCTTTACCATGTATTGTTCATTGGCATGAGGTAGTTGGCAAGTGCTCTCAATAAAGGCTAGTTCATTTGCAAGGTTGTTTTGAGTTCTTGGAACATAGGTAAGCTCATATTTTTCAAATGTTTTGAGGAGGTCTAAGGCAACATTCATGTATTCTCTTAGCCTAGGATTCTTGGCTGAATATTCTCCTTTGATTTGCCTAATAATTAGCTCAGAATATCCTTGAATAGAAATCCTCTTGGCTACTATGTAAGTTTGAACCATTGTAACCCTAAGAGAAGGGCTTCATACTCTGCAATATTTTTTGTACATGGAAAATCTAGCTTGTAAGAGTGACCTTCATTGGTGTTGTGTATCCAAACACCTGCTCCTGAATCAACTTTTCCACAAGAGCCATTAGAGCTCATGTTCCAAAGTGTTCCAAGTTTAGATTCATAATTATGTTGTTGTTCATGGCTGCTAGAATTTTGGTTGACATGTTCTTCATTTTGTGTTTTGTTTGACTGTTCTGATAGGCCTAGCTCTTCCTCTTTTTCATTTACTTGTTCATTAATGTCATCTTCATTCTACAAGATAAATGAGTCAAGGTCTGAATGGATAGAATAGAGAGGGGTGTTGTTTGGCCTATCTTGGCTGCTTACCATGTATTTCATGTGAGATTCTCTATACATTCTTCTAGTTTGATTAAAGACTGGAATGGTAGAAAATGTCATGTCCATTTGGAGGTTTCCATGGAGTTTGGATCCCCATGATCTAGATAAAATCATTCCATACTTCAAGGGAATGTTAACCACTGCAATGTCCATGACTAGGCTCTTGGCTGTTATTTATGCCAGATTGAAACACAGATCTTTGATTAAACCCGGACATTTCACTCTACTTGAATCAAAAGAGTATAAGTATTTGTATGGTTTGATTATTTCAAGGCCTAATCTCTCCATCACTACCTTTGGCATGAGGTTGTGTGAAGCACCAGAGTCTAGCATAGCATTGTGTAAGATTTTGTCATGAATGTTCAAACTGACATAGAATGGAGGCACAACTCCTTCTTGAAACTTTCCCTCTACTTCTGGTCCAAACAACAACTCCGGCTTGTCATCAGTTAGATTTAGAGTATCGGTGTCATTTCCTATGTTCAAAGCTTTCAAAACTTGAGATCTATATACATCCCGAGTCACTAGTTCAATAAGGGGTATGGCTATTTTGATCTTGGCAAATTCTCCCTCAATACTGAATGGTGTTTGTGTTCTTTGTATATTTACATCAGTTTTATCATACATAGTCTTTTCAGCAACTTTAGTTTGTTGAGTTTTATTTGGAATATTTGTTAAAGCAATTTTTTCAGGGCCACTAGTTGATGTACTAGGGTAGATTTGGTCACCATCATGTTGGCTGATTTTGTTTTGGTTTTGATTAGGATTCTTAGCCATTATGTTGGTATTTTCTGCTATCCTTTTAGGAATGTTTTCAGGGGTCTTCCTAGTGGAAATTTCTGGTTTGTTCCTCTTGGGGATGTCTTGTGTTTTCCTACTTCTGAGGTCATACTACCTATGAACCTCCATGATCGCATTTTCAAACCCCAGTTTGTATTCTTTAGAATCCTCATATGTTCTATCAGTTTGTTTTGAGGAAGATAGACCTTGTTCTTCTTCGGTGAGAAAAACATCATCCTCATTATTGAAGTCTATTAGATTGACATGATTTTCTTCCAGCTCCTCAGCCTCCCTCTCCTCTTCATCTACATATTTTTCTTGGAAAGGAGGTCTGATTTGCTGGTCATTTTCTCTTTGTATGATTTGGGGAGAGTCTCTTCTAAAGTTTTGGTTTCTATTTCTGTTTTGAGGGTTTGTTTGGTTTTCTCTTGGAGGTGCTCTTTCATTCAAGTTAATTCTCTCCATCATCTTTTCCATTACCCTAAATAGATTGTCAATTTTAGCATCAGATGTGGAGGCCACAGTTTCTTCTTTGTATATAACCCTCTTTTCCACTCTCATCCTAGCCCTTTTAGCAATTAGATTGGCTTCTACACTTACTGCTCCCCTTTGCATGTCTTCTAAGGTAAGGGGATATCTTTCTCTCAATTGGTAAGCCATGTCGAGATCAAATCCATCTAGAAATTTCACTAAGGCTGGACCTTTTGGAGGGTTTAATGTGAGGAGGGAGTGCATTGTATGCACTATGGAACCTAGTGCAGTAGTCTTTGACACTTTCCCCAACATTAATTTTAAGTTTATCATACTCTGATAGGATTTGAAGAGGATTTTTCTTAGTCTCCCACTTTTTTATGAATGTTTGATAGAGGAAAGGGAGATCATGAATACTGTTAGGAGTTAAGTTATTGAACCTTTTCTTTTCTTCTCCTCCTAAAATTTGGGAAAACACTCTCATTTTAATGGTTTATTATTCTATCTCTTGGTAGTCAAAAGAATCATTCATCTTGTCTACATGTTGTTGGGCAGTGGTAGAATCAACTCCAGTAAAGTGAGGGTTTTTAGATTGGTAGTCCTGTGGCATAGGTAGTAAAGGTTGTGGTAGTACCAGGGGGGCATACCATGATGCCATGATAGGAGGTAATGGAATCCAAGGAGTATTTACAAGAGGAGGGTTTATGAGTGGAGGTGGAGGATGAAATGGAGTGGTTTGCATAGTGGGTGTATGAGTGGGGGTGGCAGATGTACTTGGACCAGCTATATGATTTTGAGAAGATTTGGAATGGAAGGTGTCAAAGTGTTGGAGAAGCTGAAAATCAGGAGGAGTGGAAGGAGAGGCTTCTCTACTATGACTCTGCTATAAGTTTGTAGGCTCAAGGTCTGTCTGGTCTATCCAATTTTGAGACTTATCTCTGAATAGGTTTCTTCTATAGTGTAGGTCAAATTGGGTATCTTGCAAGGATGTAAGGTTTTCAGGGGCAAAAATTGCTTTGTGGATTGGTTTAACAATAGTCGAATCTTCAGTCTTAGAGGTTTTCCATAAGATTATTTCTAGGTCATCAACTATAGTAGGAGGGTTTGGGTTAGGGTGAGATCTGGTGCAGATTCTTTGTGAAGAAAAATTTCAGACCCACAACACAGAGAGGCTGAAATTTTATAAGAATTTGAAAACAAAACCAATATGTAAAAACATTGATTTCAGACAGTGTGTAACTGGACTTTATAATATTGGGATTGATTAGTGCATTCCCAAGGGAGTCAGTGAGAAACAGTGGAGTCACCAGGTCTACTGGAAAGAAAGTGGAGTCACCAGGTGGATGATGCTAAGTGTTTTGAAGATTTGTTTTTTGTCCACCATCAACAATTGGATACCAATCTAGAGATATTTTTGGGTTTTCTGAGTTCTTTATGTAACACTAATATTTTTAATGAGCGTTCCCTAGTGTGTTTTCCATTATGCTAGTATGTCAAATCACCTAGATGTCTTTGTTGGCTAACACTTGATTTATCTAAATTTGACAAGGGATTTTTGAGTTTTGAAGGAATATTCAAGTTGTTACTTACTCAACCCCACTATGATCTCCATTATGTTAGGTCCCTGTAATTTGGCAGATTGGAAATGACCAAATAGACAAGGGTAACATCCAACCAACTTTGGAGTCCTAGGACCTAGCCTTCCTGGACTCAGAGAGGGCTCTCTCTGTGTTTATATAAAAGGTATAACTTGTTTATTTTTAGGATGTTGATTTTAGGCTAGTTATAAGGATAGGGTTTGTTTGTTTGTTTTGTTTGGTTGGGTAGGTGGTTAAGTAGAACAGATAGAGTAAGAGAGGTTCAAACCATTGGGCTATGGGGTATGTGAAAGGCTTGAAAAGACAACAATGAATCAAGGGTGTTTCATAGGGCAAGTTAACAAAGCCAAATGGATCTTAGTAGCTTATATGAGTGAAATTAACATTAAATTTGTGAACATAATAGGTTTAAAGGGAAATTAAGAATCCTTTAAAAAATACCATAACAAGAAGGGCCTTCAAGATCACTATGATTAATAAATAACCAAAGGACAGGGCACACCATAAGCCTCTCTAGTCAAAATTCACTAAGAAAACCTTAAAAACAACAATCCAATAAACCCTAGACAATAGGGAACTCCTAAATTCTCTAGTTATTCATCTTCAGAGAAAATAAAATTTTAGATAACACATTAGTAATGATTAAAGAGCAGGGAACTCCTAGATTATTTAATCAAAATATAAAAGACCTTCAAAGAGACTATTCAATATGGACTAAAAGGCAGGGAAAACTATAAACCTCTTCAGCAAAACCCTAATTAGTAAACTTCAAAGAAAAGGCCCTAAGAACAATGTTTAAGCCACACCAAAGGACAAGGCATCCATAAAATTCTTGGGCTTGACTCCATTAAATCATTCTTAAGACAACAAGAAAAGTGGAACTAGAGAGAAATCAATAATTCTCCAATCAGACCTAGCAGAAGAAAACATCTAAGCAATAGAAGGCAAACATACTTAAGCTGCCTCTAACAACATATCTTAACCTAAAATTTTTGCTCTATTGCATGAGAAAAGATGAAACAATATGAAAACATAATAAGACAAGTAATAAATTAGAAAAAACATCACCATTAACCATGTTCATGAATCCTGCAAATGTGCTTGCTCCATTGCCATTCAAATCAAAACATTCACAAAACTCCAAAGCCAATTTCTTCTCAACTCCAAGTCTATGAAATTGAGCTCAAAAATCAACCAACCAAAAAAATTAGAGGCATTACATGCAGTATTTAACTTCAAAATGGTGAATTAAACCCTATATAGGGTTTTAGAAGTCATTAATTACATCATAAATGCATTTGAACATTGAGACCATGTAAGGCCCAAGGCATAAATATCCCAAACTCATTAAATGCAAAATAACTTCTAACATAACTTCTAAGCTAACTTTGGAGTCATTTGTCCTTAAAATTCTTCAAAATATCTATTTCAATAAATTTTGATGTGTTTTTTTGACTTTCAGGCAAGGGCACAATGCCAAGGTACAAGGGTGCAGTGCCAGGCTAAGGGCGCAACGCCAAAACTGGAAATATCACCCTTTTTGCAGCTGAGTTTTGGAGGTCTTCCAGGTGTCCAAATGAGCTCCATGATAGCTCATTGGAAATCCTATCTTATCTAGTTTCCAAATATGCCTTTATTTTTCAGAATGGAGTCCATTTATCTGTTAAAAAATCCATTCTCCCAAGACTGCTAAGGGCGCAACGCTAGTGCTGAAAATAGGGCAGAAAGGTGTTTTTTAGGTGGTTTTTGGCGCTTTTGGGGGACCAATTCTGCTCCAAATGACCTGAAAGTTTTTGTGGGTGACGTGCTAGGCATGAGAAACATGAAAATGTAAACCTTTTCTCAATTGAGTGCCCCAAAAAAGAGCACAATGCTAGTGGCCCTACGTGTTTGGCCTTTTGTTTTGCAAGCCAAACAGTCAAAATTTCAAAATGTGCACCAAATGCCAAAATTTGGATTTTGTCTTGTTGATCATGTTTGGGAGGCTTGGAGGGATATATCAGCAAGGATTTCAAGTTTATCTTTCTCCTTTGCCTCATTTTGTGCTTGAGTCTTTGCAAGGGCTCTTTTGAGCTTAGCCCTTGCAATCCTAGTTCTTAAGGCATAGTGCCTTGCCATCTTCTTCTGAAGGTCAATGTTTCTTTTTGCCTTCTCAAGTTGATCCTATAGGTGTACATTGGCTCTCTCTAGAAAATATTCTCTGTCATAGCTGATCTCCATGGCAAGCATCTCACTTGGAGTGAGCTGCTCTGCCAATGTTGTCTCTTGCTCTCTTTCCCAGGCTAAGGCCTTCTTCAATCCAATTGTCCTTGGCCTCTTCCTAGGAAGTTTTTATTCCTCATTCTCAATGTCATATAGAGTGCCCAAGATCTCATCTAGCTTAGCCTTTCCATTTCTGGCCTCTTTCCGAGCTCTGATAGCTTTGACCTCACTAATGGCCTTCTCTATCTCTAACTGCTTGTTTTCCACCTCAAGGAAATGGATCACATTATTTTCCCTGCCAAGATTTGTTTGTAGCTCCCTAATCTGGGCATACTTGCTCTTGATCAGCATTCTTGTAATCCTCTCCTCATCCTCACTCTCAAGGTAAATAAGTTGAAACTCTTGTTCAGTTTCATGCTTGTGTTCCTCCTCTTAAACAATGACCTGCTCTTCAACCTTTTCCTTACCTTTGTCAAGTTGTTTTGTTGATGTAGAAGGCAGGGCCCCTTCCACAATCTATGGAGCAAACACTTGCCTATGAACTTTTCGGTAGGTCATAGGAAAAGGCTCTATGCCAACCATCTTAGTGTCATCTATCTCACTGCCATCTGCCTCACTACTATCTGCCTCATTGCCATCTGCCTCACTACCATATTCCTCACCATTTGATGCTTTGGTATCATGAGATGAGGGTGAAGGGTTGTGGGAAGGTGATGAAGGAGGATCATCATGAGGTGAGGGAATGTGAGTGGATGGTGATGTGTATGGGTCACCAATGTTAGTATGAATATTTTTTCGGAAAAATACCACTTCAGCTACACATAATAAATAGCCCTAAAATCAATTTTGGCTGCCAATATCTTCAAATCTGTAGTTAGTTGATCCAAATAAAGGATATGTGGGAACAACAGGAGGTGGTGGAGGAGTAGGAATGGGAGGATGAGATGAGGAAGGTATATCTTGCTGTTGGTGACCTTGTCGAGTAGAAAAAACCTCATTGGCAATGAAGGTCTCCCATGGAATGCCTTTCTGCTACAGGTGGTGCAAAACAACCATTTTGATAAGTGAGTGATGAAAGAAGCTTTGCATCTTCTGAGGGTAGTTTCTCTTTTGCACTATGTATGCCATTTTATCAATTCTTCGGTAAAGGTAATAGGGTATGTGCAGCATCCTTACTCTAGTAAAATGCATAAGTAGCCTGATGTGGTATGAGTAAAGACGGGAGAACCTTCCCTCACATGTGAAATACTTCATGATTATCCTCATCATAGGTGTATATCTATCAAGAAGGTGAGATAAAGCAAATATGGATTTGATGTGGTCTTTATACCTAGGCTTAAGGTATGGCTCAAAGTAACTCATGTCAAGGTTAGCTTGCTTGAACCATTTCTCCCCTACACTAGGTATGCTTGTGGCATTGGAAATGGCATCTGTAGACAATTCATAGGTGAACCCTACAAGATTAACTTGTTTTTCATGCAATTTAATGATAAATAGTCTAGTTAGCTCACAGTGGTTTTGCACCTACTGCAACCTTTCACAAAATTCAAAGCATCCTACATGCTTGAAAAAAGAAACAATAAGGGGAGATGACATGAGATCTATTGTATTGAGGGGTTCAAATATATTTATCTTTCCTCCTTTATGATCATGACTCCTTGGCATTTGGGCCTCCACAACACTGTCTTCACCCTCAGACATTTTGAAATATTCTTTTATAAAACCCTGGAGTGTAAATGGAAATGAGATGAAGGGATGGTAATGAAAAAGGTAGCCTTGCAAATGAGGGAATGAGTGAGTGAGGGTATAGGTGTATGAGAATGAGTGAGAGGTAAAAAAACTCAATGACAACCCTCCGGCTATGCAATTACCCTTTCTATCACTGACACTCTATCTAGGAAAATGAAATGAGGTTGAAACAGTGATTTCAAGCTTTGAAATTTAGGGTTTTTCTTAGGGTTTGATTTCATTCATTAAGAAAACACCAAATTTGCTTGAAAATAGGTGTATAGCATGTAATTACCCTTAATATTTTTTTGGAGGACCTTTGAAAAGAGATTGGAAGCAACTTGGAGTGATTGAAGTGTTTGGAGGGCTTAGAAACCCTTTCTGCCCATGGGTGCAGCGCCAAGCCTAGGCACGGAGTGCCAGTTTTGCGCACGCAATGCCTTTGAAAATGAGTAGAGGACGTGTTCCGGCCAAGAGCGCAGCGCCACCTTCTAGGTGCACAGTTCCTTCACAATTTGAACGGAGAAGAAATTTCAAATGCGCAGTGCGACAAAAATTTTGCCTGAATTTGCTTGAAAACTCAAAATTTCTTCTCTCCTTAGTGCTCTTGGTCTTTTGAAAGGTGATAATGAATATCTTGAAGTGTTAGATGGGATTTATAGGCAAATGGAAATTTGGTTTATCTTTGTAAACCCACTTTCTAATGTTTTAAGGTCATTTTTCCTTTCTCAATGATATTCTTTACACTTTTGCTTGCAGTTTTTCTTAAGTCATGAAATTGACTCTTCTTGGCTCCTTTTGACTTAACATGTTTGTTTTGACACTTTGGGATTCAAAAATACAGTAGCACCTTCAAAATCCTCTTTTGCTTCCACCATGGAGTTCAACTTATCTTTTCACCTTCTCTGGCCACTTTTTCAAAACCCTAGGTGTTTGGAGTGCTTTACAACAATCATCAGTGTTGTCTTCTAAGTTCTCTATAACCCTTTCAAGTTCATTCATTTTTGTCCAGTTCACCTCACCCGTTTCCCTATTTCTTCAATATATTCTGATAGAATGTCTTCATGTTTGGCCTTGTGTACCTGTTATTCATCCATAATTTTCACTATCTGAAGATGAATAAGTATCGGTTCTAGATTTCTAGAAGCAAAGTTCATGAACATTGTGAGCTCTAGAAATCTCACTACCTTCATTATCCTTAAGATAAAATTTCACTATTTCATCATCCCATCATGTCAATGCTTAGCTCACCCATCCCAGAAGACCCATCATGGGCTCATGTCACTTAGTTCATCTTTTTTGTGTCACCTTTGGCCTTAGCCCTCTATTTTGTTTTGCCTAACTCCTCCATTGTCCATCTAGGGCTTTTAAGGGACATTTTTCTTGGTTTCATGACCTCCATGGTTAAACATCAACAAGGCTTGTATCTTGATGCTCTTACACCTCCTGATATCCTTAATATACCTTCATAAACACTTACCATCACTCATCATTTTTCTACGAAACCTAGTCTATTGCCACAATTTGACACTTTTTAAGACTAGGCCTATGTTTTTCACTTTTGGACCCCTTCCCCTCACTCAATCCTTGAAATTCCACTTTCCCCTACTCCCTAACATCTATCCCTATCCACAAAAATTTCCCCAATAATTTATACAACCCTTAACCCATTCATTCCCCTCCCTCTACAAAGCAGTCCTAAATCCCCTACACCAAACTATAATTTCCTCTTCCTGTAATTTCCTCTTAACAAGTATTTGAAGTCCGGCATGATCGCATCGAAACAACCCAATCGCAATCGGAGAAATCAAAAGAAGGTATAAGTGACTCAATCGCATCGGAGTTAGAGTTGGCAAAGAAACATGCAAATGCAAGGTGCGATTGCGATCAATCGCAATCGGAGAAGGAGCGATCAATTGCAATTGAAGGAGACTCATTGCATCGGGAAGCGTGTCAGGTGGGCCCAAAAGGAGTTCTTATATGTTTAAAAATCTTCATTATATTACGCTGAGAATTTTTTTAAAAAGGAAGTTTGTATGTATGCCGAGAGTTGAAATTACTTATATGTATATATGAAAGGGCGATGTTATATATACATATAACATTGTTGTCGTGGTATTAAATATGTGCCGTGTGGTCCGTGGGTTGTATGTATATGCCTCAGCTTAACGGGAGGGCGATTACTAATATACAACGATTATGATGTATGTCCGTTCCGCTTGCGGAACTTCCACATCAACAAGACACTTATTGTATGGAAGACGTTGGGATATGCCCAGATTTAAAAGGCAGCAGTTACACCTCAGTAGAGGACAGAAAAGAAAACAGAGCTGAAAAGAGATAAAGCACAGTCAAAGAAAAGACAAATGCGCAGCGATCCAAAAGGATGTATGAGTGAGATGGAGCTCTCATTGTAATTAAATGTAAATATTTTTAATTGATTTATATTGTTGTGATGCATTGGCAAGTCTCCGGAGGAAAAACAAAGATTCCACTGTAATATTAAAATAAGCACCTACAGTTACATTTTTTTGAGTGAGCTGGAAAAGAAATGAAAAGGAAGAAAGTGAAGAGGTATGGCTGTCCATTCCAAATTCTTTGAGGAATGCTAACAGTCACAAGAAAATTCTTATAAATAATATCATCTAGATATGCAAGGGAGTGAAAGAAAATATAGAGAATGCGGAATATAGAAGAATAAAGCAGAGAAGATTAAGAGAAGTAAGAGAAGCTACAGAACAGAGTTGATATCTGAGGTAAATCAGCAAACATTCAGTTTGTTAAATTGAGGAAGTTGGAGCTTCCCTATCAAGTTGTAGCTTGATAGCTGTCAGTTGTAGCTGACTGAGGTTGAAGCCTCCTGTAGGTTGGTGCTCATGTAATGAAGTGAGTTGGAGCTTCCTTGCAAGTTGTAGCTTGCAGAATTGAGGTAGGAGCCTCCTGTAGGTTGGTGCCTGCAGAAAACCTGTGGTGAGAGGGAGTTGGAGCTTGCCTTTGCATCACAACAATAATAAGATGTGGTTTTCTCCCTTTATGGGTTTCCACTTACATCTGGTGTCTCTGTGCATGATATTTATGTTTTGATCTTATATGTATCATCTTCTTAATACCTGCTGCTCTCAGATTAAGTCTACTGCTATATTATATTAATACTTGATGCGTACATTCTAAATTTATTCACACATTAAATTGGATGTGAAATGAAGATGTAAATAAGTTTAATGAAAATTTTTAAAAGATCAGGAATGTATTAAACTGATTCACCCCCCCCCCCCCTCTCAGTTTAATTGAAGGTGTTAAACCATTTTTTGGTCATCTAACCTACTATCATTAGATGGACCCAAGTACACCATGTAAGACCAATTTTAACCTAAGTAAAATTGCTTTCACTATGTCAAATAACTTAATAAACCACATTTATTAATATTATATTCCTGTTTAGTTCTAAACGCTCACAACAACATCGTATAACCAATTCGGTCCGACCCTTAAAGCAAATTCTTTTCCGTTTCTGGGTGTGGTGGCTCCGACCGGTTTAACTAGGTCCAGCTTACCTTCTCCCTATTTGCTATTGGTCTATAATGTATCTTTAACTACCAATAGACAGGGATATCAGATCACTTCTTCTTGCTGATCAGGCAAGAGAATGACCCTTAAGCTGATTTGGGTTCAGCCAAGCCACAACTAAAATTTTGCCTCTCTAAGGAGAGGACTTAAAAGAATGTAGAATTTACTCTAAATGCAAGCTTATTCTATAATGTAAGCAAAAGAAACTAATCTAAATCATATCTCAATTAGGTAGATGAAAATCTAACCCAACTAAGAGCAAGATGATTAAATAATGAGACTTAAAATATGTCTGGCTTTTAATTAAAGTCAAACTAACGAAGAAATTCAACTAGTTCACATTTGTGAGTACCAAAACATATTCTATTGAGACCATTTGACTGAAATAATAAATCAACAACATTCGGGAAGAAATTCACAAAAACAATATTGATTGTCAAATCAGTCAAGCTAATAATTAAACAATAATATGTGGAAGAAATTCACAACACATTACTATTTAATAAATCAATTTTATAAGACAAATTTCTGAGTAAATAGTTACTCATAAATCAGAGTTTAATTCATAAGAGTAGAGATACATAACAATTTGAGACAAATTATCCATATCAACAGAAATTCATAAACATGAACAAAATGAAACAACAATTTTATTAACATAAAAATGAAACTGATATTTGATACAAAAATGCCAAAAATACCAGTAAATTGAATTTGCTTCTCTGATCCTGGTCTCTAACAGTACTTTACATTACTTGAATTTCTGCTTTCAAAACTAGAGCTGCAGAAATGCAAACTCTGCCCATCATGCATAATTCAAGATATAAAGAAAAAACCCTCATTAATTTTCAGATCTAAAAATTTTCTCTCCTCCCCATCTACAACTCTAAATTCCTATTACATAAATGCTTTTAGAAGTCTGGAATTGTAGAGGAGAGCCACCCCTTTTACATTTTGTAATCTGCAATTTATAATCTTTCCAAAAGTATTTTGAGAAGAGATTTTGTTGAAGAAAAATCTGCCCAATCCCATTTTATTTGCTCAAAAATTCCAATCTTTAATTGTTGGAGTTTTTTCATTGATTGAGATCTTTTCTCCATATCTCTTCTATTGTTTTTCCTGCAAAAAAGAAATTAAAATGAATTAAGATGCAACAATAAAATCAAAATATTATCTCTAACATTAAAACAAATCCAATCAAATTCTACTTAAATAAATAAAAACGAAATTTGAGCTTCTTATCGATGCTCATAATGATTTTAATTAATCAAGAATATTATTGATACATATATATGCAATTAGAAGAGGCTGGGCAAATGAAAATGAAGAAAACAAAACTCAGAAAATTGATTTTATTTTAGAAATTCGGAGCTTGATCTTCCGTCTGATTTTTGACCAAATAAATGACAAAATCTGTTAGTGAAACCTTCTCAGAAATGTTCTCCTTGATTTTCTCTTTCCAATGAGCCGTCCTAGGCCTCATTTGGCCAAGTAAAACTCAATTTATGAGCTTCCAAAGTTGATAAGTCAAATCTGATAAAAATCTGGAAATTCAGTTGCTCCTCTTGACTCAATCGGATCGGAAGATTTGAACATTGACTTAATCGCATCGGAAGATTTGAACATTGACCTGTCGATCGTATGTTCAATGTGACCAATCTGACTCAGCAATGAGCTCAACGTATTCTATCGACAAGCTTAATCGGACGCAGGTAATGAACTCAATCGAGACGATGAAACTAATGAGCCTCAATCGACTGGAAAATCATTGATCAAGTTTTTAAAATGCTTACATGAATATTTCCGATGCGCGGTTTTATGCAAAAATTAATTTAATTTTTTATTTATATATTTGTTTTTAATATAAAATTTTAATTAAATTAAATTAATTATATTTAATATAATAATTAATTTTATTAATTCAAATTTTATGTTAAAAATTAATTTTTTGTTTTTTTGATCTTATTTAGAGATGTTAAATTAGACTACGAATTTATCTAAAATGATGATTTACCAAACAACCATTTTGACATTTTGGATTTTTCGAGATTAGAAATTTATTTGAAAATTCAAGAAAATTGAAGTAAATTATCGAAATCCCGATGCTTTATGATTTGACTGTATAAGTAAAAATAAAAATTGATAGTAATAACAAATCTAGGGGTTAATATTTAAACTAAATGCATTATTAAACTCCGCAATTTTTAACCCAGGCGACATAACTGATTAGAATTCAAAGGAGTGCTATTTACAAACCGGTTGACCAAATGAGACGAAACAAGCGTCAATAGGAAGCTTATAAAAAATCGATTTCAACCAAGCAATCAAAACAAGAATCTAAAGAAAATGAAAAATTAACAAAATCATAAGATAATTGACTTAATAAAAATCCTAAAAGGTATTTTGCCAAAAATTTTATAGAAAGGGTCCCCATTATTCGATGTGAACGAGTTAAAAATGGGGGGTTGTTGTACCGTACAACAATTGGCGATTCACTGGAAGAAACAGTTATCTCTGTTTGATAAAAATGAAATTTTCCTAAAATTAAAGTAAAAATAATTAAAGAAGAGAAAATTATTTTTGGAATGTTTGACTAGGTTCATTAATCTGAATAAAAGCAACAATCATCTTACTGTAATTTTCTTGAAATTCCTCATAAATTAAAATATCTCATAACTCTATATCAGTCTTTAATTAGTTCTAGAGATAAAGCAGGGGTCACTTTACAGCCGAGCTTTTAAAGTGTACTCATTTGTCACAGGTAGAGCCACTGCTGCCAGCAAACATCTATAGTCTCGACAGGGTTACCTTTTAATCATCAATGATTCAGAATCCTATCTATTTAAGAATTATTGACCTAGAGATAAATCCATTTATATATGTTTATTTTTTATTTTATTTTTTTCTTAAAAGCCATTGTCCTGGTTTGGTAGCCAGATAGTTGACAATGCCATTCACTGGTTATAATTGGACTGAACAAGCTGGCTCGTGATGAGACCCCTTGTCTTACAATTGTTTGAAATTATAAGCCATTACCCTGGTTTGTTTAGCAGTGTTGGTAATGTCAACCTATTTTTCCCCTATGATCATGGTAAGCAGGCTCGTGATGAGACCTCTTATCTTTTAAGTTTTAAATATATTTTTGGATTACACTCTAGAAAAATAAAACTCTTTTTAAATGGGGAGAATCATTAACTCCTTAAGAGTTCAGAATGACAATTTTAGAGTTAAAAGTGCTTTGTTGTAAAGTGTCTTTACTTGGTTAAAAATAACTTTTCTTGACTGATAATAGAATCTTGAAAGATCTTAATAAAGTATTGAAATCTCAAAATAATTATAATTTTGATGAAAAAGAAATTTCTCAGATTTCATGATACTTCATCAAATTTTCTTGTTTTGTAATCTCTTCCTTAAGTATGTCTACCTTTATAATAAGAAAAACAAATTTTTCTAAGAGTTTTTAAGAAAAAGCTAATAGGAAACTATTAACAATTTTCCCATGTATGCCAACCATTGCTAAGTAACAAAAACCTTCCATATAAATCATAACAAAGTTACCAAAATCAAAATTGAAAACCAAAGGAAAAGAATTCTTAAACTAAAGTGAGAAAAGAAATCAGCAAACACAATTAGAATGAAGCAAAAAAATGGAAAAGAAAAATCCAAGCTTTTGAAATACAAACTCTAACAAAAAAAATGTTTATACCAATGTCTCAACAACATGAAGTAAAATAAAATAATCATGTAATCATTTCTTCTTATGTCGAGATCCATAAAATTTATACCTTGCAAGGTTGTAAATGCTTTAGGTTTCAGATAGCAGTGGTGATAAAATTCAGCCACAATGAAAAATTTATGTTTGATGTCAATCTTGTCATTTTCAAAGCATTATCTTAATCATTTTCTAATAAAAAAATGCTTTAAAGAAATAGATTAAAGGTTCAGAAACTTCCTAGTGTAGCTGTTTCAATGAAGACTATCGTTGCTTCTTGAAAATAAAACCAGGAAAAGAGCAATAGGGCTTCCAAAATATGATTTGGCAGATGATGGAAAGCTTTTATGAAGAGCTGCAAAATAGATTCAAATATCAAAACAAAACTGAAACTAAAGTAATGAAATGGAAATTAATGAAAGTGGGTACATGAATCTTACCATTGGATGATTGCATTTGATCTTACCTGAAGGTATCAATTTCTCCAATAATAGCTGACTTCTTCTTTTAGTTTGACATTAAAAATATGAAGAAGGAAAACTAACCAAAATCCCATAACCCAAAATCATTATTTATTTTACTTGCACTAGAGTAAGCAGTAAATGAAAAAAAAGAATGCTTAGTGCTCAAGGGAGTTGAAATTAAAACAAATACATCAAAAATGAGAATGAGAATGTGCAGTAATGATTGCTTCTCAAAATATTATAAGTTTCATATAAATTCCATGATTTTATAAATTGTCCAGAATCAAGACCAAATCCAGGATAATAAAATTTAAATATGAAGATAGAGAGGTCTCGAATTCCATTTTTAATTATGGAATTATATATTTAAAACTTAAATGTATGAGAAATCAAAATGGTTTAAATATGCTGCAAATTGGTCATTAATTGCTTTCTTACCATAGTGGTTACCCAAGCTCGCTTTTTAAAACAACACATTGTCGTATCAGATAATTCGCCTCATATGTTTCTTCACCATGCTTTGAGTTTAATCAGCAAGACTTCACCTTTGTTGCTATGCCATATATTGATTAAATCTTAATGGCTTCGAGGCATGCATTGGAAGTTATCGCATCGGATGTCGCAATGGAAAATTGCCGATATGAACATGTGCAATGAAATGAAGCGATCACATCATTAAAGAAATATTATATCGGGGATCGGAAAATATTTACATTGTGCTTCCCGTATCGCAAAACGCACATCGTAGATTCAGAGAAGTGACGTGAGCATAAAAAAAAATTGATGAAATGATTGCACCATCGGCGATGCGATGGATGACGTAGCTAATCGGCAATCAGCAAACTTTGGGTACCCGATGTAACACAATATATTTTTTGCGATGCCGATATGCGATGAAGAGCGGACCCGATAACTTTTTATAATGGGATTTCAATAACATATCGGATCCGAGACATCAACCCTTTTACAGTTTTTCTCCTACCATTATTGTGATTGAGCGGACGCGATATTTTTTATGAATTTGATTTGAATTTCATATCGGGTCCGGAATCATGTGTTCATTGCAATATCGATAAAGTCGATTATCGGAGGTCGGCGATTCATGATATTGGAAGTATACTTCAACTGCAAAGCTCCGATATGTGAAATGAGATATGGCATATGAGTAAGATAATACATCGGAGGTATTTTATGAATAATTTGTTATCAAAAGAAATGCTAAGAACTACTTCCGATGAAATCTTATGATGCGAATGGTCTTATGATATTCCTTGAAATTTCAATTGGGTTTTCTAAGTGAATAAAAGCAATGTTAAAGAATGTTCAAATTCTAATGAATAACAAAATAAAATTTCCCTGAAGCTGTTGCAAATTTGAAATGGGTTTATTGCTTATTTTATGTTTTGAAAAGAAATAAAAACCTGCAAATAAAACAGAACACAAATCAAAAATAAACTAAGGAAAAGATGAACTAATAATGGATGAGAATAAAGTTGTAAATGCGTACCTGAAAGGAATTTGTCTGTAAATTGTACCTCATAAATCTTCAAATTCTTCCTTTGATTAAAATCATCTCATTATTTATTTTAAATCTAAGTGTGCAATCAGCCTGAATGAAATCAATCATTCATGTTCATAAAACATAAAATTTACCAGAAATAAATATAAACATAGACTCTCCTTTTGAATTGAAACAACAATTTATTATCTCTGCTTATTCTGAATAACTTGAGAAGAATCCGTATTGTTATTGTGACTGTTCAATAATGTCTTTAGTGAATGAATATGATGCATATTGCAGCATCAAATAATAAACTAAAGATTAGAATGGGATAAAGCCACTAATTGTAGAAAAATATCAAAATAGATTTGAATGTGTGCACTCAGCAAAATTGACATCCTTAAGGTCAGCTTTAGCAAATTCCGAGGAAGATAATATGAACTTCATATGATTATTGTGAAAGGTTAGACTGACTACTAATGATTAAGTCAGAATTAAGCTTATCATAGACAGTCATACATTTCATGGGATAATGAGATCATGAAGCTCTTACATCTTCAACCTTTATTATATAAATTCCAAAAGAAAATCTTAGAAGGAAATCTCGAAATGAAGAAAAGTGGCTTTGAGGCGATCGATGCTAAGTGCAACCTCAATTGAATTTAATAAAGACATTATTCAAAATAAGCAGAGTAGAGGTATTGATGCAAGAAATTTTAAAAAGGAAAGCAAGAATTAAAACTTTCTGATAAGGAGAAAATGTTTCAGTGAACATGCATGAGAAGGCTGATTGCTTTGTTTTATTTTTTAATCTACAAAACCGTTAAAACAAATTAACTATAGAAAAAAAACAAACTAAATTAATTCTACTCCTATTCTAACCATATACATGAAAATGACTAGGTATAGTCATATTTCCAGTGTAGCCATTTTTTCATTTTAATTGCTGCATGTATGTACAGTTCAAATGTTAGTAATAAAAATACAAATCTAACTAAACTGAGGAAAATAAATTTGAAATCAGAATGTACAGTTATTGTTAGCAACTTAATTAAAATCTCTTTCTCTTGAAATTTCCTTTCTAATTGGATATCAATTGGATCATAGAAATCTGGATGGATTTCTATTAAAAATTGGAAAATGTTCAAAGGAAGAGATAACAGGCCAAATTGTGAAGATGAGCTTTTAAATTCACAGACCTGAAAAGAATTGTTAGTATTATGTACAAATGTTAAATTATTAACAATCTCCTTTGAGAGAAAAATTTCCAAATATTTTTCAAATGAATTAATGAAAAATGGATGGAAATTTTTCAAATGAAATGGAAAATTATTAATTGAATTGAATTGCTGGCTAGATTGCAAAAATACATTCTCTTGTCGACATTGCCTTTGAAAAAATAGAAGCTTTTGATGAAACATTAGCATTGATTGAAATTGAAATATTAATATCTTTTGATGTTCATGATTATAATATGAAACTTTAATTTCCCAATCGGGCAATGCATCAATTGAGTGTTTGATAGTAAGGTGTTCAATATGCCAGCGAAAAGTATGAAAATTTTGCAGAAAAAAATCAAAAAATAAATCTAAATTTAAACAAAATAACTGTGAAAGAAAAACTAAAATGAAATCACTATTTTTACAACTAATGTTACAACACAATTGGGATCGTTTTGAAATAATTTCATTTTCACAAGGATTGGCCAGAATTATGGACTTAGAGTAATTTTGAATTCCAACTTGTGAATTAGAAAATGAATTATGATTATGAGTAGGAATGAGAGCTTGATCACGATACGAATCATCAATTGGAAAGTTTTCTCGAATAATGAAATCATGAAGATAATTTGCTGCTCTAAAATGAGGATTGGTTGGGATAATTTCTAAATTGAAGCGTTCTTCATTCTCAGATGTTATTTGAATTTTATCATGAGGATTCTTTTGAGAAAAATTGAAATCAACATCCTCAATATCAGAGTAATCATCATAAATGACCTCACAAGATTCTCTAGAATTCCCTTCAATCTCATCCAATATATCCAAACAAGGAGGAACAAGAATTTCATGTTCATTAATGGCAAAAGAATGATCGTTAATTGCTTCTCTATCTTGATAAAAACTTAATAGTAATTCATTTAGATCAGCCTCTGTATTTTCTGAAATATCATTAATATCAAGAGGGGAAAAATTACCATCATTAAAAATATCAGGATAAAGGGAAAAATGTGAACCTGAAATAATGCATTTAAAACTGTCTTTGTTTGAGAACTCTTGTGCATTATGCTCATTGTAAATCTCAGATTCTAAATCATTCCTTTGTATGCTCATGCTTTCTTGAAGAAGGCTGCTTTGCTGCTGTGATTTCGGCATTTGCTCATCATGGAGGAATTCAGAAATTTGTACAACAGTTTGTATTTTATTATTTACTTCGATTGCTACTTGTACTTGTTGATTTGCGATCTGATTTTCTGAATTGACCGCAGAGTAATTTTCAGATTTCAAAGAAGTTCTTTCTCCAAAATTGCTGTTGTTGTCTTCTTGCATTTGATTAGAAATATTTTCCACTTCATCACAATTTATTTGCACATCCAAATTGGGATTCTCATTTATATTGTAATGGGATGGAACAAAGCTTGAATTAATTTCATATGGATTGGGAATGGGTGGAAGAGAACAAATATATTCAAACCAATCTAATGATTCTTCTTCCGTAGGTTTATCTTCGTCTTTAAATCTTAAGCAATTTAAATGAAATCGAATATTAAAATCATTAATAGACTTATTTTCAAACCTTCGTAAATATTCAATTTCTTCACATACCTGTTCATAATCATAGCCGTCAAATTTACAAATGAAAATTGTAACAAATTGATTCCAGCTGTGGATTGAAGCAACTGGAAGAGTTCTACACCAGCTTCTGGCTTTTGCCACAAATGTGAGAGTAAAAATTCTGCATAAAATGCCTTCATCAATCCCTTGAAAATCATAATTTGAAACATTTTGAATAAATTGAAAGACATGATTAAAAGCAGAAGAATTTCTCTTACCATTGAATTTTACCTGAGACAAGAGACTTACCACTTCGGGTGGAGTGTTGGAAGATGCACGTCCATGGATACAACTCCAAATTGGAAGCTTAAGAGGAGCCATCGTGATTTAAACAAAATGTTAAAATTGAAAAGACTCCAATAGACAAAAAAGTCTCAGGCCCTCCTTCTAGCGCCAAAAATGTTGAAGCCTCGAAAATCGCTGCAACAACATTGGGGGATAACCACCCGGTCCGGACCTTAAAGCAGCTCCTTTTCCGTTTGGTGTGGTGGCTCCGACTGGTTTAACTAGGTCCAGTTACCTTCTCCCTATTTGCTATTGGTTTATAATGTATCTTTAACTACCAATAGACAGTGATATCAGATCACTTCTTCTTGCTGATCAGGCAAGAGAATGACCCTTAAGCTGATTTGGGTTCAGCCAAGCCACAACTAAAATTTTGCCTCTTTAAGGAGAGGACTTAAAAGAATGTAGAATTTACTCTAAATGAAAGCTTATTCTATAATGTAAGCAAAAGAAACTAATCTAAATCCTATCTCAATTAGGTAGATGAAAATCTAACCCAACTAAGAGCAAGATGATTAAATAATGAGAATTAAAATATGTCTGGTTTTAAATTAATGTTAAGCTAACGAAGAAATTCAATTAACTCACATTTGTGAGTACCAAAACACATTCTATTGAGACCATTTGACTGAAATAATAAATCAACAACATTCCGGAAGAAATTCACAAAAATTGATATCAATTATCATATCAGTCAAACTAATAATTAAACAATAACATGTGGAAGAAATTCACAGCACATTACTATTTAATAAATCAGTGTTATAAGACAGATTTCTGAGTAATGGTTACTCAGAAATCAGAGTTTAATTCATAAGAGCAGAGATACTTAACAATTTAAGACAAATTATCCATATCAACATAAATGCCAAAACATGAATAAAATGAAACAACAATTTTATTAACATAAAAATGAAACTGGTATTTGATACAGAAATGCCAAAAATACCAGTTAATTGAATCTGTTTCTCTGATCCTGGTCTCTAACAGTACTTTACATTACTTGAATTTCTGCTTTCAAGACTAGAACTGCAGAAATGCAAACTCTGCCCATCATGCATAATAAAAGACATAAAGCATAAACCCTCAATAATGTTCAGATCTGAAACTTTCTCTCCTCCCCATCTACAATTCTAAATTCCTATTACAGAAATGCTTCTAGAAGTCTGGAATTGCAGAGGAGAGCGGCCCCTTTTACATTTTGCAATCTGCAATTTATAATTCCTCCCAAAACTATTTTTAGAAGAGAGTTTGTTTTGAGAAAAATCTGCCCAATCCAACTTTAATTGCTCAAAAATTCCAATCTTTAATTGCTGGAGTCTTCTCATTGATTGAAATCTTTTTCCTCAATATCTCTTCTATTGTTTTTCCTGCAAAAAGAAATTAAAAATCATTTTTAAGAAGCAAAAATAAAATCCAAATATTATTTCTATCATTAAAACAAATCCAATCAAATTCTATTTAAATAAATGAAATTTGAGCTTCTTATTGATACTCATAATGATTTTAATTAAACAAGGATATTATTGATGCATGAATCTGCAATTAGAAGAGGTTGGACAAATAAAAATGAAGAAAACAAAGCTCAGAAAATTGATTTCTTTTTAGAAATTCGGAGCTTGATCTTCTGCCTGATTTTTGACTCAATAAATGACCAAATCTGTTAGTGAAACCTCCTCAGAAATATTCTCCTTGATTTTCTCTTTCCAATGAGCCGTCCTGGGCATCATTTGGCCAAGTAAAACTCAATCTATGAGCCTCCAAAGTTGATAAGTCAAATCTGATATAATTCTGGAAATTCAGTTGCTCCTCGTGACTCAATCGGATCGGAAATTTTGAACATTGACTTAATCGCATCGGAAGATTTGAACATTGACCTCATCGCATCGC